>SJYX01010221.1:125240-162684 GCA_006410675.1 Oreotragus oreotragus
GCTCAGCCTTCTTCACAGTCCAACTCTCACATCCATACATGACCACTGGAAAAACCATAGCCTTGACTAGACAGACATTTGTTGGCAAAGTAATATCTCTGCTTTTGAATATGCTATCTAGGTTGGTCATAACTTTCCTTCCAAGGAGTAAGCGTCTTTTAATTTCATGGCTGCAGTCACCATCTGCAGTGATTTTGGAGCCCCCCAAAATAAAGTCTGACACTGTTTCTACTGTTTTCCTCTCTATTTCACATGAAGTGATGGGACCAGATGCCATGATCTTCATTTTCTGAATGTAGAGCTTTAAGCCAACTTTTTCATTCTCCTCTCTCACTTTCATCAAGGGGCTTTTTAGTTCCTCTTCACTTTCTGCCATAAGGGTGGTGTCATCTGCTTATCTGAGGTTATTGATATTTCTCCCGGCAATCTTGATTCCAGCTTGTGGTTCTTCCAGCCCAGCGTTTCTCATGATGTACTCTGCATATAAGGTAAATAAGCAGGGTGACAGTATACAGCCTTGATGTATTCCTTTTCCTATTTGGAACCAGTCTGTTGTTCCATGTCCAGTTCTAACTGTTGCCTCCTGACCTAAACCCCCAGGGTAACCACTGATAACAACTGAAAAACAAAATGTATGGAAAAGAAAATGAAGGAAGGACTAAAAGTGTACACTAGAAAAATCAGTCATACACAAAAGTAGAGTGTGTTCAAGGAAATAAAGGAGAAAAAGGATTTAAGATACTAAGAAAAGAAATAGCATAATGGTAGAAGTAAGTCCTTTATTATCAGCAGTCATTTTAAATGTAAATTGATAGGTTCACTTTATTAAAAGATGGAGATTGGCAGAACATATAAAAACTTGTGATCCAGCTATACACTGCTTAAGAGAAACATAAGAAGAAAAGATACAAATAGGTTGAAAGGATTGGAAAAATATATTCTATGCAAATAGTAAGCCCAAGAGAGGTGGGGTGGTTATACTAGCACCAGAAAATATATATTTTAAGTTAAAAGTTGTTATAAGAGATGAAGAAGAATGCTATATATTGATAAAAGGATCAATTCATTGAGAAAATAACAGTCGTTACAAACATACACACCAGAGTCCCAAAATATAAGAAGCAAATACTGACAGAATTAAAGGGAGAAATAGATAATTCTACAATGACAGTTGCAGTTGGCCTTCAATATCTCACTTTAAACAGTGGATTGAATATCTAGGCAGAAGATCAGTAAGGAAACAGAGGACTTGAAGAATATTATAAATCAACTAAATCTAATACGTACAGAACATCCCACCCAACAACAGCAGACACACATTCTCCTTAAGTGTGTATGCAGCATTCTCTAGGATAAGCCATATGTTAGGCCATAAAAAACGCAATGAATTTTAAAAGATCAAAATCATACAAAACATTTTATTCAACCACTTGAGAATGAAATTAGAAATCAGTAACAGAAGAAAACTGAAAAATTCATAAATGCATGGAAATTGAGCAACATACTCTAACTACAAATACATCAAAGAAGCCACTAGGGAAATTAGAAAATACTAGGACTTCCCTGGTGGCTCAGATGGTAAAGCGTCTGTCTACAATGCAGGAGACCTGGGTTCGATCCCTGGGTCAGGAAGATCCCCTGGAGAAGGAAATGGCAATCCACTCCAGTACTATTACCTGGAAAATCCCATGGACAAAGGAGCCTGATAGGCTACAGTCCATGGGGTTGCAAAGAGTCAGACACGACTGAGCGACTTCACTCACTTGATATGGATGAAAATTAAAATGTACCAAAACGTATGGGATGCAGTGAAAGCAGTCCTCAGGGGGATATTTACTACACCTTAACTTCATATCTTAAGAAACTAGAAAACAGCAAACTAAACCCAAAGCTGGCAAAGAAAGGAAAGCCCATGATAAAGTTTAGTACATAGCTAAATAGAGGATAGAGAAACAATACAGAGTACCAACAAAACCAAAAGGAGAATTCTTTTCTTTAAAAAGATCCAACAAAATTGAAAAACTTTTAACTCAACTAAGAGAAAAAAGAGAAGCTACAAGTAACTGAAATCAGATGAATGAAGCCCTTAAAGAAATTTAAAAGATTGTAAGAGAATATTGTGAATAATTGTATGCCCATTAATTAGATAATGTAGATGAAGAATTTTTAGATATGTGAAAATGACCAAAACTTAAGAAGGAATGGAAAATATCAACAGACTTCTAACCAGAAAAATATATTAAATCGATAATCAAAAACCTCCCAAGAAAGATATATCCTGGACCAGGTGGCTTAACTAGTGAATTATACTAACCGTGTAAAGAATGTGTGTGTGTGTATAGTTGCTTCAGTTGTATCTGACTCTACGACTCGATGGACTGTAGCCTGCCAGGATCCTCTGTTCGTGGATTCATGCAGTATTCATTTGCATGAAGTGTGCAATTCTTGCAGTATTCATGTAAGAATACTGGAGTGGGATGCCATGCCCTCCTTCATGGGATCTCCTGACCCAGGGATCAAACGCACGTCTCCTGCATTGATGGTGGATTCTTTACTAGTGAGCTACTTGGGAAGCCCCCTGTGTAAAGAATAATTAATACCAACTCTATCCAAACTCTTTCAAGAAACAGAAGAGGAAGAGAAAACTTCCTAACACATTCGGTGAAGCCAGCATTGCCTTGATACCAAAGCCAGACACAGATACCTCAAGAAAAGCAAACTACTCTTATCTTTTATGAATATATATGAAAAAATCTGGAACAAAATGGCAGCAAGCCGAGCCAAACAGCACATTAAAAAGATTGTATACCACAACTGGGGCTTCCCTGGTGGCTTGGTGATAAATGATCTGCCTGCCAGTGCAGAAGATGTGGGTTGCATCCCTGGATTTGGAAGATCTCCTGGAGGAGGAAATGGCAACCCACTCTAGTATTCTTACCTGGATATCCCATGGACCGAGAAGCCTGGCAGGCTACAGTCCAGGGGTCACAAAAGAGTCGGACCTGACTTAGTGAATAAAGAATATCATGACTGAGTGGAATTTACTCTAAGAATGCAGGGTGGTTCAATGTAAGAAAATCAATCAATGTGATACATCACATTAACAGAATGAAAGAAAAGAATAAAGAATACCTTAATAGATGCAGAAAAGGCAGCAGCACTTTTTTTTAAGAGCACTTTTTAATGATACAAATGCTCAGGAAGCTAAGAACAAAAGGGGATTTCCTTAACATAATAATGGACATTTATGAAAAAACCCACAACTAACATCATTCACAATTTTAAAAGACTTAAAACATTGTCCCTCAGAGCAGGAACAAGACAAAGATGTCTACCTTCACGACTGTTTTTGGCATTGTACTGTTAGTCCTAGCAGAGCAATTAGGCAATAAAAATAAAGGAAAAACATCCACACTGGAACACAAGAATTAAACCATCCCTATTTGTGAATGACATGGTTCTATATAAACAAAATCACATAGAATACACACATACACACACACACACACACACCTGCTAGAGATAATTAAAGAATTCAGCAAAATTTTTGGGAACAATATCAACACAAAAATCAGTTGCATTTCTATATACAATCTGAAAAGGAAGTTAAGAAAAGTTTTATTTCCAATAGCATCTAAAAGAATCAATTACCCAGGAATAAGAATAACCAAGGAGGTGAAAGATTCATACACTAAAAACTACAAAGCATGGCTAAAAGAATTTAAAGAAGACCTGAATTAATGAAAAGACATCCCCAAATTCACAAACTGAAAGACCTAATATTGTTAAGCTGACAATATTCTCCAAAGCAACCTACAGTTTCAGTGTAATCCCTAGCAAAATCCCAGTAGCCTTTCTGCCTAAATGAAGTTGATCTTCAAATTTAGAGAGAACTGCAAGGGCCTCTAAACAGCCAAAATGATATTTTTAAAAAACAAAATTGGAGGACACACACTTTCAGGTTTCAAAACTTACTGCAAAGTGGGACTTTGCTAGTGCTCCAGTGGTTAAGATTCCTCACCTCCACTACAGGGAGCACAGGTTTGATCTCTGGTTGGGGAACTAAGATCCTTTATGCCAGGCAGTATGACCAAAAGCAAATAAAAATAAAAACTTGCTACAAAGCTACAGCAATCAAAACAGTGTGGTACTGACATAAAGACAGACATATATAGACCAATGGAATAGAATTGAGAATTCACCAATAAACCCAACACCTATGGCCAGCTAACTTTTGACAAGGGGGCCAAGACTATTCAATGGGGGAAAGAAGAGTCTCTAACAAATTATGCTGGGACAACTGGATAACTTTATGCAAAAGAAGGGAATTGTACCCTTATCTCACTATTTATATAAAAATTAATTCAAACTGGATCAACAACCTAAATACAAATGTCAAAACTATAAAACTATTAGAAGAAAACATAGGGGTAAAATCTTCATAACCTCAGATTTGTGAATAGATTCTTAGACTTGATACTAAAAGCAGAAGCAACAAAGAAAAAATAAATTGTTCATCAAAATTAAAAAATTGTGATAGACATATACAAGCCATACCTCTAAACCTGAGATAAGTCAGCCAAGGACTGTCATTTAAGTAAAGTCAGCTGAACGGCTAAATATGAATAATGAAATAGGTTGTGCTATTCACAGGAAATTAGTGATTTATTTAAATTTTGAGTGGTTTCATATGCCTCCCAAGAAGTTATCTACTTTAAAAAATCACATATATTGAGCCTCTCATTTCAGCATAAAAAGAGAAACATACCACTTTTATTAATAGACAATTTCTCCTCATCTCTGGTGAATAAAGGTTGACTTGAAGGAAAGCCAAATTATTCACTTGCCTTGGATGTTCTCATGTCTTGGCCCTGTTTTGATAGGATACACAAATGTGACAGGGGAGATCAGGAGGCTATTCTGTTTGTCTGGGCTGGAGAGGATGACAATCTGCTCTGGGTGGAGTAGGGAAGATGGAGAGTTAGATAATTTTAGAATTATTGCAGTGAAGGAATCAAAAAGTTCTGGTGGTGGATTGAATAGATGCTGCATTCTTTTTTTTTATGCTGAGTATCAAGCTACCAGAAACTTAGCAAGCTAAAATAACACCCATTTATTAGCTCACAGTTCCTATAGGTCAGAAGTCCAGGCAGAGTTTGACTCGGTCATCTGTTCAGAATCTCAGCAGACTTCAGTCCAGGTGGTGACTGGGACTGTGGTCTCATCAGAGATTCAACTGGGAACAGATCCACTTCCAAAGTTATTGGCAGAATTCATCTCCTAACAACTGTAGCGCTGAGGTCCCCATTTTCTTTATTTCTTTTTTTTTTTTAATAAATAATTCACAGTTAAAAATTTTTTTTTTGGTTTGTTTATTTTTGGCTGTGCTGGGTCTTTGTTGCTGCATTGGCTTTTCTCTAGTTGTGGCAAGTGAGGGCTACTCTCTAACTGCAGTGTACAGACACGCAGGCTTTTCATTGTGGTGGCTTCCCTTGCTGCAGGGCAAGGCTCAATAGCAGTAGCTCACGGGCTTTGTTGTTCCGCAGCATGTGGGATCTTCCTGGACCAGGGATTGAACCCGTCTCCTGCACTGACAGATGGATTCTTTACCATTGAGCCCACCAGGGAAGCCCCCCATTTTCTTTCTAGCCGTCAAAACCACCCACCCCCACAACTCCCTTGACAAATATGACAGCTTAATTCTTTAAAACCAGGAAGAGTGTCTTTCTCACTTCAGCCTGCAAGATGGAGTCTTGGAATGTAACTATGGAGTTGACATCCTGTCACCCTTGCAATATAACACAACCTAAACAAGAGGCTGACATCGGTCACCTTGGCTATACTCTACTGACTAGAAAGCACATCATAGATTTTGCCTCAAGGAGAAGGAATTATACAAAAACATAACTCTGTGGAGGGGGTTATCAGTTTAGAGTGCGCCCCCACAGGAAGGATAAGAGAAAGCAAAGTGTCAAACCTAACTTGCAGATTTCTGCTTGAGCAGGTTGATGGCTATTGTACTGTTCACTGGGATGAAAACATGGAGGAACATGGTGGTTGAGGGCAGTTCCTGAGCTCAGCTGTTGACGTGTCAGCTGCTCAAGGGTGTGAAGCATGTCTATTCTGTTCTTTTATCCAGTACCTCGGGCTTCCCTGGTGGCTCAGAGGTTAAAGCGTCTGCCTCCAATGTGGGAGACCCGGGTTCGATCCCTGGGTCAGGAAGATCCCCTGGAGAAGGAAATGGCAATCCACTCCAGTATTCTTGCCTGGAGAATCCCATGGACGGAGAAGCCTAATAGGTTATAGTCCACGGGGTCGCAAAGAGTCGGACATGACTGAGCGACTTCACCTTCACCTTCATCCAGTACCTCACGTAGTTCCTAACATATAGTCGGTGCTGAATAGAATGAGTGGATGGACAAATGCCTCTATGAGAAGTCAAAATGTAGACAGCGATGAGCCAATGTCTCCTGGAGGTCACCGGCGCTTGTACACTGATTAACACACCACCTTGGATGATAATCTGGAGAAGGAAATGGCAATCTACTTCATTCCACTCCAGTACTCTTGCCTGGAGAATCCCATGGACGGAGAAGCCTAGTAGGTTACAGTCCACGGGGTCGCAAAGAGTCGGACACGACTGAGTGACTTCATCATCTTGGATGAGAATGCCTCGAGAAGAGGGTAGAAGAGAGGAAGGCCAGGCCCTCAAGACTGAGTGCTAGGAGTCACAGCAGCAACAGGTCAGGCTGCGGAGGAATCGCTGCCAAAGGGCACCAAGAAAGGACAGGCATATGAGACTGCTGTCAGATGCTCCTGAGAATCCCAGTCGGTACTGGGAGGGGTTGGTGGGGAGAGCTGGTTTTGGTGGAGTGGCGGGGCTAAGAAGCGGACAGGAGGTAAGGAAAGGGAAGGCAAGCCAACCCTTTTTTTCTAGAAATCTGGCCGTAGGGGAGGAAAGACTGAGTGATACCTGGAGACAGATGAGTCATCCACTGTAGAGATCAGCCAGGTTGTGATCCCGAGAGAGGGCAGCTTGAGACAGGAACTAGGACAGGACCAGCTTTTTTGGTCAAAAGGGAAGAGAACATCTTTTCTGCTGATTTCTTGATCGTGCCTTTATACTGCTTTCTCTGTCATATTTTTATTATAGTCAAGCTAACACGTTTCTTTAAAAGACGCTTACTCCTTGGGAGGAAAGTTATGACCAACCCAGATAACATATTCAAAATCAGAGACATTACTTTGCCAACAAAGGTCTGTCTAGTCAAGGCTATGGTTTTTCCTGTGGTCATGTATGGATGTGAAAGCTGGACTGTGAAGAAAGCTGAGCGCCGAAGAATTGATGCTTTTGAACTGTGGTGTTGGAGAAGACTCTTGAGAGTCCCTTGGACTGCAAGGAGATCAACAAGTCCATCCTAAAGATCAGTCCTGGGTGTTCTTTGGGAGGACTGATGCTAAAGCTGAAACTCCAGTAATTTTGGCACCTGATGCGAAGAGTTTACTCATTGGAAGACCCTGATGCTGGGAGAGATTGGGGGCAGGAGGAAGAGGGGACAACAGAGGATGAGATGGCTGGATGGCATCACCGACTCGATGGACATGAGTTTGAGTGAACTCTGGGAGTTGGTGATGGACAGGGAGGCCTGACGTGCTGCGATTTATGGGGTTGCAAAGAGTCAGACACAACTGAGCAACTGAACTGAACTGAACACATTTCTTTAAGAATGTTAAGGTTGGAAAATATACTCAAGAAGTCTCTTTTCTCTCCTTTTCTCCTCTTCCCTCTCTCTTCCTCCTCCTAAATCATTCTGTCCAGAATGAATTTCCTTCCTCCCTCCCTCCCTTCTGAAATTAGTATGGAAGAGACTTGACCAGTTTCATTGAGGACAAGTAGACTGCAAGTGAGAAGAAGGTGAAAAAAAACCAAAGATGGTAATTAGTAGTGTGAGGCTTCTGAGAAAATGATGGGGAAATGGACTCCAGGGCACAGACTGGCTTTGAGTTGGCTGAGGGATGCAAATACTCTGAGGCACAAGCAAGGAAGAAGGTGTGCAGGGGGCCCAGTTAGACTATTGGTTTGGTGTCAGGAAATAGAGGGAGGTTTACAGGGTTCAGGTCCAAGTATCTTTTCTGTCCACCCCTATCCCTGAGACACTAGTTTTTTATATAATAAAGTTAATATTTGTTGCATAAAAGAATAGGTGCAGAAACCCTTTAAAGGACAGCATAAATAGTGTACGTCTTCCTTGATTTTTCAAAATGAAATACTTATTGACTTCAGTTATCATATGAGTAACACATGCTCCTTATAAAAAATGTAAATAATACAGAAAATTTCCCTTGAAATTCTCCCCCACAGAGATAACAACTGCAAATGGTGAGCATCCACCTTGCCCCAGTGGGTTACATATGAACTAAAGGTCACCTTATACCTGGAATTCTGTAAGTTGTTTTTCTCACTTTAACATTGTATCCTTTGTGTCAATATGTAAAGAATTTCCTTATCTTTCATAACACCTGCTTGGTATCTATGACCCCTTTGAGTCTTGTACATTTATTAACAAAAACCTCTTTTGATAATCATTTAGGTTGTTGCTAATTTTTCAGTACAGCTCTGTACACCCATACCATTATTTTATTAAAATAAATTTAGGGAATTCCCTGGTGTTCCAGTGATTCAGATTCTGCCCTTCCAGTGCAGGGGGAATGGGTTTGATCCCTGATGTGGGAACTAAGATCCCACCTGCTGTGTGGACTGGCTCCCTACCCCACAAAAATAAATAAAATAAAATAAATTTAAAGGAGGGCAGCACATATGTACATTTCAAATTTTAGTACCTGTCTCCAAATTGCCCTCCAAAGGACTGTGCCAATTTAAGCTTCCATCAATCCCAGGGACGGGGGAGCCTGGTGGGCTGCCGTCTATGGGGTCACACAGAGTCGGACACGACTGAAGTGACTTAGCAGCAGCAGCAGCAGAACGTCAGGTTACCTGTCTCCACATACGCTTGTCAACAACTGGCTACTAGAAATCTTTTTAATCCTGTACATCTAAGGAAAAAATGAATCTTGTTTTAATCTGCTTGTCTGTAATTATTAGTGAGGTTCTACATCTTAAATATGAATTTGGGCCATTTTCAAGTCTTCTTTTATGGAGTGCTTCTTTGCGCCATTCACTCGCTTTCTATCTGACTCGTTAATTAACTTGTAATTAACGAGTCAGACAGACAGTGAGTAAACATTGAATGGCCTATCAGCAAAAACCTTCGTAACTGGGAATGAGCCTTCCCAGCAACTCGGGACAAAATGGGCATGAAATGCACCCCCCCAAAGTATGATTGGATTTATGACCACAAGGGGGCCCTGTCAACTACAACTTGGCACTTGCCAAGAGCATTTGCCAGTTACTAAACAGCAATAACAACAAGGGTATTTGGCATCTACTTCTGCAGAGACTGAGTCTCCCTGGTAGCTCAGCTGGTGAAGAATCCGTCTACAATGCAGGAAACCTCAGTTCAGTGCCTGGGTTGGGAAGGTCCCCTGGAGGAACGATAGGCTACCCACTCCAGTATTCTTGCCTGGAGATCCCCACAGACGCAGGAGCCTGGCAGGCTACAGTCCATAGGGTCACAAAACATGACTGAATGATTAAGCACAGTCCATACTTTAATAATAATGTGACTTTCCTGGTGGCTCAGATGGTAAAGCGTCTGCCTACAATGCGGGAGACCCAGGCTCAGTCCCTGGGTTGGGAAGATAGATCCTCTGGGGAAGGAAATGGCAACCCACTCCAGTACTCTTGCCTGGAAAATCCCACGGACAGAGAAGTGTGGTAGGCTACAGTCCCCGGGGTTGCCAAGAGTCGGACACGACTGAGCGACTTCACTTTCACTTCTCATTCTTTAATAATACTATTCTTCTTCCAGCATGTTGCAGATACTTCTTTTCCATTTTGTTGTTCAGCTCTGCTGTTGATTTGCTTTGCAATATAGCAACTTTGCATTTTTAAAAGTTTATTTCTAATTGGAGGATAATTGCTTTACAATGTTGTGTTGGTTTCTGCTGCTCAGCATGAATCAGCTCTAAGTACACATATATTCCCTCCCTCTTGAGCCTTCTTCCCACATACCTCAGAGATTTTACAGTTTCATATCAGTTTTCTCAATCTTTTTTTAAAAAAAATGGTTTTTGTCATTCGCACAGTACTAATAAAGCTGATTGTCACATCAAAATTATCGAAAAGTTCTTATGTTTTCTCTATGTCTTTGAGGTTTATCATTTTTTAGTTAAAATTTTATTTGTTTCTGCTTGTTTTTAATCAGAAGAGCAATATGTGATTACATTCTAGTAACTTCCTTGGAACTAATCACTGCTATTTGATTAAGGGCTACCCTTTTAGACTCTTACATGTTCGTGTGAAGATACCCACACATATTCAGCACAAATAGCATCATTTACACGTGTTATTTGTAACTTGTTTTCTCACTGAACAGTGGTTAAATATTTCCTTGTCAGTACCTATGTATTGATTTCTTTCTTTTCTTATTGCTGAATGATAGTTTATTGTATGAATGTACCATAAATTGTGGTCTGTTAAAATATTGGTCTTCATCTGAAAATGTGTGTTTGTATAGTGATTAGAGATATAACTTAATTTTTCCCAATAATTTTCCAACTATCTTAACACCATGCGTTGAATAACCCATCTTTCCTCTACTGACTTGAAATGTTACTTTATAGTTATTGTTTAAAAAAAATTTTTTTTAATTTAGGCCTCACTGTGCAGCATGTGGGGTCTTAGTTCCCCAACCAGGGTTCAAACCCATATCCCCTGCATTGAGAACTCAGAGTCTTAACCACTGGACCGCTGGGGAAGTCCTAAAATGTTATTTTATATATGTTGAATGAACAGCAGATTGAGAACTTTGAGAGATGGGCATAGTTAAGTGTTCAGGGCATTTGAAGGCCTTCCTGCCTCTGCGTACCAGCTGTACCAGCTGGCCTGTATTCTTATTTCTCCCCTGGCCACGTAGTTTGCTCTGCAAAGACATACAGGGTTAACCAATATTCTCTAGTTGTTTTATCCCTGTGTACAGAGAAGTCTTAGCTTAGTAGCCAGTTTCCCTTCTTCATCATCATCCTGTTTAAGGTTGTGGTAGACCTGCCACCTATTTCCATCTCCCCTGAGTGACTTCAGGTGTGTAAGGCCTTATGTACTATGCAGCTCAGGGGAAGACCCTTATCTGTAACATTCCCTCCTGTATATACAGAACAGGAATGTCAAGACAGCTGGCTTTACTTTCACAAAATGCCCCATTGGTAAAACAAAACAAACAAAAAACAAAAATGAGATGATTTGGGGTGAATTTGTTTTAATTTAATTAAAATTTAAAATTACTATTCTTTTTTTTTACTTACCTTGTAAAGGATACAAGTGAACAACCAGGTGATCAGGCAACTTCTAGAAGGATCCTGAGAGCAGGAGCTTCCCTGTGGAGTTGGGGTGCACCACCCTCATGGCAGGGGAATGTATTCAGTAATCCGGAAACTGCTTTAATTATAATTGTTACATTTATTTATTTATTTTAATCAGTATTAGAAAAAAATGAGACACACATGAGAGTGCAAGGCTTAAAACAGGTATGTAGTGAATCAGTCTAAAGAATACTGTATTTGAGTAGATGTGATAAAATGCTATAGAAGGTTTGAGGATGATGGAAGGTTTGGAAAATCTCAAGTTAGATGACAGTGTTATCAGTCAAGAGTGCCCTCAGGCGCTCTTCCCTGGCAGTCCAGTGGTTATGACTCCGTTCTTTTATTGCCAAGGGCCAGGTTTTAATCCCTGGTCCAGAAGCTAAGATCCAACAAGCCAAGTGAAGTCGCTCAGTCATGTCCGACTCTTTTCGGCTACGTGGACTATAGCCTACTAGACTCCTCCATCCATGGGATCTTCCAGGCAAGAGTACTGGAGTGGGTTGCCATTTCCTTCTCCAAGGGATCCTCCCAACCCAGGGATTGAATCCAGACCTCCCGCATTGTAGGCAGACGGTTTGCTGTCTGAGCCACCAGGAAAGCCCCAGTGACGTGGCAAAAAAAAAAAAAAAATAGAATGCCCTCAGATTGAAGTGACGTGAAAGTCACTCTGTTGTATCTGACTCTTTGTGACCCCATGGATAATCCATGGAATTCTCTGGGCCAAAATCCTGAAGTGGGTAGCCTTTCCCTTCTCCAGGGGATCTTCCCAACCCAGGGATCAAACCCAAGTCTCCTGCATTGCAGGTGGATTCCTTNAAAAAAAAAAAAAAAAAAAAATAGAATGCCCTCAGATTGAAGTGACGTGAAAGTCACTCTGTTGTATCTGACTCTTTGTGACCCCATGGATAATCCATGGAATTCTCTGGGCCAAAATCCTGAAGTGGGTAGCCTTTCCCTTCTCCAGGGGATCTTCCCAACCCAGGGATCAAACCCAAGTCTCCTGCATTGCAGGTGGATTCCTTACCAGTTGAGCCACCCAGGAAGCCCTCAGATGCAAGTAACAACAACCTATTAATAACTCATAGTGGCTTAAAAGCAAGGGGGTGAAGGTTTTTTGTTGTTGTTGTTGTTATTTGTTTTTTTTTGGTTTTGCTATTTTACATGTAATGTTCACTTGTTGGACGATGTTGGTTCAGGCACTCAGTGATGCCCATGGGTGAAAGACCTCTTTGTGATTCTTTTGGCCTTTTTCTCATAGTCCCATGATGGCTGCTGCTGCTCTGGCTATCACAACCAAAAGGAAGAAAAAGGAAGGTGGGACCAAGCAGTGTCTTTGACCTTTGTCAGGAAAAGTAAGAACTTTTCCAGAGTTCCCAGCAGTCTTCTCCTTCAGCCTCATTTGCCTGAATATATATGGTTACTATGAAGTGTAAAGGAGGCTGGGAAAGTGGACCATAGATTGTTGTAATTGGCTTAGAACATCCGCATCAAACTGACGTTCTCTTAGTGAGGAAGGAAGGGGGAATGGGTAGGTAGAAAACTGCAGTGTCTGCCACGTGTGGATGCGTGGACCTGCAGAGAGACGCAGAAACGGGACACCATCTGGCCCTAAAGAGATGCTGCAGTGGGAGTAATATCAGGCTCTCAGCTCCAGTCTCTAAGTAACAAACTGTACTTCATTTCATGTTCTTGCAAGTTGGCAAGATTGCCTGTTGTATCATTTCCATAAACCATCCTTTGACTTGAGCTAGTGGGAGTGGGTTTCTATTCATTCTAGCCCCAAGCAGAATTTTTTCTTTTCTTTTCTTTTTTTTTTTAAATTGAAGTACCCTGGTGGCTCAGAGGGTAAAGAATCTGCCTGCAATGCAGGAAATGTGGGTTTGATACTTGAGCTGGGAAGATCCCCTGGAGGAGGAAATGGCAACCCACTCCAGTATTCTTGTCTGAGAAATCCCACAGACAGAGGAGTCTGGTGAGCAACAGTCTATGGGGTTGCAAGAGTCAGACATGACTTAGCAACTAAACAACAGTAGTTAAATTTACAACGTTATGTTAGTTTCAAGTGTACAGCAAAGTGATTCAGTTTTATATATATATATATATATATACACATACATTTTTTTTTCTTTTCCATTATAGTTCATTATAATATACTGAGTATAGTTTCTTGTCCTCCAAGCAGAGTTTCTGACATGTGTTAAAGTGTATGTGTTCTCGTTTGTTCTTTACAGCAGCTATTAGAATCCTTATTTTACACAAGAGGAAAAAGAAACTCAGGTTACGTTGCTCAGCTTCATGTGACTTTAACCTAGGTTTTCTGACAACTAACATATTCTTTATGCCATCTCTGTATTTTTTGGAGGACCATCTTTAGAGNTCTCTGCTTTTGAATATGCTGTCTAGGTTGGTCATAACTTTCCTTCCAAGGAGTAAGCGTCTTTTAATTTCATGGCTGCAGTCACCATCTGCAGTGATTTTGGAGCCCCCCAAAATAAAGTCAGACACTGTTTCCACTGTTCCCCCATCTATTTGCCATGAAGTGATTGGACCAGGTGCCATATATTAGGTAACTTCAATTAAGATTTTATAAGGAAAATATATCTCTACAAAGCTGATGTGATTAACATAATATACAAACTCAGTATTAGCATTTAACAAGTATTAGTGAAAATTTTGGAGATCAAACCAGTCAATCCTAAAGGGAATTAACCCTGAATATTCATTGGAAGGCCTGATGCTGAAGCTGAAACTCCAATACTTTGGCCACCTGATGTGAAGAACTGACTCATTGGAAAAAGACCCTGATGCTGGACAAGACTGAGGGCAGGAGGAGAAGGGGACAACAGGAAGAGCTGGTTGGGGGGAATCATTGACTCAATGGACATGAGTTGGAGCAAGCTCTGGGAGATGGTGAAGGACAGGGAAGGCTGGTGTGCTGCAGTCCATGTGGTCACAGAGTCAAACAGGACTGAGCAACTAAACAACAGTACCAGGGAAGATTTTTGATCTTGTTTTGAGGAAATCAGAATCACATATTTGTAATGTAAGATCAAAGTATTAAGGGAGGAGAAAAAGCATAGTTCAAAAGAAGATGGACTCACTCTGAGGTGAAATGGCCAGATAAAGCTCTGTGAGTGAAGCAGTGGACTGCAGAAACACAGAATGACATTCCAGACAGAGCTTCATCAGTAGCTCCCTGCACATAGTTTAGATTGGTCCAGGGATTGACAGCAGGGGGAGGCGGCAAAGTGGGTGTTGTTTGACCAAAACAGTTACTGAATGGTAGTTCTAATGCACAGAAACTCTTTATAAACTAAATACCTTTGAACAACCTAAAATGGTACAGTACTTGCCCATCTATTCTTTTACACGGTGTGTCATAAAATGGGCTTCCCAGGTGGGCTCGTGGTGAAGAAGCTGCCTGCTAGTGCCGGAGATGTAAATGATGGGGTTTTGATCACACACTTCCGTCCTCTTGCCCGGAGGGTCGCAGGGACAGAGGAGCCTGCAGGGCTGCGGTCCTGTGGGTCGCACAGAGCTGGACACGACTGAAGCAGCTTAGTTGTTGTCCAGTCACTCAGTTGTGTCGCAGTCTTTGCGACCCCATAGGCTGCAGCTCGCCAGGCTTGCCTGTCCTGCACCGTTTCCTGGAGCTTGCTCAAGCTCACGGCAACTGAATCAGTGATGCCGTCCAACCATCTGGTCCTCTCTTGTTCCCTTCTCCTCCTGCCTTCAATCTTTCCAAGCATCAGGGTCTTTTGAAGCGACTTAGCACATGTCATAAAATACAAAATACAGGACTTGGTGCCTTCTGAATGTTTTAAAATTATTATGAATGTGGGCCCTGATTAAATTCAATGGTGACTTATTTTCATATTCATTACTTCACAGTGTATTTGTAAAAGCTTTTATTTTTATTTTAATTTTTACTTTATTTTACTTTACAGTACTGTATTGGTTTTGGCATACATCGATATGAATCCGTCATGGGTGTACATGAACTCCCAAACATGAACCACCCCCCGCCAAAGCCATTTTTTCCATTGATGATTGAAATGGAAGAAAAAATCTTGTCCACTTCACTTCCTTTCTTTTTCACTTGTTCTCTTTCTTTGTTAAAGGTGAAAGTGTGGTTCCAGAACAGGCGAATGAAGTGGAAGAGGGTAAAAGGAGGGCAGCAAGGCGCTGCCGCTCGAGAAAAGGAACTGGTGAATGTGAAAAAGGGCACACTCCTCCCTTCAGAGCTCTCGGGAATCGGCGCAGCCACCCTCCAGCAAACAGGGGACTCGCTAGCAAATGAAGACAGCCACGACAGTGACCACAGCTCTGAGCATGCACACTTATGATACAGACAGAGGGGACCAGCTCCATTCTCAGGAAAGAAATGTGCTGATGGCAAGCCTTACTCGAACATCGTTTACACAGAGAAAGGACTATGACCTTGATTTTTAATATTATTAAGTTCAGGCATCCCGAGTCTGTTTTTCATGATTTATAGAGGGTTTACACTAAGTGCCACTTACGAAAGATGCTTCCACAGAGAAGATGGAGGTGAACTTGCTTCGAATATTCCAGAGGTGTTGGTCGTGTGTATGACAGTGTGCAGCCTTTGTGTTTGCTTTTGCTTGCACTGAAAATTAAATTGCTATCAAGAGCAAACTATGAAGCATTTGTATTGAAGGTGCCTCCAGAGTGAAGATGCAGAAGATGACTTGGCTTTGAACATTGCAGATGTCCGAGGTCAGACGTGTGTGACAGTGGGCAGGTATTTGCTCTCGTTTGCACTGACAATTACATTACTATTCAAGAATAAACCATGAACCATTTTTATCCCCACAGCCACAGTGCCTGAAATCATTCTTAAGTGGGTTAAAAAAAATGTATTTTAACTCTGTATATATTACCCTTAAGTCATTTTCCTGTCTTCACTACGTTTAGCAATGCATTCATATTAGCTGATAAAAATAGCCACTCACGATGACAAGCAGAACCAGCTTCTTGTATTTTTATACATTTTGTCATCCCAGAAACAATCAGCACATGCTTACTTGTGTTCAAGTAGAGAAAAATACATTAGAGTCTGATAGGGAATATTCTTGTACCACAGACAAAACAAATCTTATGTTGCATTTTCTATCAACTGCTGCTAATACATTATTATAAAACTTACCTAGCTCCTCAATTCTTCCTATCTATAGCTTGGAAAAAAAAATTAGGATCATAGGCAAATCAGTTACTTGCAGAAAGAGCTTTTATATGACAGACATTGTCTGATTTTATTTCTATAAAATGTTACCTGTTGTGAATATGATTTAATTAATAAGAAAAAGGGGTTCCCCCAATTGGCAATGGTAATAGACAACTTGCAAAACAAGTTGGTAGAGGGTAAAATTCTGAATGTCTTCAAATTAAGTTCAGTGAAAACACATTTTTTTTCATATATGATGTATTCATGCAGAACAACAATTTTTGTATTTTGTAAAAAAAAAATGTTAAATAAATGATCCTTTGTAAATAATTTTGGTCTTCCTACTGTGATTTCCTGTTTACAAGCTTTAATGTAAATACTTAAGAAACTCCCCAATTCATGTGCACTTGTGTAAAAGCAGATGATCATAATTAGTGAATCATCTACATTTTTATTTCTGAAATTTTTTATTATGAAAAAAATCCTTGTGTAATAAAAAAGCATCTGAGAATAGGCATCTGGTAAACCATTTCCCTGAATTGAAGAGTATGCCAAATAGATTTCATTGTGTGTTTTATGAAATAAAAGGAGAAAAGTAATATTATTCACCACAATGAGAGAAACCAGTCATATATTTTTAAGCTTATGTATAATAGACATGAATTCATCCAATGATTGTTTTTACACAAAAATATCCAGTTTTTCATGTGAAAATAAGCTCCATTAGCTAATCTGCATTCTCAGCCCTAGAGGAAATTCCCAATATAAGAAGTCCAGAGCTAAACTGACTTAATGTGCTTGGTATCATTCAGATTGTGCATACATTGGACACCTACATCCTACTTACTAACTTTATGGCACTGTTCTTCATGTGTCCCATATTTTAACCACAAATATTTAGAAATATCCAGCAGTTCCTCCTACCCCCTGATTAATTAGAAATAAAAATAAAGAACACTAATCTGTAGAAATTTCCCAAAACCTTATTTGATTTTATTTGCTTTAGAAATGTGAGACTGATAAAAAAATACATTTGGTTGATTTTAATTTGCTTAGTCTAGTATGATATATACAGACCATTCAAGAAATAAATGATTGTTTATATCACATTTTTCCCTTTGCATAATAAATTTTATCATAGCAGTTAACAATATTTCTAAATTAACTGGAGAGGGCAGAGGTCAGATTAACATCTTCCAGGCAGAAAACAGACACTCTTCTATCAATTACTTGAATGAATACACATTACTTTTGTACCGATGACATCTACTTGGGGGGACTGACTTTCTTATTGTAGAATTTAAATTCAAAACATCTCGACAAATTGGAGAAGTGGAAAGATAAAAATTAAATTGAGTTCTGTAGGGACAAAGTGGAGAATAATTCAATTCAGCAGGAAAATAATTTCCAGATATAAGAGGAAAGTACAGCTTAGGAGTAGCTAAAAGGAAAGTTAAGGACTATGGCCAAATAGAAATTACAATTTAGCATAATATATGAAATAGGAAAAAGTAATTCTGAATTGATATGACATTTAGGAAATGTGAAGCATTTGTATTGTGGACCATGCCTTTATTAGGGAGTTGTGAGCTGTTCTAAAATGATGTAATGAAATTTGACTACAGAGAACATTAAGAATCACCAGACAGGATAGGCTGCTGGCTGACCAAAAGGGGAATTATTTTTATTCTCAGTGCATTAAAATGATACACCACATAAGATTCTTGAACACTTGAGCAAAATAACGACACACTGATAGGTAAGCAACAAGCTAGATTAATTTTAATTGGAAAAACTCACTGTCTTTTTAGAATATTTTGTATTATCTTAAAAGAGGCGCCTGTTTGCTAGACAATAACTCAACATCCTTGCTGTAAGGGAACCTAAGACATTCTCACATAGTATCAGGTTTAATTTATTCCAGAAATGACAGCATTTAAAAGAACTTTACTTGTTTTGATTCTCCACTAGGAACCTGGCTTTCCGTGGTATCTTTTCACATAATGCCCTTTCCATGTAATTCTGTGGCAGACTTTGTAACTCCGTAGGAATTTATAATAGCATGAAAGTACCTTTCTCTGAAAATAGTATGGAGTCATGGTTAGAGTGATTTGTCCCACAGGATTTAGAGGGATGAACACTACAAAGGTTTTCCCAAAACTGATACACATATTTTTACTGCTGCTGCTAAGTCACTTCAGTCGTGTCCGACTCTGTGTGACCCCATAGACGGCAGCCCACCAGGCTCCCCCATCCCTGGGATTCTCCAGGCAAGAATACTGGAGTGGGTTGCCATTTCCTTCTCCAATGCATGAAAGAGAAAAGTGAAAGTGAAGTCGCTCAGTCTGTCCGACTGTTAGCGACCCCATGGACTGCAGCCCACCAGGCTACTCCATCCATTGGATTTTCCAGGCAAGAGTACTGGGGTGGGGTGCCATTGCCTTCCTCGACACATATTTTTACCCTATTATTAATATGATCCCAATTACTTCCTACTTCCCATACTCACCTATGGTTGTTAGCCTATATGTTCTTCTTCAGAGGCTTGAGAACCAAGCTTGCCATTTTTTTTTTAAAACAAACTAAACTCACTTAAAATAACCCCAACCACAGTTTTAATATACTCCTGAAGGACATTACATAAAGTAAGTGTGGGAATGACTTGTGAAATATTCAGTTTGACAACAGACCACCACAGGTCAGATTGATTAAATGAAATGGTGCTTAATTGTGACCACACTCTTATCTGGTAGCCTCATGAAGACTCTAGCAGAACCTTTACTGTTACCCTGATTACTAAAATGTATTAGTGACATGAAATTGTGCAGGCCCTCTTAACTGGATTTAGGTTTACTTAGCAATGTTTAAATCATGTGTAGATGTTTCCTGAAGAGAAATGCTGTGCATGTGTTCTCAGAATATACATAGGTAGCAGAAAGTTTTTATTACACAGATTTTAGAAAGTATTTATCAGTAAAAATGTATATTTTGAGTAATAGTTGAAACATAGCATACACACTGCTCTGTAAACTGTTTGGTTTGGTTTTAATAATATAAGCTTATTTAATACCTAAATAGTATTCCCTTAAGTGGATGCAGTATGCAATATTTAATAAATCCCTTATAGTGAATATTTACTGCCCCCCCCCCAAGTATTCCCTACATAATACTGAAATGAACTACTTTTTACATTCCTCTTTACAAAATCTGATTTTTCCCATGAAGTGATTTTATAAGAAGTAGGTTATTTGGGACAAGGAAATGTGCTTGTTGCTAGGAATTTTTATACAGATTGCTGATTTCCCACCTAAAAATAGCCATTTACATACCTAATACACTTATTTCACTATATTTATGTCAATAATAACATCATAGTTCTTATTACTTTTAAGCTGAAGGAAAAGCATGTTTTAATTTGCTTTTAATTTTTAATAATGTTGAACATCTTATTGTGTTTATTGACAATTATATTTTTAAAATCATTGTTCGGATCCCTAATACTTTTTAATTGGTCCGTTTGTTTTTCTAATGAATTGATAAGGTTTTACATATTACATATTAATTTTCTGTCATATATTAGATGCCTATAAAATTATGAAATGAAAAATTCTCAGTTTTACTATTTCAGTTGCAAAAACAGTAATTAGTATAAAAAGCCTCATTTCTTATAAGAAACCATAGAGCAAATGAATGTATATTTTATTTTATTCACAGTCAATGAAAGTGAAAGTGAAGTCACTCAGTCATGTTCGACTCTTTGCAATCCCATGGATTGTAACCTACCAGGTTCCTCTGTCCATGGGATTTTCCAGGCAAGAGTACTGAAATGGGTTGCCATTTTCTTCTGCAGAAGATCTTCCCGACCCAGGGATAGAACCCAGGTCTCCCACATTGTAGGCAGACATTTTACTGTCTGAGCCACCAGGGAAGTCAAAATTTTCACCTTTATTAAAAATTAAACATTTTAATTAAAAATTTAATTACAATTTTAAATTAAAAATCAGTCAATATTTTTGCCTTTATTAAAGTTTGGGAGTTCGTGTAAAAAAATAAATAAGAAAAAAAAAAATAAAATACATAATTCACTTTTACAATGAATCAAACTAACAAATATTTATAAATTATTTATATACTTTCATGTGTGGTTTGTTATTAATAATAATGCTTTTCTGGTATGAGTTTTTCCTCTGCTTCTGCATCCATGTCTTCCCATAACTCTCTAGAGTCACAAATATCCCTGTAGTTATGAGTAAACCACAAAAGTGGTAAATTCATCAAAATGTATTTNATAAGAGACTGTGCATATGATATCTTGATATTAACAAATATAATAATTATTTAAAATTTTTAGACTTTGGGCTTAAGGAAAATAGCAATAACAAAAACAAATTTCAACATTTCCATTAAAACATTTTCTCCCTCTACTGGCAGTAATATGCTTATGAAAATATACAATAAACACCATTTTTCTCTCTTAAAAAATAGGAAAATTTAAACTCTACATAATGGCAAGTATTTTCTAATGAGAAATACTTTACAAATAAAAGTTCTTCTAGAAGTTACCAGTCATGTCTTCTAAGCGAGTCACATAGCTATTGATAAAACACTGGATGATACAATTGTAAAGATTAAAAAAATACCTTTAAGGAGTATGAGTGCAGTAAATTTTCCTTGATTGCAATGAAAACAGACAGGGAGGAGAGGGGAATGTGAGTTGAGCCCTTAAGAAGAAGAAACAGTTATTTTAAGAAAAGCTTTTTCTTCATCTTTAATTATTTTTTAAAAATAGCAATCAAAACTGACTTCCAGATATATTAAAGAGCCTGTGTGATTGCCAACATTATTTATGAAATTACTGGTGATAATTAATTATAATTTTTAATAAATAAAATTATTTATTAAAATTTTCCTAGTGCTTGCAAGGCATTACAGAAGTTGCTATGAGAGCCAAATAGAAATCATTTCTCATTCCTCATTACATTTTTTAAAAAGCATATTAAACCTAATGGCAAAATTTAAATTATTAAAGAATACCCTTATGGAGAAACCTAGGTACCATTCTGATACTGTAGAATTGGTAAACCAAAGAACTTATTCAAAACTATTTTGCCTTAAATTTTCTTTATTTTTTCCCAAGGTTTCTTAGTCAATATTTGGTTATTAGTCAATTCAATTCACTCAATCAATAAATATGTGTATACTAATTACATGTAGTGCTCTGCGGCATCATCATTTTATATATTATTTCATTGATTTCTGTTCATATATTCTTTCATCTTAAAGCACATTTGAAATGACTGTGTATTTAATGCTTCTATATATTTACTCAGTACACACTTCTATATACTTATCTGCATTTGGTTAATGCACAAACCCATTTACATCCCTTGAGGGCTAGGTAAGGACAGTCAAGGTGTCTTTAAGAGAGGACGCACTTGACGAGGGCTGGCTGACATCTATTATTCATCATTTCTATGTATTTTACTATCATTATGGGTTTCCTAGGTTCCCCA
Organism: Oreotragus oreotragus; assembly: GCA_006410675.1. Lineage (NCBI taxonomy): Eukaryota > Metazoa > Chordata > Mammalia > Artiodactyla > Bovidae > Oreotragus > Oreotragus oreotragus. The sequence goes on from SJYX01010221.1 coordinate 147,420, forward strand.
GTGGTAAAGAACCCACCCACCAATGCAAGAGATGCTGATCCCTGGGTCGAAAAAATACCCTGGAGAAGGAAATGGCAACCCACTCCAGTATTCTTGCCTGGACAGAGGAGCCTGGCGGGCTACAGTCCAGGGAATCAGGAAGAGCTGGACATGACTCAGAACATGCACAACAACTATCCTATTTCTCCCAACAGATTTTTCAAGCACTGTACCAAAACCAATGATGAATATGACCATTAATGCTCTATATATTGAAATTTACTTTAATCATTTATTTTATTCCTGCTTCCTACTCAGAAAATATATGTATTTTTTAAAGTTTGTTAGACCATTATATGGAACTTTATTATAGCACACGAAAAATTTGTTCCTTGTTCCTCTTTTAGATATTTGAGGGTAGCTACAGTTTCCTTTGTCATTCTCCAATGAATAATCAAATTATAAAAAAATAATTTAAAGGTGACTTTTAAAGATATTCAAAGTAATTTTGATGAAAGTATTTAAAGTTAAAGAAAGTTTACTCACAGTTTAAAAAAATCATTTCACTAATAAATTCCTATGAAATAGTTACTCTTTTCCAAACAGAATTTGAAGTTACAGGTGTTTCTCTGGGCAGAAAGACAGAAGAATGCAGTGGTCCTACGCTGAAATCAATTACAAACTATTTAGGGAAATTAGACACATGAAATTAGTTGTCCTTCTCATTTATATTCTTTCACTATAATTCAATTCTCCACACTGCAGTCCTTTTAAAATGCAAATAAGATTAATAAGTGGCTCATGGTGACTCTCTCAAATATAAAATTTCAGGTGAAAGCTGTAGTCCATAATGAAACCTTTGCAGATGTTTTTAAAAGGCAAATCAGATCATGTCCCCATTTTGCATACAATACCAAAGCCTCTACCTGGGCTTCAGACAGTCAAATCTGACTACAAACTGGTGACTTGTCTGCCAATACTTTTTCTGCACGGCCTCAGCTCCAAGCACTCTTGGCTACCTGCCTACCCTTGACCACACTGAGTTCATGCTTCTCCCATTCAGGCCTGCATTCCCTAATCTCTCTGCCTGGAATGCTCTGACCACATATGTCTTGGACTTACTCCCTCACTTCCCTTAGACCTCCCCTTCCTTATATAGGCAATCCCTGATCTTAAATAAAATGGCACCACACATCACATTCTACCCCTTTAAATAGTATTATTTTTTCTTTATTTTAAAAATATTTATTTATTTATCTGTCTGTGACGGATCGTAGTTGCATCACATGGGATCTTCCTTGAAACAGGCCAGTTATTTAGTTCTGGCATGGGAACTCTTAGTTGCAGCATGTGGGATCCAGCTCCCTGACCAGGGATTGAACCCGGGCCCTCTGCATTGGGAGTGCAGAGTTTTAGCCATTGGACCTGTTATGCCCGAAGTCTGAGTCCCCAAGACTGAGAGAATAAGATGTTCACAGAAATACAAAAGCAAAAAGGGGTTTATTGCTAGCTTGAGCTAGGGCTCAAGTCACATCCAGCGCAGTGGAGTCGAACAAGAGCCCCGAGCTCTAAATTGCAGCGGTATTTGTACATTTTGCGAGGGTTGGGACAAAGAAAGGGTGTTGCAGGGGCTGATTGGCTGGGGATGACCTCAGTGCCTTAGTGATTCAGCTTTTCCTGTGGTTGTTTATCCAGGCCTACCCAGGCCTTAAAGCCTGTCATGGCGTATGTTAAGTCTTAACATTCCCCCCTGTCCTTTGATCATTGAGAGGAATCCTCCTCTCCATTCCGAGACACTGCCTGATATTGTTGTCTCAGCACCATCACCTGAACTGTACTGATAGGTTCTCTTACAAAGGTTATTAATCTGTTTAAAAGGCCTGGGCAGAAGGTAAGAATAAGTAGGAGTATAATAAGCGGGCCAAGCAGGGTAGAAGTTAACGTTGTCAACCAAGGAGATTGATGGAACCAAGACTCGAACCACCCCTGCTGGGCCTCTCGCTCTCTCTTTTGCTGTGCCAATCCTTCTCTCACTTTTGCCATGGACTCTCCCACCACTCCATTCTGGTCTGCATAAAAACAACATTCTTCTCCTAAGGCTGCACATATCCCCCCTGGTGCAGGAAAATCAAATCTAAGCCTCTTCGGTTTTGCAGAACTACTTCTGACAGGGAAGTTAGAGACTCTTCAAGGTGGCTAATAGACTCTTCTATATGGGTTATGTCTTCATCTATGGCAGCCCTCAGGGAAGTTAACCCTTGATTTTGCATAGTTATAGATGCTATTCCTGTCCCTGCCCCAGCGATCCCGAGACCAAACAAGGCTGCTATAGTGACGGCAGTAATCGGTTCTCTCCTTTTCCTAGACATCTCTCTGGGCTGTGTTTGTTGTTCCCAATATGCATACATTGTCTCTTGTGGATGGTATAAGATCTTGGGTAATACCACTACCAAAATGCAAAATTCTCTACCCTGGTTAAACACTGATGTGTGTAAACAGGGAGTTAGCCCAGTATGGGAACAGACCCACCATCCTCCTACTTCAGGTATAACCCAAGTTGTTCCGTTTAGCCCAGTGGAGTTAATAGTTTGAGCACACAGGGAGGCTTTTTCAGGTGGGACTTTACCTAGGCAAAGTCCCTTTCCCCATATTTTTTCCATTGTGAGACCGACCTTACATTCTCCCCAGCAGCATTGAGGTGGATTAGAGCTAGTAGATAAACTGTAAGAGACGTTAAGACCCACGGCTTCATAGAAGGGGGGAAGAAGGGTGTAGCAGAGCCAGCAGGACTGGGTGGTAGCGGGGTCAGAGTGGTTGAATTGAGTACTTCTCAGGTCAGTGCATTCTGAAGCGTCCAGATGATCTTGGCAGGCTGATGCAGGTTAGTGTTGGCTGTCCCGGGGTCGAGGAGGACAGCCACCAACAGGAGAGTCAGGGTGATTCGTCCGGGTCCTGCTGGCAGACGAGCTTCATTTTTAAGGGGTCAGAGGGATGCGGCGTCGCCTTTCATTCTTCCTGGGCCCTCTCCTTTTCCTCTGGAGTGGCACGGCGCATGTGGTTACAGTGTACCCAGGGTCCAGTTCCGTCCACCTTTAGGGCAGTGGGGGTGGTAAGAAGAACACCATAAGGGCCCTTCCATCTCGGTTCTAAGATCTTTGACTGATGTCTTCTAACCCAGACCCAATCTCCCAGGTCTATGTTATGAGACAGGATTGTTCCTTTATTTGGGCCCTCATGAACTTCCCGTATCAGTGACCAGATATAAGGCTAGCATCTCTTGTTGGAAAGCACGTAGCAAAGGAGATGGCTTAGGTTTTCCCTCAAACACTGGACAAGCGGGGGGCGGACTCCCGTAGACAATTTCAAAGGGAGTTAGATTTAGTTTGTAGGGGGTATTGCATGCCCGAAAAAGTGCCAAGGGAAGGAGGGTCACCCAGTTCCCACCAGTCTCTATTGTCAGTTTTGTTAAAGTTTCTTTTAGGGTCTGATTCATTCCTTCTACTTGTCCTGAGGTCTGGGGACTGTACTCGCAATGTAGCTTCCATTTGGTCCCCAGGGCTGAGGCCAGTCCCCGAACAATTTTGCTCACAAATGCAGGTCCATTATCAGAGCCGATCGATGCCAGCAGCCCAAACCTAGGTATTATCTCTTCTAGGATCTTCTTACCACTATTATTGCTGTCTCTTTTTTTAATGGGGTAAGCTTCAACCCACCCAGAAAACGTATCAACCATAACTAGCAGGTAACGGTACCCATACCTGCCTGGCCTTACCTCTGTAAAATCTATTTCCCAGCGATGTCCCGGCCTTTCCCCCGGTGTCTTACACCTGTGTGCTGTCCTTCTCCCGGTCTCATCATCTGGCAGGACTTCCAGGTGCGGACTATATCCTGGATGGTTTCATTTTGCCGGGGAAACCGCATCTGCGCTGTTTGTAGAAGCGTCAAAGTCTTTTTCTCTCCCAAATGGGTGGTTTGATGTAGATGGGTACGGAGATATCTTCCCAGGTCGGCAGGAAGCAACAGGTTGTCATCTTGGTCCCGATACCACCCATCCTTATCCGCAGGACGGTTGGTATTATCCTGCATCCAGCTTAAATCGGAGGGGGAGTATATGGGGCTTGGGGGAAGAGTCCCCATCCCCGGCAGTGGTAATCCTACAGCCAGCACACGAGCTTGGCAGTCTCCAGCGGCCACCTCGCAGGCTGCTGCATCGGCAGCATGGTTGCCTCGGGCCCTGGCATCTTCTCCTTTCTGGTGTCCTGGGACGTGTACTATGGATACTGCCCAGGGCAAGTGGACTGCTGCCAAGAGTTTGCGAATTTCAGGTAGGTTTTTAATCTCTTTTCCCTCTGCCATCATGAGCCCCCATTCTTTATATATTGGGCCTTGAATATGCATGGTACCGAATGCATACCAGCTGTCAGTGTAAATGATGACTTTTTTTTTTTCCCTTTTGCCCTCTCCAGTGCTGGTATCCGGGGAAGGCAATGGCACCCTACCCCACTACTCTTGCCTGGAAAATCCAATGGACAGAGTAGCCTGGTGGGCTGCAGTCCATGGGGTCGCTAACAGTCGGACAGACTGAGCGACTTCACTTTCACTTTTCTCTTTCATGCACTGGAGAAGGAAATGGAAACCCACTCCAGTATTCTTGCCTGGAGAATCCCAGGGATGGGGGAGCCTGGTGGGCTGCCGTCTATGGGGTCACACAGAGTCGGACACGACTGAAGCGACTTAGCAGCAGCAGCAGCAGTGCTTGTATCACAGCTATCAATTCTGCTTTTTGGGTGGATGTTCCAGGGGGCAAAGCCTCGGCCCAGACGACTCTCCCAGTGTCATCTACTATGGCTGCCCCCGCTTTTCTCTGTCCATCCTTCACATAACTGCTCCCATCTGTGAACCATATCAGCTCACTGTCCTTTAATGGCATGTCGCTGAGGTCTCTTCGTATGGCAGTTACCTCAGCCAACAGTTCAATACAGTCATGGAGGGGCCTGTCCTCCTCCGGGATGGGCAAGAGAGTAGCAGGATTTAGAAAACAAGGTGTCTGAAAGTGTATCCGGGGAGCGTCCAGCAGCAGGGCTTGGTAATGGGTTAGGCGAGCATTAGAAATCCACTTACCCGGTGGCTGTTTGAGGATCCCCTCTATGGCATGGGGAGTGTAGACCAGGAGGCGTTGTCCATAGGTCAACTTGTCGGCATCATGGAAAAGGAGAGCAGTGGCCACAATGATATGGAGACAGGGCAGCCATCCAGCAGCTACCGGGTCCAGCCGTTTGGAGAGATAGGCCACAGGCCGCCTCCAAGGTCCCCATTGCTGTGTCAGGACTCCCTTTCCCACTCCCTGCTTCTCATCCACAAACAGTTGAAATGGCTTAGCCGGGTCAGGGAGAGCAAGGGCTGGGGCTGCTAGCAACGCCTGTCGAAGTTCCTGAAATGCCCGCCTCACTGGCTCAGTCCAAGTCCAGTTCTTATTTTCTCTACTTCCTTCATATAGAGGCTGGGCCTTTTCAGCAAACCCCAGGATCCATAGCCTGAAGTACCCAACAGTCCCTAAAAACTCTCTCACCTGCCGGGGAGTTGTTGGCTCAGGGATCTGTAAAATAGTCTCTTTCATAGCCTGAGTCAACCATCTTTGCCCCTGTTTTATTTTGTATCCCAAATAAATGACTTCCTGTCTAGCAATTTGGGCCTTCTTTGCACTAGCCCAGTACCGCAATGTCCCCAAAGTCTGGAGGCGATCGCTTGTGGCTTCTAGGCATACCTCCTTGGTAGTAGCGGCCAGCATGAGGTCATCCACATACTGCAATAGAACAACATCGGGGTGGCTAGTCCGGTACTCACAGAGGTCCTCGCCCAGAGCCTCACTGAACAGTGTTGGCGAGTTTTTGAACCCCTGTGGAAGGCAAGTCCAGGTCAGCTGCCCTACAGTTGGCCGTCCTCGTCAATCCATTCGAATGTGAAGATCTCTTGGCTCTGGGGGGCCAGAGGCAAACTGAAAAGGCATCTTTTAAGTCCAAGATTGTATACCAGACATGGTCTGGTGGCAAGCTGCTCAGGAGGGTGTATGGGTTAGGGACAGTGGGATGAATGTCACTCACCCGTTTGCTGACTTCATGAAGATCTTGGACTGGTCTAAAGTCTGTTCCCCCGGGCTTTTTCACAGGCAGCAGGGGAGTATTCCATGGGAACTGGCACTTTTTGAGAATCCCTACCTTCAGGAGGCACTGTATGTGTGGTGTGATTCCTTGCCGGGCCTCCTGACTCATGGGGTACTGGTTTACCCTCACAGGGGTAGCATTTGCTTTTAACTCAACAATGATGGGAGGTCTTTGTTTAGCCAGTCCTACTCCTGCCGTCTCGGCCCAGGCCAGAGGGTATTTTTGGATCCATTCTTGCATAGCCGGGTCCACAGCTGCGGGGGGTTTCGGTGAATACAGTCTGTATTCATCTCTCAGTGCCAGGGATAAAACATGAATTGGTTGTCCAAGCCCATCTGTGACTGATATCCCTCCAGAGTCAAAGTGGATTTGAGCATTGACTTTGGACAATAGGTCTCTTCCTAATAAAGGGGCCGGACATTCTGGTATCACCAGAAATGAGTGGGACACCCGTTGGGCCAAGTCCACTTTTTGTTTAGTAGTCCAGTAATATCTTTTTGTCCCGGTGGCTCCCTGGACCAAGCTAGTCTTTTTGGACATCGGCCCGAATTTTTGATTGAGGACCGAGTATTGGGCTCCTGTATCCACCATGAAGCTGACCGGTTTCCCCTCCACATTAATAGTTACCCAGGACTTGGGGAGGGGTGCCAGGCCCTGACCCCCCTAATCACTACCTTCTCCTGCATATTAAACGTGGGTCCCTGAGGGAACCTCTTTCTTTCTTACGGTCTTTCTCTTCAGGTTTCTTTTGGGCACTCACTTTTCCAGTGTCCCTGCTCTTTGCAGTAGGCGCAGTGGTCCCTCTTTAGGGCCTGTTTAATTGGTTTTTCCCCTCCTTTTGACCCGGTGTCTTTAGTTTTCTGGGAATCGGGTCCTGGTCTCGTCCCCGCAAAGAAGACTTGAACCAGCTCTTTCTGATTCTTACAGTTTTCTTCAGCTCTAAATTCCCTTTCCTCCCATCTAATCTGCTTCTCCCTCTCCTCAGGGGTCTCTCTGTTATTAAACACTCTCTCAGCTGCCCTCACCAGATCCTGTATTGACTGTTCTCCCAGCCTCTCTATCTTCTGTAACTTCCTCCTGATGTCCGGAGCTGCCTGGTTCACAAAAGCTAGCATAACTGCTGCGCGTGACTCATCAGCCTGTGGGTCCATGGGGGTGTATTGTCTGAAAGCTTCCATTAACCTTTCTAAGAAGGCTGCCGGGCTCTCGTTTGGCTCCTGCCTTACTAGATTTACCTTAGCCAAATTTGTTGGTCTCCTAGCAGCTGCTCGGAGTCCAGCCATCAGAATCTGGCGGTACACTCAGAGACGCTCCCTACCTTCGGCGCGTTCAAAGTCCCAGTTCAGTCGCATCAAAGGAAACCCCTCCTTGACTAGGTGGGGCTGCATAGTGGGTCTCTCATCCACTCCTGGAACATGTTTTTGTGCTTCCGACAGAATCCGCTCTCGCTCTTCTGTGGTGAAAAGCACCTGCAACAGCTGCTGACAATCGTCCCAAGTGGGATTGTGAGTTAACATAATAGAATCCAAGAGATCAATAAGGCCTTGGGGTTTTTTGGAAAAAGAAGGGGTTTGAGTTTTCCAGTTATATAAATCACTCGTGGAAAAGGGCCAGTACTGGTATGTCCGCTCCCCATCGGGATTTGCTGGCCCGGCCCGGACAGGAAACACCCGAACGGTAGATGAAGGGGCCTCCCGGCTCCCGTAGTTAGGCGAGTCTGCTCCCTCGGGTCCTTCCGCGAGTTCCCTGGGCTGGTCTCCCTTCCAGCGGCGGAGCTGAGGGTTCCGGGTCTCTCCTTTGCTCTCCGGATGACACCTGCGGTACCTGTGGGGGCAAGGGTGGTGGAATATATGGAGGAGGTGTGATTTCGGAGTCTAGGTCCATCAGGCTAGGGTACAGGGAGGATTCCTGGAATAGCGGCTTCTTCTGACTCTCTCGAGCTTCATGGGCCTCTCCCTTGGGTGTTTCCGCGAGAAGGATCTGTGGAACAGAAGCACTGGGGGACTGTGAGTAAAAGGATTTAGCCAAGCTGGAGGATGCGCCACTAGATTTTACCAGACCAGAATATAAGGAGCTTGGTCTGGATGGCCCCATGGGTCTGGAGCCATTATTTTCTCCTTAGCAGGCAGGATGGCAGGCAAACCGAAAGCTCCTTCCGGTGGCCAGCCGACCTCAAATGCCGGCCACTCAGATGAGCATAGGGCTATTAGTCTGCTCGTCTCACCAGCATCGACAGGTTCTGTGCCTTGGACTTAAAATAGGAAAAATGATCAGTCATAATAGACAGAGGGGTGGAAGAATTTCTGACCCATAATGGCAGAGCCCACAACGAATACACAGAAAGCAAAGATAGTGCCGGCACAAACAGAAAAGCGACAGATGGAGGACAAACAAATATTGGCCGAAAACATTGAACTAGGTCTATCCCAGGTTGCTGTTGTCCTGTTCCCCAATGTTATCTTACCGAAGGGCGTCCATTGCCCACCAGATGCGGGGTCGGCAGAGACGTTCCCTCCCGATCCCTTACAGAACCAGCTGCCTTCCAGCGCGAATGCTGGGCCCCGCCCGGTCTTATGCTGGCCGCCAGCTGTCTTCCAGTGGGAGTGTTGGGCCCCAGTCTTATGCTAGCCGCCAGCTGCCTTCCTCCTAGCGAGGATCCCCTTATGCCTGGAAGGTGTTATTCTTCCCAGTCAGGGGATACCGGACGAGCCTCCAAATGTTATGCCCGAAGTCCAAGTCCCCAAGACTGCGAGAATAAGACGTCCACAGCAATGCAAAAGCAAAAGGGGTTTATTGCTAGCTTGAGCTAGGGCTCAAGTCACATCCACCACAGTGGAGTCAAACAAGAGCCCCGAGCTCTAAATTGCAGCGATATTTATACATTTTGAGAGAGTTGGGACAAAGAAAGTGTGTTGCAGGGGCTGATTGGCTGGGGATGACCTCAGTGCCTTAGTGATTCAGCTGTTCCTGTGGTTGTTTATCCAGGCCTACCCAGGCCTTAAAGCCTGTCATGGCATATGTTAGGTCCTAACAGGACCGCCAAGGGGAGTCCTCAGGTTTGGTTTGGTTTGTTTGGTTTCCAGCTGTTAGGTAAATTCAGTTCAGTTCAGTCGCTCAGTCGTGTCCAACTCTTTGCGACCCCATGAATCGCAGCACGCCAGGCCTCCCTGTCCATCACCATCTCCCGGAGTTCACTCAGACTCACGTCCATCGAGTCCGTGATGCCATCCAGCCATCTCATCCTCGGTCGTCCCCTTCTCCTCCTGCCCCCAATCCCTCCCAGCATCAGAGTCTTTTCCAATGAGTCAACTCTTCGCATGAGGTGGCCAAAGTACTGGAGTTTCAGCTTTAGCATCATTCCTTCCAAAGAAATCCCAGGGTTGATCTCCTTCAGAATGGACTGGTTGGATCTCCTTGCAGTCCAAGGGACTCTCAAGAGTCTTCTCCAACACCACAGTTCAAAAGCATCGATTCTTCGGCGCTCAGCTTTCTTCACAGTCCAACTTTCACATCCATACATGACCACAGGAAAAACCATAGCCTTGACTAGGCGGACCTTAGTCGGCAAAGTAATGTCTCTGCTTTTGAATATACTATCCAGGTTGGTCATAACTTTTCTTCCAAGGAGTAAGCGTCTTTTAATTTCATGGCTGCAGTCACCATCTGCAGTGATTTTGGAGCCCCAAAAAATAAAGTCTGACACTGTTTCCACTGTTTCCCCATCTATTTCCCATGAAGTGATGGGACCGGATGCCATGATCTTCGTTTTCTGAATGTTGAGCTTTAAGCCAACTTTTTCGCTCTCCTCCTTCACTTTCATCAAGAGGCTTTTTAGCTCCTCCTCACTTTCTGCCATAAGGGTGGTGTCATCAGCATATCTGAGGTTATTGATATTTCTCCCGGCAATCTTGATTCCAGCTTGTGTTTCTTCCAGTCCAGCGTTTCTCATGATGTACTCTGCATATAAGTTAAATAAGCAGGGAGACAATATACAGCCTTGACGTACTCCTTTTCCTATTTGGAACCAGTCTGTTGTTCCATGTCCAGTTCTAACTGTTGCTTCCTGACCTGCATACAGATTTCTCAAGAGGCAGGTTAGGTGGTCTGGTATTCCCATCTCTTTCAGAATTTTCCACAGTTTATTGTGATCCACACAGTCAAAGGCTTTGGCATAGTCAATAAAGCAGAAATAGATGTTTTTCTGGAACTCTCTTGCTTTTTCCATGATCCAGCGGATGTTGGATTTTTACCCTTATTGAATACAGGCTTCCTGAGAGCAAGGACTGTTTTTGGATTCGTTTTTCTGTCTCCAGCACCTTGAACTGTCCTTGGAAGCTCCGCTACCAGCCCATACCTGAATCCACGTGAATTAGAAAGGACACTCCTGCCTCAAATTATTAGAATGTCAACATCTGTGACCAGAGTGTTCATTGTAAAATTGCTTGGTAATTGTGAAGTAAGTGACATCCTCGGGTGGCAGGCAACCTGGGAGCATGATTTGCTCCATTATATAAACATCGCCCCTGAGCTGACAAGGTTGTTACTAGTTTCCTTTGCCCTACATGCAACAAGCCAAATGCTGAGAAACCAAGGTTTACAATCGAGAAAGAGTTTATGCACAAGGCAGTCAAACAAGGAAACAGAAAACAAGACTTAGCTCTGCTTCCCTGAAGCCAAGAGGGTTGGAATCTTTATGGAATGAGCAGGGTGGTCCTCAGTTCAGTTCAGTTCAGTCCCTCAGTTGTGCCGGACTGTGCAACCCCATGAATCGCAGCACACCAGGCCTCCCTGTCCATCACCAACTCCCGGAGTCTACTCAAACTCATGACCGCTACCAGCCCATACCTGAATCCACGTGAATTAGAAAGGACACTCCTGCCTCAAATTATTAGAATGTCAACATCTGTGACCAGAGTGTTCATTGTAAAATTGCTTGGTAATTGTGAAGTAAGTGACATCCTCGGGTGGCAGGCAACCTGGGAGCATGATTTGCTCCATTATATAAACATCGCCCCTGAGCTGACAAGGTTGTTACTAGTTTCCTTTGCCCTACATGCAACAAGCCAAATGCTGAGAAACCAAGGTTTACAATCGAGAAAGAGTTTATGCACAAGGCAGTCAAACAAGGAAACAGAAAACAAGACTTAGCTCTGCTTCCCTGAAGCCAAGAGGGTTGGAATCTTTATGGAATGAGCAGGGTGGTCCTCAGTTCAGTTCAGTTCAGTCCCTCAGTCGTGCCGGACTGTGCAACCCCATGAATCGCAGCACACCAGGCCTCCCTGTCCATCACCAACTCCCGGAGTCTACTCAAACTCATGTCCGTCGAGTCGGTGATGCCATCCAGCCATCTCATCCTCTGTTGTCCCCTTCTCTTCCTGCTCCCAATCCCTCCCAGCATCAGGGTCTTTTCCAATGAGTCAACTCTTCGCATGAGGTGGCCAAAGTACTGGGGAGAGGTGATTCGTGCAGAAAGAGATGAGGTCATCTGCACAGGCGCATTGGGTTGCTTGCCTCTGCATATTCTAAATAGAGGTGCCCAGAAGGATCTGAAGGTGGAGTTTTCTAGTCCTCTGCCTTCCAAAGGCCATTCATGAGACACCACGCAGGTCAGTTTTAGGATCAGTGGTCCCAACTGGTCTTAGCCAGCTCGTGGTGGAGAACCGCTGACTTCGAGTTCTTATAGAACAGCTGGACTACGTGAAGCTGAGCTGGTAGGCAATTAGAGGAAAAGAGAAAGGAAAAATAGCTAACACCAGCTCCTTAAAAGCAGAGGGGTTTTTACGGGCTTTTACTATATCTGTTGCTCTGCAGGACAAGCTCAAGAATTCCTGTTAGCCATCAGCTTCTGTTAAATCTGTGGAGCAGGGTTCAGTTGTAGCAAGAATACTGGTTGAATTAATTCATGAGTGAAATGACATGACATCCATTCAAAGATATACCTGTAGATCTAAATTTGTTTAAAATGTCGCTCAGAAACACTTTCTAACTGGGCAGTCTGTGGGTGTCATAATTCAAAACAAAAATGTAGTTACAGTCTTTGAAATTGTACTAAAAATATATGAAGTCGGATGAGAAAAAAGCTAGAAAGAAAAGTTAAGGAGAATAGGTTTTAACAGATGTTCATTTGGACAGAAAAGGGAAAATTTTCCTTTTGCTCAGATGCCTGTCTTGAAATTCTCACAATTTTTTTGCAGACATTTTGGCTGGTTTCCAACATACATCATTGCTTGTCTGGTATGAGGAATGCCATCTGTGCTCTATGGAAATCCTTTTTTAAAAATGGGCTGCTAATTATACTCCAGGCAGGTGCTGTTAAAGTGAAATCAGGTGTCAAGCTTACAATTGTCTAAAATGACTATGCTATATTGAAAAAGAATGGCAAAGCATATTGTAAAATGGAATTTAAGCATAACATGTAAGTGTTCCATTTTGGGGGTGTTGCAGAGGTCAGATTGCAGAGCAAAGCTGTAAAACTTTCAAATTACTTCCACCATCAACAATGGCATAAAGCTTTAATTTAAATAAATGATAGAGACTACATCAAAGTTCACATTTCCTCACTGAAATACCTCTCAATTATATTTTTTTATGAAAAATACATGAAGGAGGAACAGTGAGCTGAAGAGTATGACTACCAATTCCAAAATAAATACATTTTGGAAAATTAGTTGAAATTAAAATTTTATGGTAATTAAATGGAACCTATTATATTATCAGAATAAATAGACTCAGTGGCATGTTTTAGGCCCCTGCAACTCTGTGAGACCCCATAGACGGCAGCCCACCAGGCTCCACTGTCCGTGGGATTCTCCACTGTTCTTGCCTGGAGAATGCCATGGACGGGGGAGTCTGGTGGGCTGCCGTCTCTGGGGTCGCACAGAGTCGGACACGACTGAAGCGACTTAGCAGCAGCAGCAGCAGGGCAAAATAACCAATTTATTTTTCTTAAATATATTAATTAAATAGAATTATTATAGGCTTTCACAGTTAGACTACAGATTTACAATGACATACTTATTTGATACTGTGCTAGTTCATATAAATAAGATAGAAAAACATCTCAAATTTTGAAGTTTGTGTATGCTGCTGCTGCTGCTGCTGCTAAGTCGCTTCAGTTGTGTCTGACTCTGTACGACCCCATAGACGGCAACCCATCAGGCTCCACAGTCCCTGGAATTCTCCAGGCAAGAACACTGGAGTGGGTTGCCACTTCCTTCTCCAATGCATGAAAGTGAAAAGTGAAAGTGAAGTTGCTCAGTCGTGTCCGACTCTTAGAGACCCCATGGACTGCAGCCTACCAGGCTCCTCAGTCCATGGGATTTTCCAGGCAAGAGTACTGGAGTGGAGTGCCATTGCCTTCTCTGAGTTTGTGTATAAATGTATCTAATACAAAAAAAGTCATCATCATTATAAGAATCTAACTTTGTCATTGCTTATGATGTGTGATCTATTTCCCTTTTGCAATATGGTTAATACTGAACTGTACTAATACATTATATCATTTAAGCCTGATAGCAACCCTATTAGAGTCCAGTATTGTCCTAGGCTACAGATGAGATCACTGAAGCTTAGCTAGTTAAAGCATCTTGCCTAAACCCACATGCCTCTAAGTGGGGTTTATAGTCAAATCTAAACCCTAAAACTTGTGCTTTGACCACTCCAAAAATAGCCTCTTCCTATAGGACATAGCAACTAAACAACAGCAACAAAACAGATATATTAAGTAGAGGGATTTCCCTAATCAGCTTAACTGATCGCAGAGGAAATGTCACCTGTATAGCAAAATATTGAAATTTACATACCAAAAGATCTCAGCTAAAATCCCAGCCATAGTCACTATAGCCAAATCAAATAGAGATATAAACAGGAAGTTTAAAAGGCCTTTCCTTTACCATAAATCTAGTGGATCTCTTAAGAGTCTAGAGACTTAAAGCAGGAAGCTTCTTCTTATATCCAATTCCAGTTAGCTTAGTTATTTTGTTACCGAGTCCAAGCTTGAAGAGCTTTCCTGGTGGCTCAGAGATAAAGAATCAGCCTGTAATGCAGGAGTTGCAGGAGATGCAGATTCGACCCCTGGGTTGGGAAGATCCCCTGGAGGAGGCATCACCACCCACTCCAGTATTCTTGCTTAGAGAATCCCGTGGACAAAGGAGCCTAGCAGGCTACAGTCCATGGGGTCCCAAAGAGTCCGACAGGATGAAGCAACTTAGCATGCGTGCATCAAGCTCAAATTGCTCACCACAGGACAGGCCACTAAATACAGAGACAAGTTGTTTGGATGAAGAATAGCAACTTGAAGACTTCCCAGGTGGTGCTAGTGATAAAAGAACCCACCTGCCAATGCAGGAGACATAAGAGATGTGGGTTCCATCCCTGGGATGGGAAGATCCCTTGGAGTAGGAAATGGCAACCCACTCCAATATTATTGCCTGGAAAATCCCATGGATAGTGGAGGTTAGTGGATTACAGTCCATGAGGCTGCAAAGTTTGACACAACTGAAGCAACTTAGCATGTGGTGTTGAAGAAGACTCTTGAGAGTTCCTTGGATGGCAAGGAGAGCCAACCAGTCCATTCTAAAATAAATCAGTCTGCAATATTCATTGGAAGGACTGATGCTGAAGCTGAAACTCCAATACTTTGGCCACCTGATGTGAATAACTGACTCATTTGAAAAGACCCTGATGCTGGGAAAGATTGAAGGCAGGAGGAGAAGGGGACAGAGTATAAGATGGTTGGAGGGCATCACCGACTCAATGGGCATGAGTTCGAGTAAACTCCGGGAGTTGGTGAAGGACAGGGAGGCTTAGCGTGCTGCAGTCCATGGGGTTGCAAAGAGTTGGACATGACTGAGTGACTGAACTGATAGAAGCTTTATTCAGAAAGTCAGCAGGCAAGGTGGTGGATTAGTCCCAAATAACCATTTTACCCGAGTTACTTCCTATAAACCTGAAATGAGACAAGTATTATTTTCTGTTCTGGGGATTCTCATGAAGCTCAATGCCTTGAGAATAGGCTATCATGTATATTTTCAGTTCAGTCACTCAGTTGTGTCCAACTCTTTGCGACCCCATGAATTGCAGCACGCCAGGCCTCCCTGTCCATCACCAACTCCCAGAATTCACCC
>SJYX01010221.1:207448-253690 GCA_006410675.1 Oreotragus oreotragus
TTGGGGGCGGGAGGAAAAGGGGACGACAGAAGATGAGATGGCAGGGTGGCATCACTGACTTGATGGACGCAAGTCTGAGTGAACGCCAGGAATTGGTGATGGACAGGGAGGCCTGGCGTGCTGCGATTCGTGGGGTCGCAAAGAGTCGGACACAACCGAGCAACTGAAATGAACTGAACTGAACTAAGAGGGCTTCCATGGTAGCTCATCTGGTAAGGAATCTGCCTGCAATGCAGGAGACCCCAGTTTGATTCCTGGGTTGGGAAGACCCAGGATAGGCTACTTAAATAGAAAACAATTTTAAGCTCATGAGATGTGTGTGTCTGTGAGTGGTGCATATGTGACTGAAACAAAATTTTATGAAATCATGCTTGATTTTATCACTGGTCAGGAATGCTGACATTTTAAAATAGTTTTATTATCATTTTTTGGTTCAGTTTTATTTTTTTTTAAATTCTATTCACATCCTACCATATTGATTTCACAACCCACCAGTAGGTTGTGATCCTGCACTGATTTGCTGGTCAAACTTGATAGCAAGTAAACTAGACATGGGAAGTAAGAAAAATGGAAGCATCAAGGTAAATCCCCAGATATATGCTGTATAGTGAAACTTGACAAAATAACTGAATAATCCCCAGAAAGCCACTGTGGAAATGGGAACATCCTGTGAGCTATCCAATGAGCCTATGGATTAATGTGTTTTTTGTGTTATAAATACCAACATTCATAAGCTATGACTGCGTGTACAAATATTTGCATGGTTTCCTTTTTTTCCCATTACGTTTTTAAGAGCTAATTGGGTAGGTCATAAGTTAAATCTGTGTTGAATTTTTAAAGAATCTACCAAGCAGGCTTCCATAGTTATTTGTTCCATGTTCTTACGCACCAGTAGTATATGAAAGCGTTAATTCTACATCCTCACAAACGCTTGCTGTCACCAGTCTTACAGATTTTATTGATATTAATTGGTGTCAATGGTTTTAATTTTCATTTCTCTAATGACTAATGATATTGACCATTATTTAAGTACTGATTTGCCATTTGAAAGATGTTTGGGGATGTGACTCTTCAAATCTCTCGCCCATTTTTTTTTTTTAAGTTAGATTGCTTTTGAGTTTTGACTTTCCGAGTTATTTGGTTATTTGTTTATTCTGGATCCAGACCTCACATTAAATATAGGATTTTAAAACATTTTTCCCAGCCTGGGGTTATCCTGTCATTTTTCTTAACGGTGTCTTTTGAAGAGGGAAAGTTTTAAATTTTGATGTAGTTCTGAGGGAGTCGGAAAGGTGGAGAAGGTATGTGGCTTCAGATACATTTGTGTGAGGTATCTTCTTTTACTTAAATAGTCCCTATAACTCCAGAGTTTCTCTCACAGGTGAATAAAGAAAGCAGCAAGCAGATCATGAGGCATAAAATTTATTCCTTTGAGCAGGGCAGGTGACAGTGATGTGCAGGAGTGTTCCAGAGGGGGCAGCAAAAATGAAGAGAAATTATCTTTGAGAAATTTCTGATTTCAGCTGGCACAGAAGAATTCCTGACCAGCTGATGGCAACAGAACAGCACAGTGACTAATGATGAAGCAAACAAGTTCTGGTAGTAGTGGGGTGTCATGCAGCCTTAGAGGCAGAGTTTTACATGCAGGGTACATGGGCAACATGGACCTGTCCTTTTCCAACTATGAACCCTGACCTCAAGTAAGATTTCTGAACTTCCTGGAGAAGGAGACTTGGGTAAGTAGTGCAGAGGCAGGTGTGACAGAGAATTGTTTTTTTCTGACGCTCGTGTAAACCTTTATTTGCTCTACTCTCAAATGAAGTTCCAGACATCACAGTTACATATTTGAAGTTTAGAGCAGCACAGTTCTTTATACAAAATATTGACTAGGTTTAACTCCTTTCTCCCAAGAAAAAGTCTGAAGTAAAAGTCAACTAGGATTCAAAAAGTAGTGATCTCTTTATTTTGGGAGATGCTACTTGAAGTGAAAATTAAAAGTAAATGAAAAATATATCAGTCTGCTTGGATCATTAATTGGTGTCCTAAGATGTCAGTTTTTTCCATTGACATCATTAGCATCCCATTCGATTCTGGGTCTTCTTAATTGCAATCTGTGCATTTGTGTGGACAATAAAAATCTACAGTTGCCTCCCGAGAATGCCTATCAAAATGGCAGCACCATCTAATGAGAGAATATCTGTTTCACACATTAAATAATCTATTAACATTAAACAATTATTTACCCCATGACAAGACGAAATGAAAACATCTAACACCAGTACACTCAATAAAGCTTAATAAAACACCAGTGAAATAGGTGATAAAGACTAAGCAAGAAAGATGTAGGCAGAATCAGTGTGGATCCAGGGGTGAGTTTTGTATGCCCCCCACTTGGACTCTACACACTTGCTGGATTTATGCTGTGAATTTGGCACTAAGCTACATATTAAACCATCTGAAGTGGGAAACGTGATTAAGTAGGTGATGGATCGCATCCGTTAAGTTAAATAATGCAAATGCTGTTCAGGAGAAATACATTATTTCATGGTACTGAAACTAGAGAGAAATCCTCAACCATATGTCATAGAGAATGATAAGAACTGGATTTATGTTTGTGATGAATTGCTTCAACTCTGTTTCATAAAAGAAGGTTCATAGCTCCTCTCATCAGCATGCAGCAATTCCTGTGATGGATATTTAGGTAAAGGACTCTGTCTGATCTGCTGTTGTTATGAGAAACACACTTTTGTATGTAGTATAGAACACTAAAGTTGCCTTTTTACTTATTTTCAGAAATATACATCTTTTATCATGATTTTTGCCTCAAATCAGGGGGCATTAATTACTATTACCAAAGATGGGTGGCCATTCTTTCCCTGCAAGAGTAACAGCTCCAAAGACAACCTAAATAAGACAGCAGTTCTCAAACCATGTACTGTCATATACATTCCCAGCTGTGTCTGAAAGTGTTAGATTAACAGTCATTCTCTAGGGAATTACAATCGAGAAACTGCAAGTTGAGCAAATTAAAATAAGTTTCTTTGTTTCTGGTTTTGTTGAAAGTTTTAAAATATTTACTGCATACAAAATTAACCTTTAATTGGTACATATATATAATACTTTATTTATAATACTTTATATAAATATAATCATGTTTCCCAAACTTAATGCACCCCCACAAAAAAAAGCCTTCTATTTGCAGAGACTCTCCTGAGCTATTTCAAGAAATACTCTTGAGGTCTTCCACATTCTTTTATTCTGTATTATGCGTTTGGATTAATTCCAGCATTGACTGAAAATCAATCCTATAAAGAACGACTTACATGCATTCGGACACTGATGTGAGTGCAGAAGTTTGAGTTGCTCTTTTGGCACTGACTACTGTTAAAATAACAATGAGATGTATTAGCTTGATGGGATTTTAAAGAAATAATTTCTGAAATCTTATTTGTTTTTTGTGCTCTGAACTCAAGTGCATGCCATCAATTTCTTTAAAGATCATGTTTTTACCTGATCTTTGCCTTCTAAGTCGTGGAAGGGACTTTGGCCAAAAGTAATAAAATCTGATCTAAGAAAATAAAGAGGTTGATCTAAGTTTCATACGGTGCCATTTTAATACAAAAGGATTCAAAGACTCTTGTGCATGTATGCTAAGTCACTTCAGTTGTGTTCCAATCTTCGTGACCCTATGGACCATAGCCTGCCAGACTTCTCTGTCCATGAAATTTTCCAAGCAGGAATACTGGGGTGGGTTGCCATTCCTTTCTCTGGGGGATCTTCCTGACCCAGGGACTGACCCACATCTCTTATGTCTACCTGTGTTGGCACAGGGACTGACCCACATCTCCTACGTCTACCTGCGTTGGCACAGGGACTGACCCACATCTCTTACGTCTACCTGCGTTGGCACAGGGACTGACCCACATCTCTTATGTCTACCTGCGTTGGCACAGGGACTGACCCANCATGGACAGAGGAGCCTGGCAGGCTACAGTCCATGGAGTCGCAAAGAGTCAGACATGACTGAGTGGCTGAGCACAGCACAATCCCTTATTTTATAAGCAAGGAAACGGGCCCAGAGCTAGAAAGGCCTATGCCAAGGTCATCCTTGGAACTCAGCTCTCCAAACACTCAGTCCACATTGCTTCTACTCCCTGTTGTATTTCCACCTGGTGTGCAGGTGAAAAGTGCCAACATGTCAGTGGACCCACCATCTTCATCCCTTGTCTCAAGATCACTAGGTAATAGCTCACATGCGTGCATGTGAAGTCACTTCCGTCATGTCCAACTCTGTGTGACCCCATGGACTGCGGCCCGCCAGGCTCCTCTGTCCATGAGATTCTCCAGGCAAGAATACTTGAGTGGGTTGCCATGCCCTCCTCCCAGGGATCTTCCCAACCCTGGGATCGAAACTTCATCTCTTATGTCTCCTGCATTGGCAGGCAGATTCTTTACCACTAGCGCCTGGAAAGCCCCGGGTAACAGCTATATAAACCAAATTCTAGTACGGGTAGGGCATTAATTCTTCTACCAAGCTGTATGTACTGACCTTCCCAGATAATGCGTTTGCATTTTCACTAAGATCTTTCATGTCTCAAACCCATGGAATTCGGGCTTGACTGTAAAGGAAATCCATGAGGAATAAATCCACAAAATTTGGGCAACGACTTTTGGGGGAGAATGGACACATGCATATGTATGACTGAATCCCTTTGCTGGTCGCTTGAAACTACCACTACATTGTTAATCGGCTGTATGCCAATACAGAATAGAAAGTTTAAAGTTAAAAAAATTGACCAGCAAGCCTAGGCCTGGCGGGGATGCCCTCGTATCGTTCCCTCCTCTTCAGCCCCCAGATTTCCCAGCCTCTCATCTGTGGCCCTCTTCCGCAGGGTTTATAGCAACATCCCAAAAGGGGCTGAGATCTTCTGCCTCAGCGGGTATGTGAATGCTGTCCCCTGTTGCATAGTCACTAAGCTGTGTCCAGCTCTTTTGAGACCCCATAGACTGTAGCCTGCCAGGTTCCTCTGTCCATGGGATTTACCAAGTAAGAATACTGGAGTGAGTTGCCGTTTCCCTCTCCAAGGGATCTTCCTGACCTAGGGATTGAGCCTGAGTCTCCTGAATTGGCAGGTGGATCCTTTACCAGTGAGCCACCTGGGAAGCCCAAGGTGGCGCCTAACTGCAAGAAAAGTCTAGGCTTCAGAACTACACAAACCTGGGCTCATCCACTTTTCAATCTGTGGGAACTTGAGGATGTTACATCCAGCTACTGGACACAGTTTCTTCATCTGTAAAATGGACCTGATGCTGCACACCCCTAAGATTTCTTTGAGGAAAAAATAGGAGATGGTGTGTGACGTGTCTGCCATGGGCAGATGCTGGATAAGTTAGTTCCCTTTGCTAGTCTATTTCTCAAGAAAGGATATGGTGTCCAGGAGAGGCTTCCAGGAAAAGGGCCCCCGAGGCTGCTTTTGGTGGCAGAATGATAGATTTTATCCAAGTCGTCCCTCCTCCCAGACAGTGCCAATTGTCAGGCCTGGGACAGCCTCAGCCGTGTTGCTGTGGAAATCTCACTAAGGAACATCCTAAGCTCTTTTCCTGGCTCAAGACCCCAGAGCGCGTTCCTAATACCGCAGCACATACATGCCCTCTGCTATTTTCTCTTGGAACAAATAAAACCCGGCACCATGACTCATGACGGTTAACAATAAATCACTACAGAAGCAAAGCCCAGGATACGAAGAAACCACCTAACACACGAGAGAGGGAGAAAGAGAAAGAGAGAAACTGTAGTCTTTGGGGACATGTTGGCCAGGGGCCCAGGGCCAAGCCGCCCAGCAGACCCTGGCAGTCGGGCAGCACATGGACAAGCAGCGAGTGAGCCACAGAGGGCGGGACGGTTACACAGACATTTATCCTCACGGAGCTGTGGGCTCCTTCAAGGACTCAGAAACACAAAGCAGCATTGAGGGCGGCCAAGGAAAGCCTGTCAGCCCCAGAACGCAGCGAGCCTGGAAGATGCAGCCCGAAAGTCGTCCTGCATCTCCAGATTCTTCTCCTCTATGTTAGCTTTCTCTCTAACTCTCTCTTAAAAAAAAATAAAATAAAATTCCCGGAGCAACGCAGGAAAGTTACAGACTTGAAGAGTATGTCAGCAAGAGCCTAGGGCACCTCTGACACACTCACAACCTGGTCAGCCAGAGACAGAGCCCAGGCCGGCCCCCCGGGCCGTAGAGTGACCGCAGTGCTGATCCGGCGAGGCAGGGAGCCAACTTCTACCTGCTCTCGGGGTACGAGGCACACTCTCAATAGTGGAAACACTGAAAGGAAAGTCTCCTGGTTTCTAACCTCTAAGAAAGAAAATAAATCTAGTTTGGGCAGTTCAGGGAAGCCAGAGGGACTTGCCAGCTCAGCATCTTTTCCAGCCTCGGTCCCCCTCCCCGGCCCCCACCAGCAGCCGGTGGGCCCCTGCACCTCCCTCCCCTCTCTGATGCCAGCGCTGTCCGTTTTGTGACCCCAAAGTCCTTCCTAATATCGGCACAGGAAAGGAAAGGGGTGCCCCTCTCTTGAGCTGAAGAGACACTGATGTTGAGATTCACTCCATCTTGAGAATGGCTTTCTGTAATTTCGTAAGCTTGAATTTTCGTGACTGGTATTCCATCACTTCTTGGTGCTTTATCTGCATTCACCACAGCCGACACCAGGGGGAGCAAGGCCTCCTCTCCAATCCTCTGTTTCCCTTGGATGTCACCAAGGCCCGCATCTGCTTCCATTTGGCTAAGCTATAAAATGTGAGATGCTAAATTCCTTACTGAAAACCACAAAGTGGAATAAACATGACTTAAAGTTATATGCAATTAGAAAAACAAATCAACATGCCCTATGTGCTTTTTCCTCACTAATCTTAGCTGTGATCTGTCACTAACCTAACCCTCGTTTTCTCCAGGCGTGGATAGAATACCTTCTTCTAACTTTCTCTGACTATTTCATGAAGAATCAAGGGCTCTTCAGGATTTCAAACTCTTGCAGGTGTTTATTCTTTTCTTTCAACAGCTTCCTTTCTACACAGCCACACTCAGCCACACAGCCAATGGCAAAAGCTTCTTATTGATATAAGACCATATTGAAAAGGTTCCTGTCATTCTCTGTAGAGTTCATAAACCCACCCCACTTCTCTCTCAAAATACTTCTTCCTAGTTTAGCTGTGAGGAATCATCCTGAGCCAATAATGCAGAGAGACAAAGAGAAAGAGAACGTATTGGGTTGGCCAGAAAGTGTTGTTTGGGTTTTTCCCCACTTGGACAAATCCAAATCAACTTCTTGACTGACTCAATAGAAAAAGCCTGTTAAGAGAAATGGAAAATGAAATGGAGTATAGGGAAGAAGAGAGAAGCTGGGCTGGAGAGTGGGGAGCTAAGAGAGTAAAGAGAGAAAAGGGGCTACAAGCCCCCAAGGGTAGGACTTGCCTTTTACTTGTCTTTGTATCTGCTGCTTGACACAGGCCAACAGGAGGAGAAGAGAGTGGTTCTAGAACTGGTCCCTAAATCTCAGGGAAGCCCAAAGCTGGACGTTCTTGTTATAAAGAATCTGGGGACATGGCCACCCCCATGGGAGAGGTTGGCACTTTCTGTCTTTTTCTTTCCCCTGCAAACCTTGGAGGGGCCCAGCAGAAGCGAAGTCAGGCAGAGGGCAGTGGGCAGTGGGTAGCAGACAGCAGCTTGCCCCTGCCCCCAGCCACCTTCTCACTCCCCAGAATGGCTTTCCTGCGACAGCAGCCCCCCTCTGAGCTGTCCTCTGCCTCTCCCCAACTGCTGAGCCAAGGATTTTGTAACCCAAGGAGGATGATGTTTCCAAAAATGTCAAGACAGGCTTTGCCTTCCAGTGGCTCAAGTGAGTCCACGGCCTTTGTTCCTTCACGGCTTCTCAAAATAAGAGGAATGCTGTCAGAGTAGCCATTACTCACAGCCCGGAAGGAGGAGGAGGGAAAGCAATCTGAGCTTTAACCAGATGGAAGAAAGTGCTTCGAAGGATTTTGCAGAGCCAGTGATTCCCCCAGGCAGCCAGGAGCTCCCTAACGGAACACAGGCTGGCTTCTGTGTACGCTGCTGTCCGACACCCCATCCCTACCCCAGAGATGGGGAGAGGGCCAGGCAGGAGAGAGGCCGAGGAGCTGCCCCTTAGCCAACTGGGTGACCTGGGTGAGCGACCTAGCTTCTCTGGGCTGCACTTTCTATGGCTTCAACATGGGGCTGCTTCTCTCTTTCACAGGGCTGTGGTGAAGATTAACCAAATTAACGTCAGAGGAAGTGCCTAGCACAATTTCCAAAACAACCCTCCCCCCAGACATTCATTCTTGGGTGAATTCATTTATTTACTTGTTCATATAAAGTGCTTTGAAAGTAGATGAACACATGACCCAGTTTTGTCAACTGTTTCCTACTGGTGCATGCCATCCCCAATTCCATTAGTTCAAAGGCTGATAATCAACCTGATAATATAATCTAGGGATTCCCAGGGCTGGCAGAACAGAACTGCCTCTGAAAGTTTAAAAAAGAATACAGATGCCTCAACCCAACCCAAGACTTAACAAAAGTCAGACTCTCTAGAGGTAGGAATCCCCAGGCGAGGCTAATGCCCAAACAGGTTCTGAACCACTGAATCCTTTTTTAAGAGTCTGTGAGTTCTCATGGATTCTGAGGCTAGGTCCTTCCCAGGCTTGTGCGGAGAGTGACCCTCACTGCCTGAACTGGCGGGAATAGAGAGACCAGAAAGCAGGTGGGGGTTACCTGATGCAGGGGATGAGGCAGAGCTCCCAAACACGTGGGCATCGCTATCTACACTTCATGCTGCTTCAGATAGAGTTCTCTGGACAAGTGAAGGGAGATGAGAGCAGGCCTGGAATGTCAGGGAGGTGTGGGTGGGTGGCGAGAAAGATGAGGGATGAATGATGCGAGCCCAGGTTGAGGATGACTTCACCACCAGCTCTGTGAAGACGAGAACTTGTCTGACCCTCTGGGCCCCTCCCAGGCCCAGCCTTCACCACGGAAAGCACGTTAGATAACGCACCTAAGTGCTTTCCTCATCAGGACCCAGCTGTCAGTTCTCTCTGAAGGGAGTCCCTGCCCCTTCTTCACCCAAGTGGCTTCTCTCTACCTGCAAGCCTCCATCCAAGAGTTGCCTGCTCCAGGAAGCCTTCCCAGATAGCCAAGCAAAGGCACCTGCACTGGGCCTCGCCCACCTGCCCCCCACACACAGTGCTGTCCTCCACCCCGAAGTCATCAGCTTTGGTCTCTGAGCCCCACCAGATGAAGGGTAGGAACTCTGCCTCAATCCGCCGTGTCTGGCACACAGCCAATTCTCAACTATTTCTTCCGTCCAAGCCTCTCTTTTTACAGATGAGGAAACTGAGGCCCTGAAGGAGCAGGTGGATCACGCCGGGTCACATAGCCCATCTGGGAATAGATCAGAGCTCTCCCTAGACAGGTCAACAGGCCCATGACCAAAAACTTGTATCTGTCCTTTCGCCTCCAGGCCCTCTCCTCTTTTCTACCTCAGCTGAGTCCACATGGCTAGTGGAAAGAGCTGTGGACACAATGTCCCAGTTGTTTCTGGACATTCTCTGGGCCTTGCTTCCTTCTCCAGTCCAATGGGACCCCCTCTCCTTGTCCAGCTGCCTCCCCTAGCCGTGGGCAGGATGAAATGAGCTGTTCAGTGTGTACACTAGTCACATAGAAAGTATCACCATCCTAATTATGAGCTAAAGGACACATGCCACCCCCCAATTCCAAGGCCTCTTTCCTTACTATCGCCAAGTACTACCGAGGAACCATCAGACCAGTGCATACCAAGAAATTAAATGTGTACATTCCACTGAGAAACATCTGCCCACGCTATCACTGTGTTTATGTTTCATTTTCAGAGGAAAGGGTTGTGATAAACCTGGGTGATGGGGGAGATGGAAAAGACTCAGCATGACTTGGAAAATCAAGCAAGGGTTTATCAGATATTTTGAAAAGAGNGAACCATCAGACCAGTGCATACCAAGAAATTAAATGTGTACATTCCACTGAGAAACATCTGCCCACGCTATCACTGTGTTTATGTTTCATTTTCAGAGGAAAGGGTTGTGATAAACCTGGGTGATGGGGGAGATGGAAAAGACTCAGCATGACTTGGAAAATCAAGCAAGGGTTTATCAGATATTTTGAAAAGAGAAAGGGGGATTTTTACACTGTGGCTGCAGCCTTTCTTGCAGGGGATGGGGGACAACATCAGACCACAGCCGCTTTCCTGGGGAGCTGGGCCAAGGGTATCCCAACACTGGTGGTCCATTTGCAGATGTTACCCAGAAGAGCTCAACACAGCTCTGCTCCCAGCTACATCCCAAGAAACAGAATGAAGATTCAGCTTGTCTTTGCAAAATGAACAGCTGCCTGCATCTGTCCATCTGTTATTCACTCAACAAACAGTTACTGAGACTTGACTATGTTCAAAGTACTTTGAGTAGCACTATGGGGGACATTTAAAGTTGCCTCTGCTAACTAGGGGCAAATTATCTGAAGGAGAGAAAAAATAGCCAAGAAGGGTACAAAGCATCGAGAACTGTGAGAGATCTTTCAGCTAAAAGATCAAGGAGGGCTTCCTGGAGGAAGAGGCACTGAAGAGCAGATAAAAGGGAGTCAGTTCAATGGTTTGTGATGAGGGGACTCCATGCTCAGAGGCAGGAATGAGAATGCCAAGTGTGGGGATAAAAGGACCAGCAGCCCTGTGAGACTTGGCATCGGGACATGAGGAGGCAAGGGGCATCNAAACCTGGGTGATGGGGGAGATGGAAAAGACTCAGCATGACTTGGAAAATCAAGCAAGGGTTTATCAGACATTTTGAAAAGAGAAAGGGGGGTTTTTACACTGTGGCTGCAGCCTTTCTTGCGGGGGATAGGGGACAACATCAAACCACAGCCGCTTTCCTGGGGAGCTGGGCCAAGGGTATCCCAACACTGGTGGTCCATCTGCAAATGGTACCCAGAAGAGCTCAACACAGCTCTGCTCCCAGCTACATCCCAAGAAACAGAATGAAGATTCAGCTTGTCTTTGCAAAATGAACAGCTGCCTGCATCTGTCCATCTGTTATCCACTCAACAAACAGTTACTGAGACTTGACTATGTTCAAAGTACTTTGAGTAGCACTAAGGGGGACATTTAAAGTTGCCTCTGCTAACTAGGGGCAAATTATCTGAAGGAGAGAAAAAATAGCCAAGAAGGGTACAAAGCATCGAGAACTGTGAGAGATCTTTCAGCTAAAAGATCAAGGAGGGCTTCCTGGAGGAAGAGGCACTGAAGAGCAGATAAAAGGGAGTCAGTTCAATGGTTTGTGATGAGGGGACTCCATGCTCAGAGGCAGGAATGAGAATGCCAAGTGTGGGGATGAAAGGACCAGCAGCCCTGTGAGACTTGGCATCGGGACATGAGGAGGCAAGGGGCATTCAGCTAGACAGCACAAGCTGGCCACTCTCTTCTTCACAGTCAGTGGGTCAGGCCCTCATTTTCCCTTTAAATGGGTTGAAAGTGTGCTTTGCAGTCACCTTCTCCCCTCCCCTTTGGTATAGAAAGGACCAGCAGCCCTGTGAGACTTGGCATCGGGACATGAGGAGGCAAGGGGCATTCAGCTAGACAGCACAAGCTGGCCACTCTCTTCTTCACAGTCAGTGGGTCAGGCCCTCATTTTCCCTTTAAATGGGTTGAAAGTGTGCTTTGCAGTCACCTTCTCCCCTCCCCTTTGGTATTCTGTTCGAAGTTCTTCTGCACATTAGGAAAAAATGCTGTTTGGCTGTAAGCTGAGGAGGACCCAGAAATTCCCAGGAACAAAGCAGAGCATCANCTAAAAGATCAAGGAGGGCTTCCTGGAGGAAGAGGCACTGAAGAGCAGATAAAAGGGAGTCAGTTCAATGGTTTGTGATGAGGGGACTCCATGCTCAGAGGCAGGAATGAGAATGCCAAGTGTGGGGATAAAAGGACCAGCAGCCCTGTGAGACTTGGCATTGGGACATGAGGAGGCAAGGGGCATCCAGCTAGGCAGCACAAGCTGGCCACTCTCTTCTTCACAGTCAGTGGGTCAGGACCTCATTTTCCCTTTAAATGGGTTGAACGTGTGCTTTGCAGTCACCTTCTCCCCTCCCCTTTGGTATTCTGTTCGAAGTTCTTCTGCACACTAGGAAAAAATGCTGTTTGGCTGTAAGCTGAGGAGGACCCAGAAATTCCCAGGAACAAAGCAGAGCATCAAGCTTGCAATATCAACAGCTGTGAGGATGCCTGTCAGCGGGCTCTGTGCCCAGGATGACAGAGCGGCTCCCGGGCCAGCCTGCACAATGACAGGCAAGCAATGCCCACTCCTGGCATTGCTGTACATCACCACTGGGCACTGAGGGCTTTTTATTCATCAGTATTGATAAAGACCTTGTGTCCTGGGAAAAGTGTTTTTTTTTTTAGTTTTTATTTATTTATTTTTGACCGCGCTGGGTCTTCGTTGCTGGGTGTGGGCTTTCTCTAGTTGCAGTGAGCCGAGGCTACTCTTCGCTGGTGCATGGACTCCTCACTGGGGTGGCTTTTCCTGTTGCAGAGCATGAGCTCCAGGGCTCACAGGCTCAGTAATCGCTGCACACGGGCTCTAGAGCACAGGCTCAGTATTTGTCGCCCACAGGCTGAGTTGCCCCAAGGAATGTGGAATCTTCCCCGACCAGGGATCCAACCCGTGTCCCCTGCACTGGCAGGCAGATTCTTAACCACTGGCTCTCCAGGGAAGTCCCAGGGGAAAGTGTTTAAGCACCTTAATAGTTTCCAATAGGAAAAGGGATGAAACAATTTAAATATTCATCAATAGGAGAACGGTTAAAAAGAAAGACACCAGGTGGTTCTAATGGTAAAGACTCTGCCTGTGACGCAGGAAACTCAAGTTTGGTCCTGGGTCAGGAAGATCTCCTAGAGAAGGGGATGGCAACCCACTCCAGTATTTTTGCCTGGAGAATTCCACGGACATAGGAGCCTAGTGGACTACAGTCCTTGGAATCAAAGAGTCAGACATGACTGAACGACTAACCCTACTACTATTACGCTACTAACCAGTATAAAGGATGAGACAGAGTTATCCTATCCATCTATCCCAGGGCCGCCCGTAACAGTGAGGGTCCTGGGTTGAGAAAACAAATGGGGGCCCATGGCCCATCATCTTTTCGTCCCACCCATAGTTCCCTCTTGGGGTTAAAGGGATCTCACATGTGTGGACACCCCACCCTATACATATATCTCCAAGCTCTGTCCACACCCCTAGCAAGCAGTGGTGTGGTCCACCATCAGAAAGACAGATCCAGGGAAGAAACCTGTCCTGAGCTGTTGGAGCTGGCAATTCTGGTGTCCCAGTGACCCAGAGTGGGGGGATGTGGCCTTTGGGTTCCTCTCCCCTTGACCCCTAGGACTCCTCACCCCATAGAAAGGGGCACAGCCAGCGAAGGGTCAGTGCAGGACCCAGGCAGGGGTCCTAGTGACCAGCTCTAAGTGTGGCATTGGCATATACCGACATGAAAAGCATAAAATAATTAAGTGAAAACAGCACACTGCAGAACCATGTGTATAGAGTGATTTCATTTTTTTAATTTCCTACATAAAATGCCTAGAAGTTTTTCTGCATCCCTGCTGCTAATAGTAGTTTTATCTATAGAGGGTTGGGTTGAGAAGGGAGGTGAACGGTCTTTCACATTATACTTTCCACAGTTCTGTGCTGTGAATGTTATTTAAGCATGTATTATTTTTATAATCTAAATTCTTAATAGTTTCTGTATCATAATTTTTTGCATCAATTAAAGCAGATATTTCTATGTGTTTCCTTATGATCAAAAGAAACAAATTTTTTAAAAAATCCAATCCTGGATCATTCCTGGATGGTCAAGGAGGTTGTTGTGGCTGTGATCCCCATAATGTAGTAAAAATTCCTCAGACATATGTTTTTTCACTTGTCCAGAGGGCCTCCTCTCTGCTTCTTCAGCAGGTCTTTCAGCTTCCCTTTCTGCCTGCCCATCTGGGAGCTTCTAAAATTAGATTTTCGGGTCCCAGGCCCCAGCTGACTGAATTAGTTTTCGGGACACTGTGCCCAGGAATCTGCATTTGTAACTCCCCAGGTGATTCTGATGACCAGAAAGGCCTGGGTGCCCCCACCCTTGAAACCCTAGGTGATCAGTAGCCCAGGCAGTGGTTCAGTCCCGTTCAGTAGATGAGAACACTGAGGCCCAAGGCAGTTAACAGCCTTGTCTCAGACCAGGATGTGCAGTCTCTGGTTCCTCTTCTAGAGCTGGTTCTCCTCTTCCAGCTGAGTTAACAGGTGTCGGAAGACAAAAGAAGGCCTGCTGTCAGTGGTCCCAGTTCCAGGCTATCGGATTACAATGGTCCTACTACACCAGGCATTTAGCTAATCTGTTCAACAACTATATTTGAAGGACCTAATCTGTGTCAGGCACTGTCGGGGAGCTGAAGTGTTTAGAGCTGCCAACCTGATGGACAAGGTCCTAGCTCCCTAGCAGTTCAAATCCTACTGAGAGATAAAGATGATTAATAGACAGCATCTGAGAGTGCAAAGTGCTATGAGAAATATAAGGCAAGGTGGGGAGGTGGGGAGTGACAGGTAATCAGGAAGAGCCTCTCTGGGAAAGTGACATTGGAGCTGAATCCTAAATGATGACCCATCTGTGCACAGCATTCATAGCAGCCTCGGTAAAAGTGGGGACAGACTGGTAAGCAGCAATGAGAAAATATAGGAAGACCTGATGAAGAGGGTGGATTTTACTAGAATGGATGTGGGGCTTGAGCCAATAAAAGTCGTGGTTGCCATGCCTCTGTTTCCCCTACATGGTGCTTCTCAAACATGAAGTACCACATCCCCTGGAGGGCTTGTTAACACACAGATGCGGAAACCCACCTATGGCTTCTGTTCTCCTTGTTGATCTCAGGTAGGGCCCAAGATGATGCGTTTCTAATAAGCTCTTGGGGAGGCAGACACTGCTGGGATGGGAAGCATCTTGAGAGCCACTGCTGTGTTATAACGGCCTGCTGGCTGCCCGTCTCCTCCACTAGGCTGGAGGCCTCCTGAAGGCAGAGACCGCATCGTGCTCACCATCCTGCCCTCAGTGCTTGGTGGATTCATAGGAATTCAATAAGTGCAGAAGATTCAGTGAATGAATGAGGGTGCGGGCCATCAGCCACATGAAATAGTATCTGTAAAGGCCTTAGAACGTACATGCACTATGTAAATGTATTAGTCAGGGCTCCTCAGAGAAATAGAATAGATAGGTGGAGAAAGGGAGAAAGAGATTATAAGGAGTTGGCTCATAAGGTTATGGAGGCTGGCAGTTCCCCAGATCTGGAGAGTGATCTGGTGAGTCAGCACATTGAAGACCCAGGAGAGCTGATGGTGTAGTTCCAGCCTGAAAGCCAACAGGCTGGAGACCTAGGAAGAGCTGACGTTTGAGTCCAAGGCAAGAAAAAGTCAATGTCTCAGCTCAGAGGCAGTCAGTCAGGATGGATTCTCTCTTATTCAGGGGAGGGTCAGCCTTTTTGTTCTATTTGGGCCTTCAACTGATTGGACAAGGTCCACCCACGTTGGGGAGGACAATCTGCTTTACTCAGTCTACAGATTTAAATAGTAATCTCACCAAAAACACCCTCAGAGACACACCCAGAATACTGTTTGACCAAGTTTCTGGGTACCACCTTGGCCCAGTCAGGTTGACACAGGAACTGAACCATCGCAGTATACATGGTTGTTTAAGATACACCCAGTGGATCCTCATGCCTGAGGAGGGGTTTATGGAGGAAGGAAGAGTACGAAATGTGCTGGCAGGCAGAAGGGTTCTCATTCTCCTGGCCTCCAGGAGTCCAGGCCTACCAGGCATCTGGGCCACAATGAGCCACAAGCCCCTCCAACCAGCCCAGGGAGCCCTGGAGGTGCCAGTTCCCCTCGGCAGGTCCTGGGGGTGGGGAGAGCCCTCCCTTCACACCCCACCCCCAGCCAGGCCAGGGTGTGCTGTGCTTAGCACTTCCCCAGCCCCATCTTGAACACATTAGCCCCCGTACTCAGCTGGCTGGAGGAGGTTACATTTTCCATGGAGAGAGAGGGAAAGAAGCAGCCTTGCTAGAGGAATAGTCTCTCTTTGTTCCCTTAAGCTCTCTGCTCCTCAAGTGGGAGCCCCTCCCTGATGCCTCGATCTGATTTCAGTGAAGGAAATGAAGCCAGAGAGAAATGGAACAGAGGGCCTGGAGGGAGCGTGAGTGGAGGAGGGGTACTGGAGAGAGGAGCAGGCAAGGAAGAGAAGAGTCTCCCGGGAGCAGGCCCAGCTGGCTGGGTGGGGGAGGGCAGCCCTCTCCACACGCTAGCTGCTGCCCGTGCCCGCAGCTGGGCTTTCTGAACTTGCCCATCGTTCACGATGGTGGACAGAGCAAAGACTTGCAGTCCCAGCTCTGAAACTGACCAGTGTCTCCCACAGGCCTGTCACATCCACTTTCTGAGCCTCAGATACAGTCTCCTTTCAGCTCCAAAACTGTTCTGGTGATCAAAATCAAATACGTTCAATTGCATCAATTATCCTTCAATTAAAAATAAATTTAAAAATGATTCGTTAAAGTAAATAGTTGATGATAATTGGATTTCCTGGGATGTGAGGTCCAGGGCTCAGTGAGGGGCAAAGAAGCTGACCAGGGAGGGGATGAAGCCCACATCTTGCCTCTACAAGCCAGTCCAGGCTGGTCCCTGACTCAGGACCTCCTCCAGGAGCAAGCCCATCCTTTGAAGATATCCTCTTTCT
Source organism: Oreotragus oreotragus (assembly GCA_006410675.1). Classification (NCBI taxonomy): domain Eukaryota; kingdom Metazoa; phylum Chordata; class Mammalia; order Artiodactyla; family Bovidae; genus Oreotragus; species Oreotragus oreotragus. The sequence goes on from SJYX01010221.1 coordinate 224,296, forward strand.
TTCCCCAACAGCTGGTGGCCTTTTTGGTCCCGTGGCTTCTGCTGGTTCCATCTACTGGGGAGATAAACTACTCACAACCGCCTACCCAGACACAGCCAGTAAAGGCCAAGCTGAGCCTAGACGCTCAGCCTCTTCCACCCTCCAAGGCTTGGAGTGGGGGGCACTGCCCTGGGAGTCAGGATACCCTGCACCCATCCTACTCAGCCACCATCTCCTCTGAGCTGTCAGACACAGTACTTCCACTGCCTCATTGGGATATGACAAACCTAGCCCAAGGAACCTCCACATTTCCTCCCAACTCTGATGGTCTGCAAGGCCAGTTATCAGGTAACCAGAAACATCTGGGGTACAGGACTTCCTGTCCAAGGGGCTGTTGTAACTGGGATGCACACAGAACAAAAGGATTTCTGTTTCCACAAGGCTGAAACTGAGGGCAATTTATGCATTCAGTTAAACAACCAGAGAGAAATAATATACATGGTGTCGGCAAGTCTGACCACCACTCACACATTAAGTATATGCCCCAGATGGATCATGAGCTGGAGGACATGAATCTGCTCCTCTCATTGATTCCGGATGCTGTGTTCCTCTTTTAGCATGGTATTGTATGGAATTTCTAAGGGTAATTTTAACTATGTGCTTTTGGGTTTGGGGGTTTAGGTTTTGTTTGTTTGTTTTGCCTTACACACTCTATTTAGGATATTTTCAGTTATAAATACCTAAAAACTTAATTTAGACTTATATAGTAAAAAGTAGTTATTGCTTATATATCTGAAAAGTCCAGCAGCAGCATGCTTCAGGTAGTTTGATCCAGGGGCTCACAGTGTCATTGGAATTTCAGCTCTTTCTCTTGGTGCTTCTCTCACTCCCTCTCTCAGTGCATCAGCTCATGCCCCTCACCAGTCAGGTGGCTGCTAGCAGTTCTGCGTCTGTACACTGTGTCATCCGGAGAATAGGGACGACTTTGGTCCCTAAGGCCCAAGAGGAGGCACTGAGATTGGGTCGGCTTGCATCACTGACCTGCCCTGACTCAGCCACTTCAGTCCAAGGATAACACTGGCCTGGCCTGCAGTGTCTGCTCCGTCCCTACAGCCAGAAATGGAGCCAGCTTTCCTGGATCCACAAACAGAAATGAGGACTGTTGGGAAAATGGAAATGGAAAACTAGGGAAGCAAGCAATATTGACTTTGAATGGGACCTGGGTCACAGCATTGAACCTCTATGCCCAGAAAACACTTAATTTCTCAGCAGCCCTTTTCCCAGGCACTGAATCCGGAGGCTCCTCTTAGGCCTGTTTTTGTTTAGTCTGACACTTTTATAGCTCCGTGAACTGTGACCCCCCAGGCTCCTCTGTCCACGGGGTTTCCCAGGCAAGAATCCTGGGGTGGGTTGCCATTTCCTTCTCCAGGGGATCTTCCCAACCCAAGGATCAAACCCACATCTCCTGTACTGGCAGGCAAATTGTTTATCAATGAGCCACCAGGGAAATCCCCTCTTGGGCCTGAGGCAAAACCAAAAACTTGAAGTTGCTGCTGCTGTAGACTGTCAGACAGAAGGTCAGATCAGTCCCTGGGGACCTTTTACCCTGGGCTTCCAGACCACCCTAGCAGGATGGTCTGCTAGGGCAAATGAGGGCATCTCAGCCCTCGAGGAACTGTGATGCTAAAACACTGGCCATAGCCGGCAGCAGGGATTTCATGCTGGTTTATGTGGGAAAGCCTGGGCTAACCAGCGAAGGTCTCCTGGAGCAGATGGGATTGTGTGCTGGGTCTTAAAGGGAGGTCTCCAGGGTGGGTCTGCACCCTACAGGGGATGCACAGGACAGCATACTGGAGTCTACAAGTAAAATGACTGTCTTTATTTAAGTTTATCTTTTATCTGAAAAAATAGGATTACTGATGTTCAGTACACAGACTGATAGCTGTGCACTGGTGTAATCAACATGTAAATTTACACACCCTGGGGGTACGTGTTACCTTTTATCCCCCATCAGTTCAGTCATGTCAGTTGCTCAGTTGTGTCCGACTCTTTGCGACCCCACGGACTGCAGCACGCCAGGCCTCCCTGTCCATAACCGACTCCCAGAGTTTACTCAAACTCATGTCCATTTAAAAGGTTCACAGATTAAATTGCCTTGAAGGATGGAACCAGGGCTGAGGTCCCCATCAGGCTTTGTTGGAGAGGGTGTGAGGTAGGGATCCAGGGGCCCTTCTCCTAGGCCATGTCCTGCTGGGATCCCAGGGGCCTGGCATGCAGCAAGGCCGCATCCTGCCTTCCTCAGTTGGCCATCTCCATAGTAAGCACCTCGCTTTGCAAGGCCCTGCTTAGAAAGCAACCACCAGGGACTTTCCTGGTGGTCTTGTAGTTAAGAATCTGCGTGCCAATGTAGGGGACACAGGTTCGATCCCTAGTCCAAGAACTAAGATCCTACATGCCACGGGGCAACTGAGACCAGGCACCACAGTGTCTGAACTCTTTGCAAGGCCCTGCTTAGAAAGCAACCACCAGGGACTTTCCTGGTGGTCTTGTAGTTAAGAATCTGCGTGCCAATGTAGGGGACACAGGTTCGATCCCTAGTCCAAGAACTAAGATCCTACATGCCACGGGGCAACTGAGCTCAGGCACCACAGTGTCTGAACCTGCATGTTGCAACTACTGAAGCCCTTGCGCTCATGCTCGGCCGCAAAAGAAGTCACCGCAATGAGAAGGTGAAGGCCGGGCGGCAGGCAGAACACAGCAATGAGAGGAAAGGCCACGTGCAGCAACGAAGAGCCGGTGTACTGCACCTCAGGGAAGACCAGAGCAACCAGAAAAGAATAATGAATAAACAGAAAGCGACCCCGGGAGGGGCCCTTCAGGTCTGCTCCCACCTGAGCAGCCCGGCTCCCCGCCTCCATGGGAGGAAGGCTGGGAGCCCACAGCCTGTGAGTCACGCTCTGTGGCCCACCGAAAGGGCCTGATGCTTGCCACGACCTTTGGGGTTTGCCATCCGGTGCCCACGCCAGAGGGTATAGGGTGTCCAGCCCCTGGGAAGTGCAACAGGCCTTGAGGCTACAGATGGCTATATAAGGCTGAGGCTGCCGTAGTGGCAAGGGTGCCAGACCCCAGGAGCAATTTGGCTGGTCTTGGGGGTGACGCAAACATTTCCCCTGCACTTCGGCAGTTATCCCGCCAGTGAGACTGAATCATATTCTCAAAACCTCAAGCCTGACGGGCGCACGTAATGTTGAGACTCAAGAATGGTAAAGAGAAAAAAAAAAAAATAAAAAAAAAAAAAAAAAACAAGAAACAAAGAATGGTAAAGAGGGCTGACCCAGCAGCGCCCCCAACCTTCATGACAAAGAAATATTTGGGGCAACACAGAGAAAACTGCCCCGGAACTAGTCCCAGCTCTGCCATTAACAGACCATGGGACCCGCCAGCTCACCTCTCTGGGCCTCAGTTTCTGCATCTGTACTATGGGGACAGTAAGCCCTGTCCTGCTGCCTCAGGCAGTGCCAAGGACCCTAGAGGAATCTTGTTTGGGAGAATGGGGCTGGGAGGTAGGGGGTGGTCCTTGTTCTTTGAAAAGGACACAGTCCATCTTCAGGCAAGTTGGGGGTCACGACAACTTGGTGCATTTACCAAGTTAGTTGCATGTTGGCCATTTCCTGGACAGGTGACTTCTAGGAAGGATCCAGTCTTCGTGTGGAAGTAACTAGTTATACCCACTCCTGGTCATTGATGCCATGTGGCATCTGTGAGTCCCCACAGTGATCCTGGGAGGTAAGCAGTGCTGGAGTTGTTAACACATTTCACAGCCAAGAAAACGAAGGTCAGTGAACTTCTTCCAGGCCACACAGCAACCCCTAGACTCTAGGCCCAAAGATCTTGCTCTGTAGGGGGGGCCCACCACGCTGTCCATGGGGCTTCAGCATTTCACTCTGTAAAATGGGGAGAGTGGTGAGGAGTCTGCCTTTTCGGGCAGGACAGGGATCGCTTTTCTAGAAGATGGCCAGGTTTTCTTTTTTCTAATTTAGAACCTGCTCTGCTTGATTGTGCTCCTCGAAGGCATGCTTTCCAGAAAAGCATGTTCCCAGAGGGAACACCCCTCTGGGACACTTGGTTACAGACCAGGTTGACCTTGAATATGGGAGCAGCCAGAAAAGCAAGCTTGGAGCTCAAACTTTCAGACTTTGTTTACTGACCTCTCTCTCTCTTTGGCTGGAAAAACATTCAGCAGCCTTGACCACACAGTCACGTGCAGAATTAAGTAGCCAAGTATCACGTCGTCTAGACAAGTAGATTTTACGAGTCCAATTAAGTCCTGCCAGTCAAAAATAGTCATGCGTAATAAGTGGATATATTTAGAATCTGTCATTATCTGGTCCCCAGGGGGAAACCTCAGCTCTTATTTCATAGACTTAATTTCAAACAGAGCTCTGTTAACTCCTCCTTCGGACCTTAGTTCTCTCCTGATGGCTCAGAGCGGTGGGTGGGAAGCGGGCAGGAGGATAACTGACTATAAGGAGCCATGTATGTCTTGTGTCGCCTGAACCTCCAGGTCCATCCCTCTCAACAATCTTAAGCCAGAAAATGAGCAATTGCTTCTTTGGCTCACGTTGCCAGAGGTGGGAAGCTGCTGGGAGAGCAGGGCTCCAGAAAGGTCTCTTCACTCCCAATGTGTCACGTGTCCCTGTGCCCCTTGGGGTCTGGAAGACACCAGGGATGTGTGAGCCATGGCACCTCCTGCCAGGACAGCACAGCTGTGCCTGGGAGCTTCTGGGTCACCGTCGGCACCAGGACCTGAGCCGAGCAGGCAGGTGGTGGCTGAGTGAGGGGCTGGCACCCAAAGCCCAAAGGGGTCCAGACATGCCAGAGGCAGGTGGTGCTGAAGGGAAGCAGTGCCGCTTTAAGGATTTTGCTTCCTGTCTGCACTAGGGCTCTGGTTGCCTGCTGGTGGGCCCCACTGGGCCTCCTCCAAAGATGCTGCCTGCTGGTGGGCCGGGGATGAGGGATAGAAGGGGCTCTGGGGGTGCTCTAAGGGGAGGGCTGGGGCCATCCAGACGGCAGTGGGATTCTCCCGGTCTTGAGGGATGATGGCACTGCTGGGGCTTGGCCAGGTCAGGAGGAAGTAGTTGCTCTTTCTCTAGAAATATGTATGCATGTAAGCAACATGCATTAACTTCCAGTGCATGCATCACAAGTCAGCACAAAGTAGATGGCTTCCCAAAACAGAAGTTTCCTCTCTCACAGTTCTGGAGGCCAGACCTCCAGAATCAGGGTGTCGGCGGGCTCTGCCCCATCTAAAGGATCTAGAAGAAATCGTCCTTACTTATTCCAGCTTCCGGCGGCCCCAGGCATTCTTGGCTGGTGGCAGCCTCACTCCTAGCACTGTCTCCATTTCACGTGGCTTCTTCTTCTCGCAGGGTCTCTCCTCTGTGTGTCTCCTGTAAGGACACATCACTGAATCGAGGGCCCACCTGGGTAATTCAAGATGACCTCCTCTTGAGATCTTTAACCACAATTGCAAAAACCCTTTTCCCAAATAAGGTCACAAAGACAGAGGCTCAAGAGCCAGTTCTGTGGCCACCCCTGGCCACTCTTTAGCCCATCTGGCTGCCTCTCTCCCCCCCAAGCCCCAAGCAAAGACTTGGTACCTCAGGGGACAGCCGTGAGCACTGTACAATGTGCCCCAGCTCCTGGGTCCCCAGCTGAAAGACTGTCATATGAGGTGAAGAATGAGGCCCCCCAGAGGCAACAGCAGATGGCCAAGACCCCAAACCATCCTTCCTCTGCCCAAATGATCCTTATTACCACCCTCCGACCATCCGGCAAGCTCATATTCATCCATTAAGATCCAGCTGAAGCACACCTCCTCCAGGATGTCTGCCCTGCCCTCTCCTTGCAGGGACAGCTTCCATCCCGTTTGCTGCTGGACCCATGCAGTCTTCATCTCTGTGTCTCCTGCCCAGGCCTGGCCAGGCCACAGTGTCCCTCTCCCAGGGGTCCGAAGGTCTGAGTCTGAAGAAGGTCTGCAGGGGCTACCCCTCCAGGATTCCCTCCACCTTCCCTACCCCAACCTCCCCCAACACAGCCCTGCAGATTCCATCCTTTGCCAGGAAGAAGAACCTCCCCTAGCATCTTCACTTGTCTTCTTTTCCTTCCCAGGTTGGTTGTTGGAGCCCCACTGGAAACTAACGGCCACCAGAAGACGGGAGACGTGTACAAGTGTCCAGTGACTCAAGGGAACTGCACCAAGCTCAACCTGGGTAATGTGAGCTGTCCACAAGGAGGCCAACCCTTGTCCAGAGTGAGGCAGGCACTGAAGCACATCCCTGCCCCGAGTCACACTGGTTTCTCGCAGCTACCCTAGGAGCTGACCCAGCTGGTATTACTGCCCCCATTTTACAGATGAGGAAGCTGAGGCCAGAGAGAGAAAGCAACTGTCTCACAGTCACACCACTTGTCAGGAGCTGACCAGGATTCACACCCAGGTCTTCAGTGTCCCAGGCCATGGCTCTTTCTGCCTCATCCATGGCCCCTCAACTCAGGGGAGCAGGAAAACCTCCTATCTTTTTTTTCCTGACTTTGAAATAACAATAATGCCCAACATTCATATGTCTTCCAAAAAGTTTGTTTGAATTTTTCTGTAACATCTTACGGAAAACCCCAAGCGAACTTTTTGGCCAACTCAGTATGTGTTCACCTAATGCTAGGCACTGGTTTAAGCACTTTTGGGTACTTTTGACTCATTAAATCCCAACAACAACAATATGAGATTTAATCATTAACAACAGCTGGTGGAAGTGAGGGGACCTGCCTGGGGTCAGCTAATAAGCAGTCCAGGGCTATGACCCAGGCAGTCTGCAGCCACCCTTTAACCTTTAACTGCACAGCACTGCTTTTCTGAAATGATGACTCTGTTCCTCCCTGCAGAGCCCTGGGGCCCAAGGCAGAGGCTGTGTGCAGCCTCAAGGCTCCCAGTCTATGCGTCCACACCCCTATGTGTGCACACAGCCCACTAAGACACACGCACACCACTTCTCTAAAGCATTTCTGCTTTGTCCTAAAGATCTGACAGTGGCCAGGCCTCTGGCTGAGGTCCCACATGGGATAAGCCGTGATTCTAGGACTGACCTTCCCCGGGGTGGGGCTCTTGGCCTCCCGCTCTTCCAGGAGGGGAGCCTCCATGCTAGAGGACTGGGCTGGGGCCCTCTAGGGGAGGCTGTAGGGGGAGCTGGGCCTGGCGGGGGAGATGGCAGAGCTTCAAGAGATAAGCAGATGGATGAAAAGGCTACATCAAAGAGAAAGCCCCAGAACCCAGATCCCTCGGGCAGCCAGCTGTCCCAGCACACAGCACTCAATGTCATGCTGGCCTCATCTATGACAGCACAGTAGGTGGGAAGTTCAGACCCCAGCACAGCCGTGGCCCAGGCTTCATGAGGAAACAGTGCAGGGCCGGCAGGAGTCAGGCTGGCAGCTCATGGATCCTGGTCATCACCACCCTGAGAGCCCAGGCTCCCTAAGAGGCCAAGCTGGAGTCTCCTTCTAGCTGTATAGTTTCCTCGCTGTGTCTGGGGGAGCCCACATGCTCTTTCTGAGCCGATGTTCACTCATGTGTGACCCTAGGATCCACTTCTGGTCTAATATGTCCCCCAGCCTCTCATAAGCACCTAGTGCATGCCAACCATGATGCTAGTTAAGGGGGATACAGCAGGAACAAGGGGGCCAAGGGCTCTGCTGGGAAGGTATGGTAAGCGAGGAGACAAACTAGAAAGCAGGGCCATCCCAGGTGAGGAGAGATATTGTGTGATGAGCCAGGGGTTGTGATAAGAGAGGCTGGGTGCGGGGGAGGTGGGAAGCGAGTTCTCCTTGGCAAGAGCACTGGGGTGGGGTGGTCGAAGAAGCCTTCCCTGAGAAGGTAGCTTTTGAGCAGACGTCCAATGATGAGTGAGTCCAGCAGGACCAGAGCGTTCCAGACAGAGGAGAAGCAAGTGCAAAGGTCCTGTGGAACAAATGAACTTGCTCTGGATGAAAAGGCTACATCTGTTGGAGGATGGAAAGAAGTACTGTGGCTCAGGCAGAAGGAGCAGGCAGGTGTTGGGAGGCCTGCACACAAGCCTGGGGTCTGGGCCACTGAGAAAAAACCCCTGGTCCGGGTGGGAGCCAGACACATGAATCCATCATTTAATAGCTTCCTCTACTGCTGTGCTTTCCAACGTGGACCTGATTTCCCTCCAAAGAAGGAGGGCAATGGCAGACATGAAGCCATCAGACTCTGGAACTGGGGCTCTATGTGGGAGGCAGCGGGCAGCGAACAGCGTGGAGGCCAAGGAAAAATCCTAGTCCGGGAGCACCTCACTTGAGGAGTTTTCTTTCCTCCCAATGAGGAGGTAGGAGGACCATCTGCCGGTTTGTCCTCATCCACACAGTGGAAAATGCAAAGCAGGAAACCTGAGTTCTGGGTTTTCCTTTGGCAGCTCCAAGCTGTGATCCCCACTGAGCCAGGAATGTTCTTTCCTTTCTCTCCAGGGAAGTGAATGTCAGTCACTCACACCTCAGTGTGGCAGAGTCTGCTTACCTCCGGCACTTTCTCCCCAAAGCCTGGATGAAGTCAGGGTTTTCATGAGGGGCAGGTGCCCAGGGAGGGAATGTGATTCTGGAAGGCAGGCCCTGTGCGAGGAGGAACTTGTGCCCCAGCCCCTCACACAGACCCACTGAGAAAGAGGTTAGTCTCCCTTGGTCAGAGAGAGGGAGTTAGTGACTGCGTCAGATCCACGATTAGCAGAAGCTGCACCCCAATCCAAGGCTCTTACTCCCACACAAGGGTCTTCGCCACCATGGCATCTGCATCCGGGCCCACAGTTTCACGAAGGACTTTAGCCATTGAGGCAAGGAAGGGAGAGAGGCGGCGGGCTCAGGACGGGGCACCCCTTAAATAAATGGAGAGCAGAATTCTCTAAGTCCCTGAGGGGAGAGAGTGGCCCAGCTGGGGTTTGGAGCTTCCTCTCCAGACTTCTCTCTCCCTCCCTCTGCCCCCATGGCCCTGCAGGCAGATGGGGAGACTCAGGATGTGTAACACTGGCCGTCCTGGATTCAAGTCCCTGCGTCGTCGTTCACCGGTGATTGACATTAGACTAGTGGGGTCACCAGCCCTTGCGTGGGATTCTCAGGTGGCTCAGTGGTAAAGAATCCACCTGCCAATCCAGGACACACTCAGGTTTCGACTCCTGAGTCGGGAAGATCCCCTGGAGAAGGGAATGGCTCCCCACTCCAGTATCCTTGCCTGAAGAAGTCCATGGACGGGGGGGCCTGGTGGGCTACAGTCCACGGGGTCGCAAAGAGCCAGACGCAACTTAGCGTCTAAACAACAACAAAACCCCTCTGCACACCTTGACTGTCCCCTCTATAAGATGGAAATGGCGGCCCCTGGAGTGCCCAGGATCAAGAGGGGGCCCTGGGAGGGCGGGGGCGGGCGGCACTTTGTAAGTGATAAAGCCTCACAGAAGCACCGGGGTTATTAGCATGATTTTCTCTCTAGTTTGTTTGGACAGGAAAAACAGAAAACAATCCCAGGCGCTGGTAGCACAGCCAAGAGGGGCTGGATTTCAAAAGGAAACTTACGACAAACTGCAGGAAACCAAGGGGGAAACAGCAAACACAGTGGCCTGTCCCCAGCCCACAGAGCTGCCGGCCGTCTGAAGCTCTGGCCTCTGCCCGCGCCTGGGCCCAGGTCCTGCTGGCCTGGGCCCCAGAGGGCTGGCCGACTCTTCACACTTCCAATTGCCAGCAGAGCTAAATGTCCTTAGAGATCACACCCCTCCCCTCAAGCACAGAAAACATCTAGGCTCTGTTCACAGCACATGAGGACTGCTTGCTGGGGCTTAGCAGAATGCCCAACTCACTTTCCCCTAAACTCTACCCACCTCCCAGGTGCCTGCACACACACACACACACAGGAGAATTCAAACACATCTTTCCCTTCAGTGGCCTGAGAGAATGATCTGGTAAAACCTTCCCCAGTGTAACTGACTCAGTAATTTTAATCTGCCACGACCCTCTCCCTCCACCCAAGTCAGCTGATAATCCTTCGCTTGAATATTCCTCTGGGGACCAGCCACAGAAGGACATTCTTGGGCAAAACCTTGGACCTCTAGAAGGCTCTTATTAAGCTGGCTATTTGTTCCCTGTGAGAAAGAATCGGTTATCTTGTGTCAGTTTATTGGCTGAGCAGAGGGCTGGACCCTGACGTAGCTGGACAGGGGACTGGTCAGTGTTGATTGCAGTTTGGCGTGAAGAGAAATGTGGAAGAGACTCTGCATGGAGGAGGCAGAGGAGCCAGCCTCGGTGGGGTGCCCTGGTACGCTTGGGGTGGGACACAGAGAAACGGCCGGAGGAGGGAAAGCTCTGGATTAGGAGATGCAAAGCCCTGCCATGTGCTTCCTGTGCGACTCTGGGCAGCTTGCTTGGCCTCTCTGAGCTTCATATTCCTCATTTCACACCGAGTTGAAAGGAAGTAATCAGACGACCTTAGGGCAAGGCCTTAATAAACCGTGAAGGGCTCACTGATCTGCAGATGAGTGAGGGGTCCACAGGGGCAGGCAGAATGGGAGAGGACCCTGCTTGCCTCTGCCTTGGGCCCCTCCGGCAGCCAGTGGCAGCAGCAGACACTGGGTGGACGGCAGGCAGGAGGGACTGCAGGCTGAGCCTCTCCATTCCACCCCAGGAAGGGTCACCCTGTCCAACGTGTCCGAGAGGAAAGACAACATGCGTCTCGGCCTGAGCCTGGCCACCAACCCCAAGGACAACAGCTTCCTGGTAAGAGCCACCCACCGGCCTTCTTTCTAACCCCTAGCCCTTCCAACCCACACAGGCGCTCTGCTCTGGGCTGCAAGGGACATGGGGTGGCTCAACATGCCTGCCCACCAGACTACCTGTCCCTGCACACCCCAGGAGCAGCCCCTCCTCCAGCCTGTGCCATTCTGCCTACTTCACCCTAAACTTTTTCGGGGGACAATTCAGACAAGAAAAAGGATTGAGCCCTTTTGGGTACATTCCCTTTGGAGGTGGGGGGAGCATGGAGCAGACAGCCTAAAAAGGAACAGGGATAAAGATTATTAACAGTCCAATAGGGTGTGGAGGGCTATCCTGTTATTTGGGGAGCCCAATGTCCAAGGCAGAGGCCAAATCTCTGCTCTAGAATTGATGAAAGAGTTAGGACACACCACATACCCTGAGACTTGGAGTGGAAGTCATACATGAGTGACTGCAGAGTTTCTACAACAGAGGGAAGGATAAACAGGGGCAGGCCACCTGAACTGCACGGGGGATCAGACGGGAAGGTTTCCTGGAGAATGGTTCTGTTTTGTTTTTAAAGAAGAAATTAGTCTTAGAAGGAAGAAAAAGGAAGGAGTACTTGGGCTGAGGTGGTAGAGATATTCATTCATTTAAACTATTTTTTGAGTTCTTACAATGAACTGAACCTGATGCTGGGCACTGGGGATACAGCAGTCTGCAGAACTCCCTGCCCTCCTGAAGCTTCCATTCTGTTTGGGGGTGTGATGATAACAAATGAGTAATATGAACATGCTGTTGGGACAGAAAGTCAGCGGTGCTGGGAGTTCTCTGCACCCGCCCAGGCACACATATGCAAGCTTTGCACACAGTTGGCGGGTGCAGGTGGCCTGATTGATTGACACTGCCTGCCCCTTGCCACCATGATTGTGGGTGATGCTGGGACTGATGGTTCCTAGAAACAGCTGCAAGAGAAGATTTCAGAGAAAAATTACCCCGAAGAGCCCAATAAAATGCACCATTCATTTTAAGATAGGAAAGCTAGTATCACTCTCTGTTCTCACCCATCAGTCCATTTCTGTTGACAAATGAGACACCAAGGCAGTGAGATGACTGGGATGCTCCGAGATTTGACAGGAGCATAGTGGCTCTACCAGGGAAAGTCCCGAGGTGCCTCAGTATATAGTCAGCCCACAGCCCTCATCATCGCCAACCAAGGGCAACAGGACCCCTGGTCCTGTCCACACATACTTGTCAGGGGCTTTGGTCTGACACCCTTCTCCATCTGAGACTCCTTGTCATACCCTATCAACTTGATTTCACTGACTTTGCAAGATGGAATGAAGGTCCGAGAGGGAAGGTGTGACACAACCCCTGGGGCCTCTGTGGGGAGGTTAAGACCCTAGTTTGTAAATACCAACCTTTGTTAACTCATTCACTCATCTGTTCATCCATTTACTCATCAGCCCATCCCCCAACCAAATGTCCTTCCCCCATTCATCTATCCATCCGTCCATTCATTCAGCCACCCATCTGCCTGCGCATCAGTCTACCCCCTCATCCCCCCATCCAATCATCCATCCCTTCCCACATCCATCCACCATCCATCCACGCACCCATCCATCCATCCTCCATTCATTCATCCATCATCTATCCATCCATCCATCATTCTTCTATCCCTCAGCCATTATCCATTACCTACTCTCCCATTATTCATTCTCCCCCACTTCCAGAAATAACTTGCAGAAGCTTCAACAAAAGACACAGATAAAACAAAACCTTTAAAATCTGAGTTTAAAAAGAGAGCTAATTAAATACAGGGATTGGAAGTGGAACAATTATTCTTCCACACCAAAAGAAATAACAGCATAAAATTTAGTCTTGAGTTCCCCAGCAGCAGGATAAAAATGAAGACAGAAGCTGGGCTTTCGTTTTCAAGGACTCTGAGAGGGACTCATCATCCAGTCTTTAAACGAGGGGCTGACATCAATGTTTTGGTAACAAATTTCAGCGAAAGAGCAGAAACACACTTTTTCCTTTCCCTAGTAAGAGCCATGGGCATGTTGTTGGGACCCTGTCCTAGAAGTTTGCCCGGTAATGACCTTCAGGTGACCTCTTCAGGAAGACCTTTGAAGGGTTCCCTCGCATGGATGACAAAATTTTCCTGCCTCCTGTGTGATGGGACGGGTGGACAAGCAGGGGAAAGAGAATCACACCCCAGATGATGGGGTAGAGAAGGGGACCCTTGAAAATACAACAATGGTGGTAGTCTCCCTTCCACGTGAAACCAAGGGAACTGGTACATGTTACCGAAAGAGCGATTTCAGTTAGACTTGGAGAAGACCCTCTAAACCCTAAGGATACCAGCACTCAGATGGAGGATTCTGTCTTGTGTCTTGGAGGGGGCGGCTGGGCCAAAGGCTGTTGGGCCCGGGGCCTCCCTGCGGCCCCCACTGACCGGGGGTCCGTACTGTGCTCCACAGGCCTGCAGCCCGCTCTGGTCGCACGAGTGTGGGAGTTCCTACTACACCACAGGGATGTGTTCACGGGTCAACTCCAACTTCAGGTTCTCCAAGACCGTGGCCCCAGCTCTCCAAAGTAAGTGGCTTCCAATCTGTAGACTCAGGCTGAGCAACCGGCAGTCCCTGCGAGGCCCCAGGCTCTGACCTCCCCATCCCCTGGCTACAAAGCAGAACTTGGACTCTAGCCCCGCCCAGCTCCGGCTCTCTGGGTAACCCCTGGGGTCACAATCCTGGCCCACCCTCCCCTACAGGGCGATGGTGGGGGAGTTAAGGTTACGAAGACCATCCTGACAGCCAGAGAGGCTCTTTGCAAACCTGAGTGAGGAAGAGATGGCCAGGCTGCCATGCACAGCAGGCAGGCTGTGTACTGCACAAATCTGGGGACGTGGTTCACTACTGGGGACGTGTGCTAACTACAGTGTGAATGGTGCCCCCTGATGTTACGCAGTGCAGCTGCCCTGTAGGTGCAGGGCCAAGGAGAACAGAAGTATTCCTGGTAATAGTCCCATCTAATCCGTGTTCCTGGACGTGAGGAAGCACTGCCCAGCTTTCCCTGGGCCTCATGGAACACAAACCTCCCACTCTCTTCACACCTGCCAGGAAAGTCTGGGACGTCAAGAGCAGACCTTGCCTCTGGCTTGGCTCCGAGCCTCACTATTTCCTGTGGGCTAAATACCATTGCCCAAGCAGCTGCGGCCTGCTTTATTGAGGGTGAGGGGATCAGCTCCTCTGGCTAAAAGCAGCCTCCCTCCGAACAACAGCGCCCAGAGACAGAAGGTGGTGCGTGGAGGAGGGGGGAGGAAGGGTCAGTCCCGCGGGGGCTGGGAAGTGGTCCTCTTGGGGGTGATGAGGGGGCTTCAATTCTGTTCTCACACAACATCAGCGGGAGAGCAGAGGCAGCGGCTGGGCTGGGAGGAGGGCTGCAGCAGGTCACGTGAGGTGTGCCTCCCACCCTGGAGCTACTTTTCCCACTGGGTTCAGCCTCCCAGAACCTCCTCCTCCTCACCCCAATGACCAGCAGATCAGATCCCAGGACATTACCCCTTGCCCCCACCACCTCTGCCGACACCACGGAGGATCTAACTCCGCAGGTCTAGGATGAGGTCCCAGGTACGTGTACGCATGTGCGTGCGCTTGTGTTCAGAAGCGTGTTCAGCCATGTTTAAAAAAAACACAGACCTAAAGCAAGGCTCTTCCTGAAGTGTCTTGAAAAAATTTTTGAAATCTTAAGAAAGAAATCAGTACTAATAAATGCATTCTAATAATAAAACTGGCTTTAAAAGAAACCCGGTCCCTCCCAGTAGATTAGAACCGCCCCCCCCCCTACCTAAAGCAAGGCTCTTCCTGAAGTGTCTTGAAAAAATTTTTGAAATCTTAAGAAAGAAATCAGTACTAATAAATGCATTCTAATAATAAAACTGGCTTTAAAAGAAACCCGGTCCCTCCCAGTAGATTAGAACCGCCCCCCCCCCGCCCCCCACAATCAAGGCATCTCTGTCTCGCATCCTCGTGGCTGCCGGCACCACGCAGCACCCCAGCACGTGCGGATCCACAGGTGTGGGGCTGCGGAGCACTGGAGAAGGCAAAGTTATCGGCACCATCAGCCTGGAGGCGTAGGGCCATCACGTGCTACATGCAGGCATGCAGGCGAGACGAGAGCCACCCACACAGCTTCTCCTAAAGCAGAGGCAACCCTGAGCATCCGAGCCACCCAGAGCCTCTAAAGTGCTCACAGAGCCTGACACAGGCTCCTGGGCTCAAACCCACCGCCTTGCCCTCCTGGAGCACTGCTGTCAACGTGCTGCACCTCCACGATGCCGGAGTTACTGGAGTGCTGACACAAAGCCCCACCCCCGCTGCTGTATTGCTATAAAGTAGATTTATTTGAAAATAGTGTGAAAATCCTCCAGTGAAAATAAGCAGGTGCCCAGTATTTCAATGTGGTATAGTTTAGTCTATATCATATCAGATTCATGCTATCTTATTTCAGAGTAACTCCAGCTGTTTCACAAACAGAAATCAATTCCTTAGATGTTAAAAGATGCTTTTTCCATTTGTTATGGTACCAAGGTTTCATTATTCATTCTGTTGCTATTATTCATTTTAATTTGGTATTCATATTACAAGAATATAGAGAAACTTTCAGACTCAAAGCAGAGATCAAGGCACAAGAGCTTGACCTGATGATGTCATTACTATGTTAACAAACTGGTTTGGTTAAAAAAATAACACGAGGATCAGCTAAGATTCTTGAGTTCAGCCTGGGAAGCATCACCTTGTTAATTCTTCATAGCAATCCTCTGCTATCATTATACCTCTTTTACAGAAGCAAAAACAGATGCCAAGTTGTTAAGTAACTTGCCCAAGGTCAAAGCCAGAGGTCAGTCTGATGCCAGATTCCACATTTCTAGCCCTTACACCATGCCTCCCTCCTAAGAAGTGAAACCCATTCATTTGAGCTGAAAGTGGTAAATGCCAGCCTGCCCATTACTGTAAAATACACAATAATGAACCAATGATTTGGGCAGTGTTGGCTGCCTTCCAAACAAGGACCAGCCGATGGTGTTCAGTTCCTGATGAGGAGCAGAGGCATTCTGGCTTAAACTGATGCTGTGTTTAGACAGCCAGCTCAGAGCCGTAGAGCAGGGTCAGGAATTCCTGGGCTCCTCTCTCACATGGCCCAGGTAAATGTTCAGCCTGAAGACGGCTCCCAGACCAGGCTTCCTTGGACAATCATTCAGGGAACCAGAGATTTTCAGACCCTGGCTCCCGGGGTAGCTGTGACCATGTCCTCACTTCCCAGGGTGCCAGACCTACATGGACATCGTCATTGTCCTGGATGGCTCCAATAGCATCTACCCTTGGGTGGAGGTTCAGCACTTCCTCATCAACATCCTGAAGAAGTTTTACATTGGCCCCGGGCAGATTCAGGTGAGCGGGCTGGGACTCTTTCCTCTTCCAAACAGGGGCCCCCAAACCCATGACAGATGCTGCCCTGTGTGGGGGAGTGTCTTTGCATGCACTAGAAAGAAGTAGGTGAAAGGGCCAGCAACAGGGTCCTACAGCCCAAGACACCCATCTCCGCTGGGCACATCAAGGGACAGTTTGGGACATCATTGGGTGGGTCAACCACTGTCCTCTGGGATGGACACCATCTATTAACAAAAACTTTGATCAGCCAGAGAGTGGGAAGGCAACAGAGTCCTGCTGGGTGAGACGGGGGAAAATTAGACTCTTTGATCTTGGAGAAGAGACTGGGGAAGTAGTCATAGCTGCCAGCACGTATTTGAAATGCTGCCTAGCCAGTGAGGGGGGAGGTTTAGTCAGTATTGTTTTGGCAGGCCAAATGAGGACCAGTGAATAGAAATGACAAGGTGGCAGATTTCAAGTCATCTAAGAAATTATTTATTTAATAACTTTATTTATTTATCTTTGGCTGTGCTGGGTCTTCGTTGCCAGGCAGGCTTTTCTCTAGTTGCAGCATGCTCAGTAGTCATGGTTGCTCCGTGGCATGTGGATCTTCCTAGAGCAGGGATCAAACCCATGTCTTCTGCATTGACAGGCAGACTCTCTACAACCGAGCCCTTAGGGAAGCCCTAAGAAATTGCTTTGTAACAATCAAAGCTGTTAAAAAGGGGGTGGGCTTTCTCACGAAGTGATGAGTTCCCTACCCCTGGAAGATCATCTTTTAGGGTATGCCAGGTGAAAATTCAGCATTCGGAAATGCACCTTTACCAAATAAACTCTGTGGGCCCATCCAACAATAATATTTGTTCATTCTAGTCCTACTACAGGTAGGTTTTGTTTATTCTTTTAAGATTTTGTTTCTTTTAAGGATATTAATATTTGAGGCTAATTAACATTTCAGACTTCTCTTCTAAAATATAAAGAATCTTACCTCCAGATTTTGGTGAACAATGCCATAGCCCATCCTCCCATGCTGTTCCTGAGATTTTAGATTTCAATTCTACGCTCAACTTTTGTCTTTTTAAGTAAGAAACTTAATCTGCTGGATCTTTTAGATCAGTCTCCTCTCTCGATAGGCAGCTCCCACTTGTCTCACCAAGCCAGCCATTCATTCCCAGGACTTTGCAGAATCTGCTTCCCTTTGGCTTAATCCCTCTCCCTTCAGAAGGTCCCCAGGCCTCCTCACTCCTGAACAGTCCCAGAGAGATGACTCCAGGAGGCCCCATCACCGAAGGGCCAGCCTTCAGGGGTCAAGACGTTGTGTTGCCCCCCCTTTTCCTCGCAGGTTGGAGTTGTGCAGTACGGAGAGGACGTGGTACACGAATTTCACCTTAGTGACTACAGGTCTGTAAAGGACGTGGTGGAAGCTGCCAGCCACATTGAGCAGAGAGGAGGGACGGAAACCCGGACAGCATTCGGAATTGAATTTGCTCGGTAAAAAAAAAAAAAAAAATTAATTTTTCCAGATCTTAGGTACTATTCCAGGGAAGGCAATGGCACCCCACCCCAGTACTCTTGCCTGGAAAATCCAATGGACAGAGTAGCCTGGTGGGCTGCAGTCCATGGGGTCGCTAACAGTCGGACAGACTGAGCGACTTCACTTTCACTTTTCTCTTTCATGCATTGGAGAAGGAAATGGCAACCCACTCCAGTATTTTTGCCTGGAGAATCCCAGGGACGGGGGAGCCTGGTGGGCTGCCGTCTATGGGGTCACACAGAGTCAGACACGACTGAAGTGACTTAGCAGCAGCAGCAGCAGGTACTATTCTGGTTATCTATTGCTGCCCCACAAAATTTAGCATCTGAAGAGACAATAATTAATCCCTCAAAGTACTGGGCATCGGCTGGGCTCAGCTGTCACTTCTCCTTGGATGCTCTCATGTGGTTGAAGTCTGGTGTTCGCTGGGGCTGTGGTCATCTGAAGGCTCAACTGGACTGGTCATCCAGAATGGCACGCTCACGTGGCTGGCAGTGGAGGCTGGCCATGGGCTGGGAGTTCAGCTGAGGCTGGCAATCTGAGCCCCTGTGCGTGGGCATGCAGCTTGACACTCTCACTTTATGGCAGTCAGTCTTTGAGAGGAAGTTTTCCAAGGGACCCAGGCAGGAGCTCCAAGACTGCCTGTGACCTAGCTCCAGCAGCCCCAGAATATAACTTCTGCCATAGTTTTCTTTTGGCTGTACCACACAGAATGTGAGATCTTAGTTCCTTGACTGGGGACTGAACCCCTGGCTCCTGCAGTGGAAGCATGGAGTCTTAACCACTGGACTAAATTCCCTGCCATAGTCTACAACTGAGCAAGTCCCTAAGGCCAGCTCAGGTTCAAGGAGAAGAGAATTTAATTTCCCTCCTTGATGGAGGAATGGCAAGGGCACGTCACAGAAGAGCCTTTGGGGATATTTTTGCAGCCAACTTCGGGAAATATCTTCCACCACTGAGACCCTATCAAAAGTGTGTGGGTCGCATGAGAACAGAATCTTCTTGTGGGGTATTTTTCATCCGTGGAATGTGAGTCACCGAGTCAAATCTAACATCTGAGATTACAGAGCCATGAGGCTGGTTCTTTAAACGTGACACAAGGACTCACAGTGATGATGAATGTTGTTTATAGCCATCCAGAGAGCTACATGCTTATTCCAGTGACCCTGCCATTGCTCAGAACACTGTACTCAACCCACACTGGAACCAGTGAATGATTTTAAAGTCAGTTTCCCCAGATCTTTCCAGCTATAGCTGAAACTCCCAGGATGACTGTGTCCAAGGCATTGAAATTTAAATATATAAATTTTACACCTACAAATATGAGCTCTGCTGTGTTCATTGAGACCACAGTCCCGTTACATTATAATCCCCCCTCAAGTAGGGTTAGTCAATGTGTTTAGCAGAATTCCACAATGTGGCAGCTATTTAGTAGTGACATGATTTCGTGTGGTCAAAGAGTAAGTTTTTTCCAACCTCACGAATCTTTATGATTATATGCTCTACCAGCGTATTTCTGTTTGCTGATAAAACTTTCTCAAGCTTTTTCCCTAAATGAGCATCTCTGTAAAGATGGCTCTTACCCACCCTCCTGAGAAATGGGCCCTTGTTGCTGTTTTGTCTTCATGGGGGTGAGCCCCTGAGACCCCCTAGTAGGCCCTTGTGAAGTGGCCAGTGGAATACTGAGGAAGCCCACGCTCACTGAGCTATCCATGAGAAGCTGACTGACTCCCAGTGGGGTGGAGCCCACTGTTTTCATCTCATTTCGCAGCCCATCTCCCCCAGGCTAAGTGTAAGTGTGTGACTCACCTAGTGACTTGAACCATCGTGACGCACAAGCACCGCTGGGGTGTGCAACCTGCGCCTCAAGTGAACTTTCAAGTCTGCTCTGCTTGGCCAAGTCTTCGGTCCAAATTACAGCTGGCTCCTTTTAAGGTCAAAGGTTTTCTTTCCTCACTCAGCTATTCATAGTGCATTTTTTTCAGTGCACCTACTAAAATAAAAGATCCAGGCCATGGACTTGAGGGTTTATAAAAATGGTAACTCATGATCCCAGGCTTAATAGGGAAGCTCTGAAAAGTGTCAGCCTAACTCAGTGAGGATGTGAGAGGGAAGGCTCCAAGGGAGGATCTTGTCCCAGGATTGAGGGACATCTGACCTGTCCTAGGAAGATGCCAGGATTCCAGCAGGGAGAGGTAGAGAAGACATTCTGCCCCAGTAAGAACAGAGGAGCGGGAAAGTCAAGGAACATTTATGTTCAGAGCTTTGCTCTGAGCAGTTTGTGTTGGGGGGATAGTAAGCCCTGAAGCTGCAAAGAAGGTTTGGAGCTAGATTATGAGAGTGGTACTGTTGTAGCCAAAGCAAGCGTGAGTGGCCAGTGAAGGTTCTTAAGGACAAGAATGTCATCATCAGGCGTGCACATGAAGGTGACTCTGGCCACGTGTGGCTTTAGGGGAGCGGGCGGGA
Organism: Oreotragus oreotragus; assembly: GCA_006410675.1. Taxonomy (NCBI): domain Eukaryota; kingdom Metazoa; phylum Chordata; class Mammalia; order Artiodactyla; family Bovidae; genus Oreotragus; species Oreotragus oreotragus. The sequence goes on from SJYX01010221.1 coordinate 244,504, forward strand.
CCGCATCGTGATGCCACCTTGGTTCATGCAACACCTTTTATTGAGCATCTCCTGTATGCCTCCCCCAGTTTTAGGTACTCAGGGGGAATCAGTGAACAAAATAGATAAATGTCCTGCCTTCATGAAGCTGAGGGTGAGGCGGACAATAAGCAAAAAAAAAATAATAATAAAATAGTATGCTAGAAGACACATGATATGGTGGGAAAATGTTCTTCTTGTTTAGTCGCTAAGTTAGGTTCGACCCTTTGCAGACCCATCAACTGTGGACCATCAGGCTCCTTTGTCCATGGGATTATCCCAGCAAGAATACTGGAATGGGTTGCCATTTTCTTCTCCGGGTATCTTCCCAACCCAGGGGTTAAACCTGTGTCTCCTGCTTTGGCATGTGGATTGTTTATCACTGAGCCACTGGCAAGCCTGGGGTGGGGATGTGAAAGTGAAAGTGAAAGTGAAGTCGTGTCCGACTCTTAGCGATGCGGGGTGGGAAATACAGCCTGGTAAAGGCAGTCAAGCAGGTTGGAGAAGGCAGATATTTAATCAGCATTAACGGGGAAGTCAGGCAAGGCTTCACATTTGAGTGGAGACTTGAAGGAGGTGAGCAAGTTGGCCAGCAGGGTGCCAAGTGGAGGAAGTTCCAAGAGGGAGAATCTCTGATAAAGGCCCTAAGACAAGAATGTGCCTGGTGGTCCCAGGATCAGGGAAGATTCTAGCAGGAGGAGGGGTCAGAAGGGTCACTGAGGGTCTGGCCAGGCACTATCAGGACCTGGGAGAAATGGGAGCCAAGACAGGATTTGAGCAGAAAGGAGACATGCTACAACCTGCTTTCTCCACCAGGTCACCCTGGCTTCCAGATTCATGGAACCTATCATGAGCATAAAGCTCTCACTGCTCTCCAGGAAGTTAGTCTAATTTACAAAGCAATAAACCCAAGTCTTTTACACAGTACAAATTCACAAGTTTAAATCTGATGACTCATGCCAGTATTTACGCAATTACAGATTCATACAGACATTCACACCATTCCACTCTATGGAAATATAATCCTGAAATGTCCTTGGCTCTATATGTAATAGAACCTGTGTTTCCCTTGCCATATTTTTTTCTCCTGAAGTTTTGTTCCTGGACCTGGCCCTCCAAGAAGGTCTGGGAGCATATTGAGTCTCCTCTGAGGGACTCGTAGACTGCCTCCACTGAGTTGGGCTTAAGCCCAAAATATTCTCTGTATTTTGTCCTGTCAAGTGTGCCTCAGTCCATGCCTCATACTAAAATTAGAGGGTTTTTTTAAAGCCAGCATATCCAGAATATCATAGAATTTCTCAGAGAGTGGCAGATGGTCCATTTCTCTTAACTGGTAGCTTGAAAATGCTCTGAACTAATTTATTCTAACTTTTGTGAATTTCTCAGCATCTAAATCATGCATGTCAGCTCATCAGCTTGCCATGTAACAAAAGATACCCCTGGTAACCAACACCTTGGAGCCTGGAGGTGGACTTTAACCTGGCATCATGGTGCTTAAATCTCTGGGTCAGACCCGTGAGGAATTACTGCAGTGCCTAAGGATAACATTTGTTTTTAGTTCCTCATTGGAAAATTCAGAACCTCACGGTCTGAAGGAGAGTTGGCAACACAGGCACCAAAAGCTAGTGATGGTTCGGGAGCCAATTTTTTCTGCTTCATAGACGGGTCGCCAGCTGCAAGAGTCTGTCCACAGCATGCCAGCCCCCAGGCCCCTGGCTGGACTGCCCGGCAGGCAGGCCAAGCACCTGCTCTGGCCACTGAAAACAAAATAAAAAGCAAGAAAGAAGAATATTTGTCATAGAATTTAATATTTAATAGTCCCCAAAATAGAATCAAAGTGGTTCTCCTGGGAAAAATCTTTGTCACGCTTCATCACACACATTTGCTTGGGTGTTGAATCGCTCTGGCTCATCACCTTTTCAGATCTTAGGGAAGTGGTTCTCAAGCCCCCGTGTTCATTAGAACTGTTGGAAAATTCTGGTGCCCAGGCTACGCTCCGGAGATTCTGATTCCATGAGTCCAGGTAGGGCCTGGCATCATTTTTATTTTAATTCCCCAGGTGATTCTAATGTGTGCTGAGGGTTTTGAACCGTGAAATTAGGGCCTCTAAGGATCTCCACCTGACTCTGAACTCCCCTTCCAGAATCACCCCCTCCCTCTGTTTACCCAAAGCAGCATGATCGGGACTTGAGAGGGGTTTTTTTAAGTCACTTTTTAAAGACAAGAAGATTTGAATGTTGCTCAGTTTCATAAAAAGAAATGAAATTGTGCCATTTGCAGAGACGTGGATGGACCCAGAGTCTGTCATACAGAGTGAAGTAAGTCAGAAAGAGAAAAACAAATACATATTAAGGCATATATGTATGTGGAATCTAGGGAAAATGGTATAGATTAACTTATTTGCAAAGCAGAAATAGACACACAGACGTAGAGAACAAACGTATGGATAACAGGGGAAGAGGGGGCGGGATGGATTAGGAGATTAGGATTAATGTATATTAATATTAGGATTAATATATATACACTACTGATACTATGTCTAGAATAGATAACTCATGAGAACCTACTGTATAGCACAAGGGATGCTCTGTGGTGACCTAAATGGGAAGGAAACCCAAAAAAGAGGGGACATGTGTATACATATATGTATGTGTATGTATATGTATACATACATGTATGGTGTATATATGTGTATACCCAGGGACCAAACCCTGATCTCTCACATTGCAGGCAGATTTTTTTACCAGCTGAGCCACAAGGGAAGCCCACAGAATGTGTATATATAGCTGATTCAATCTGCTGTATAGCAACTAACAACATTGCAAAGAAACTATGCTTCAATAAAATTTTTTTAAAAAATTCTAATAAATAAATATAGAGACAAGCAGATTTAAGACCTGTCTGAGCAGCCAGTGGACAAGTAGTCTGGGTGTCTCAATCCAGCTTCTTCTTTGGTTTGAGGTTCCAGCAGCTGTGGAGTTGCCCTGAGAGCTTAGCCCTGGCTCCTGTGGCCACGCCTCTGCAGGAGTTTGGGGGGTTGCCCCATGTCCACTTCCCTCTGTGACCCTCCCCTGTGCTCGGGTTCCAGCTCAGAGGCTTTCCAGAAGGGCGGAAGGAAAGGGGCCAAGAAGGTGATGATTGTCATCACAGATGGGGAGTCCCACGACAGCCCGGACCTAGAGAAGGTGATCCAGCAAAGCGAGAGGGACAACGTGACCAGATACGCTGTGGCCGTGAGTCCTGTCCCACACACCGCCCCCCATCCCTACCTTCTAGAGGCTTTGCCATCAACCCCCTGGGGACTCTGTGGGTGGGGGAGTGTTTTCTAGCCATTGAACTACACATCTGGGCCCTCAAATGGGCCTGTCCTTGTTATGTCTTCACAACAGCTGTGGGTTTTTTCTTCCCTCCATTGCCAGGCAGGCTCTGAAACCTCAGAAACTGGAAAACACCTCAAGCCTCCCACCCCCAGCATCCTAGCTTAGAGCAGTTGCTGCAGCCTGCCCTGGGTGTGTGGGGCAAGTCTGTGCCATGTCCTGTCTGTCGCCCCTGCCCCCCGTTCCCTGGCAGGTCCTGGGCTACTACAACCGCAGGGGGATCAACCCAGAAGCTTTTCTGAACGAAATCAAATACATCGCCAGTGACCCTGATGACAAACACTTCTTCAACGTCACGGATGAGGCGGCCCTGAAGGACATCGTCGACGCCCTGGGGGACAGGATCTTCAGCTTGGAAGGTGAGCACTGCTTCCTGAGAGGCGCTCATGGTCCTGGGCTCCTGGCAGGCGAAGCCCACGTGAGGGAAATCCAGCCCCCCAGGGACTTCCCTGATGGTCCAGTTAAGACTTCACCTCCCAATGCAGGGTTCCATCCCTGATCCGAGAGCTAAGTCCTGGCCAAAAACCAGAACAGAAACAAAAGAAGCAATAGTGTAACGAATTCAATAAAGACTTTAAAAAATGGTCCACATTAAAAAAAAAAAATCCAGCCCCACAGGATGAGAGGGTTTAGAAGTCCTCCCTTCCTCATAAACCCCAGTGCTCCCATGCTGGACGTGAGGCTCCACACTTTCCAAACAGCCTCGAAGTCTGGTTTTGCTGATAAGCTCCTCCTTTTACAGTGGAGGTAACTGCAGTTCGGAGGGACTAAATGACTTGCCAGAGCTCCCGCCACTTGGGAAGGAATTGGGGTTTGAATGAGGGTTGCCAGATATAGCAAATATAAAATACAACATTTGTGGCAGACATACTAAAAAACCATTCACTGTTTGTCTGAAATTCAAACTTAACTGAGCATCCCGTATTTTATCTGGCAGCCCGAGCTGAGCCCAGCTGAGCCTGACTCCACAGCCTGAAACACTTACTCCCTGAGTCTTGCCACCTCCCACCCCACTGTTTCGCAAGGTTTCCTCAGACTGTCTCGCTCCTTTTGATTCAAACTCCAGTTTTGATTTGCTCCTTTGCACCATATATTGCTGTAGGGGGGACCTTGCCGTACTGGGTTCTCTTCTACCATATGGGAGGAGCATCAAAAGAAAGAGAAGGCAGCATAGCATCCCAGAACCCGAGCAGCCTGCTCTGCATTGGAAATGATGAGCTACAGACACAGGAAAAGAGAAAACTAGCCCTCAAAAACGATGATAAAGGAACAGAGAGTAGGGACCTGAGTTTGACCCTTACCCTAGAATTAAACATCCAGATCAGTGAATTTATTCTCAAAACAGTTGCCTTGTGTGATAAGAACATTGTCGACATTGACACGTCAGAGCCCCCTCTGCAGGGAGGAGCTTTTGACACACATGGGATTCCTTGTGCAAATCTGCGGTGGTGACAACTCTTCCTCCTAAGCGTCGATTTACAACTGGGGAACCATCCAGAGGCATCTGGAACCGAATCTGGTGAATAGTAGGAATGGACAAAGTGGGAAATTCCATTTCTTGCCAACAATATAGATGATTTCTTTCCATGCACTTCTCTGGATCTTTCCCCTATGTTGACACTCTCATAGTATGCGTGCCCTGTAATAGAAGGTATTCCAATCCCTTTTCAGCAGGGTTGCTAATAATAAACCCACATGGCCACCTGGAAGGGGCCTGCTGTTGGGGTGGATGAGCTGGACTCAGAGCTGGGGCCCTGTCTCACCTCACTGAAAGTGCTTCCAGGTCACAGATGGTGGGGACTGAGCTGCAGACATGTCTGGCGCTAAGAAGTCATGCACGCAGCTGACATCTTTCGGTCCCTCTGTTTTAGGCACGAACAAAAACGAAACCTCCTTCGGGCTGGAAATGTCACAGACAGGCTTTTCCGCGCATGTGGTGGAGGTAAGGATGGGTTTAGCGCTGCCCTCCCACCCTCTCACTCTTCTTAGCTCCCTGGGCCATTATCCTGCTATTCCTGGGCTGTCTCTCATCTCCCTTGCTCTTTCTTGGGGTCGCTCTGCCTCTCGTCTCTGTGGCTGGAAGAGGGACATCCAGATCATCAATTTACAATGCGCTATCTCAAGCCCTCTCTGGGCAGGGTGCTGGTGGGGGCATGTCCCCCAGGACTAAGGGTCCTGTTCGGTCCACAGAGCCTTGTGCAAAAACTAGGCCAGAGTGGCAAAACCCCTTGCCTGGGCTCTAACAGTGCCCTGCATGCCCGAGGCAGCCTGTGTGTGAGGGCCCAGCCCTGTGTCCATGTGGGCAGAAGTTCCAGATGTGCTCCAGCAGGCAGCCGACAGGGGCCTCTCCACGTGCGGCTCGGCGTCACGTTGCAGGGGTCCCGAGCAGACCCGTGGGGTCACCTGCGTTGGGCTACGTCTGGGGCACGTGCTTCACCTGGATCCGATTCTCAGGATGGGGCTGAAACCTCACAGGATTGCCAGAGGGGCATATGCTTGCATGCTCAGTCACCCAGTCGTGTCCTGCCAGGCTCCTCTGTCCGTGGAATTTTCCAGGCAAGGATACTGGAGTGGGTTGCAATTTCGTATGCTAATGGATCTTCCCAACCCAGGGACTGAACCCGCGTCTCCTGAGTCTCCCGCATTAGCAGGCGAATTCTTTGCCACTGAGCCACCTGGGAAGCCTGCCAGAGGGTCAGAGGAGTCCATAGCTGTGAGCACGCTTTACTTCTAAAGCCGTTTGGAGGTAGAGCCCTGCCTGAGAGTACCTGTGGGGAAAGCCTGTGTTGCTGGTATCAGCACACGCCCCTGTGAGCACACTCCGGGCTGACAGGTGCCCTGAGTTTGTGCGTGTGCTCTGCCCAGCTGGCCCCATGGGAAGGGGCCATGCCTCCCAATCTGCCAGAAAAGGCCTAGCGGTCCATCCCACTTCCACATCACTTTCACTACTCCCCTGAATTCTCCCCACTCCTCGTGAGGTGAACGTGGCAGGGTTCCTTATTCCCAGTTTCCAGGTAAAGAAGCCACGTCCTGGGAAGGCCGAATGACCTGCTGAAGTGACACGTGTCAGAGAAATGTTAGCCTCGTGCTTTCCCCCCACACTGAGCAGCAGTTCCATGAGAGCGGGTGGAATCTGAGGGGGTGCTGAGTCAGAGATCCCAGATCGGAGGGGAGAGGGATGGATGCCCAGCACACAGCGGGCAGATGGACGGAAATGCGGCTCACGCTCAGCGTTTCCTGAGCTGCATCTGGACTATCTTGTGCCCATTGAATACAGCAAGATATAAATATTACTGCTCTATATTGACAGTAGTCATGCAATATGTGCCGAGCACTTTAATTTTTTTCCAGAAAATTTCTGTGCCTCATTCATGCTCAAAAACAGCCCTGCAGAGTCAGCAGATGGTAATAGTTGTCCCATTTTAGGTGGTCACATTAACAAATCTTTTCAGTGCCTTTTCTATGCTGGGCCCTGTGCTCTATCGCAGGAGGTACAGAGGCAAGAGCCCTGCCCTCAGGAAGCTCCCAGTCTGAGGGTAAGGGGCTGCATACCAGGAGGGGCAAGGGCATCATTCATTCACACAGGTCAGGCATCAAGTTCTGTGTTCCAGCTGGACTAGCCCTGGACTCCTGACTCTGGGGTCAGGGCTAGTTAGAAAATGCAACAAAGAAAATCAGTTTCATTAAATCCGACAAGCATTTGTCAAAGGCGATTAAGATATCAAAAAGAAGCAGAATTTATTCTTGCCACGTAGGAGTCAGCCTGAAAACAACACAGAATAGCAGTCCTGAACTTAGAGAATAAGATGACAGAAACTACAGACTTCTCCTGAGCACAGGTGTATAACTTCCGGAGGCCCGTCCATCCATGGAGCCCCTGTAGAGATTCCCTGCTCAATGGGGAAGCATGTGGACCCATCTAACACTCATCAGGGCCGCGTGAGGCACTTCCCTGGTGCTCTAGTGGTTAACACTCTACATTTCCACTACAGCGGGCACTAGTTTGATCCCTGATCAGGGAATTAAGATCTGCATGGTTTAGCAAAAACAAAAACAGCCCTTGCCAAGGCTGTGTGTGATCAGGGTTTCACAGAAGGAAAGGCCCAGGCTAAGGGAAAGGAGATTCAGGGGAGCATCAGGGGAGTCTCAGGCTTGGACAGACCCCTGAGGACAAGGATTTCAGCAGCCATGGGTGGCAGCAGGCAAAAAAAGAGAGGAAGTTATACTCACAGGACTGGGAGAAGGCTGAGCATACCCAGGGGCCCAGCCTTGATGGTGGGGACAGCAAGAGAGAGAGAATGTCCCATGTCTCCATCTTCCATTCCAAGGCCAGTTTTTGAGCATCTCCCCTTGGGCCTGGCTGTGTGTGAGGCACTGGGATATATAGAGATGAAGGTAACATTTCAACTGATAGCAATTCACAGTCTAGTTAGGGAGCTGCTGCTAAGTCACTTTAGTTGTGTCCGACTCTGTGCGACCCCATAGACGACAGCCCACCAGGCTCCTCTGTCCCTGGGATTCTCCAGGCAAGAACACTGGGGTGGGTTGCCATTTCCTTCTCCAATGCACGCATGCATGCTAAGTCGCTTCAGTTGTGTCTGACTCTGTGCGACCCCATGGACAGCAGCCCACCAGGCTCCCCTGTCCATGGGATTCTCTAGGCAAGAATACTGGAGCGCATTGCCATTTCCTTCTCCACTAGTTGGGAAGAAAGACTCCTAAATGATAAGTTCAGTCTCCTGCTTCTAATACTGTGATCTGGGTGTGCCCAGGAATCAGGGAATCTAGAGAGAAGGAAGGTTAAGACAAGCTTCAGGGATTCGGGGAAGTTTAGCGAAACCTTGACAATGGCCCAAGCAGCAGAATATGTCAAACAAAATGAGTTCTTGCAGGGTCAATAGAGTTCCCCTGCTGCAAAAGGGAGACCAGCAGCTCAGGACCTCAACTTGCTCTTGAGGTCAAGGTCATCAGCTGCCTCCTGTAACTTCCTCCACATGCTCATCTCTTGTTCTCGTCCCCTAACTAGAGAAACCCAAGAGGCACCTCCTCACTCTGTAGATGGGAACCCCAGTTCTGTCGCCCTGTGTCTTGTTTTCAAATGACAGACATTTGGAAGCTTTCATCTGATAAGATTTAGAAAAAGACAATGATTACGTTTGAATTTGAGACTCTTTAAGACTTTTTAAATAATTGTTTAAATAAATAAAATCCTTCCAAATCGAAAGGATTGGTGAGAGTGATGGTGACCTGTCTGGCACTGTGACTGGCCATTGGGTTGCTATTTTAGGGTACAGAGGTTTTCCAGTGCTAGGCTGGTCATGCCATCATAATCAGCCACAGCCGTCTTATCCCTGGGAGTCCAACCCCACAGCTCTCAGGATCAGTCAGATCTCTCTGGGGATTGGGGACAAGAAGGTCCAGCCTCTCAACTTTGCCCAGAATAGGTCCTGAGCCCAAGTGAGTACATCTCTTGAGTGAACCTTGGGGCTCCATCTCCTCTGGAAACACTCCCTAGACAGCCTCAGGCAGCTGCTGCCTGCAAATGTGCTGAGTCTTCAGTTGCCCTGGGCCTGCTGAGCTCTGTCAGAAGGAAGGATCCCTAGTCCCAAGGAAAGGACCCATAGAATGTTCACAAATGGCAGAGGAAAGGTCAGGTCTGATCACCTGGTCTGCTGCCATCTTACGTAGCAAGGAAAGCAGGCTTCAAGTTAGGAAGGGCAGAAGCAACAAGAGATAGAAAGGACCAGAGTCCAGATTAGGAGAGGAGACCCCCATATATCCCCGAGCCCCTG
>SJYX01010221.1:257009-414845 GCA_006410675.1 Oreotragus oreotragus
TCAAAAGCATCAATTCTTCGGCGCTCAGCCTTCTTCACAGTCCAACTCTCACATCCATTCGTGACTACTGGAAAAACCATAGCCTTGACTAGATAGACCTTAGTTGGCAAAGTAATGTCTCTGCTTTTGAATATGCTATCTAGGTTGGTCATAACTTTTCTTCCAAGGAGTAAGTGTCTTTTAATTTCATGGCTGCAGTCACCATCTGCAGTGATTTTGGAGCCCCCAAAAATAAAGTCTGACACTGTTTCCACTGTTTCCCCATCTATTTCCCATGAAGTGATGGGACCGGATGCCATGATCTTCGTTTTCTGAATGTTGACCTTTAAGCCAACTTTTTCACTCTCCTCTTTCACTTTCATCAAGAGGCTTTTTAGTTCCTCTTCACTTTCTGCCATAAGGGTGATGTCATCTGCATATCTGAGGTTATTGATATTTCTCCCAGCAATCTTGATTCCAGCTTGTGTTTCTTCCAGTCCAACGTTTCTCATGATGTAATCTGCATATAAGTTTAATAAGCAGGGTGATAATATACAGCCTTGACGTACTCCTTTTCCTATTTGGAACCAGTCTATTGTTCCATGTCCATTTCTAACTGTTGCTTCCTGACCTGCATACAGATTTCTCAAGAGGCAGGTCAGGTGGTCTGGTATTCCCATCTCTTTCAGAATTTTCCTCAGTTTATTGTGATCCACACAGTCAAAGGCTTTGGCATAGTCAATAAAGCAGAAATAGATGTCTTTCTGGAACTCTCTTGCTTTTTCCATGATCCAGCGGATGTTGGCAATTTGATCTCTGGTTCCTCTGCCTTTTTTAAAACCAGCTTGATCATCGGGAGTTCACGGATCACGTATTGCTGAAGCCTGGCTTGGAGAATTTTGAGCATTACTTTACTAGCATGTGAGATGAGTGCAATTGTGCAGTAGTTTGAGCGTTCTTTGGCATTGCCTTTCTTTGGGATTGGAATGAAAACTGACCTATTCCAGTCCTGTGGCCACTGCTGAGTTTTCCAAATTTGCTGGCATATTGAGTGCAGCAGTTTCACAGCATCATCTTTCAGGATTTGAAATAGCTCCACTGGAATTCTGTCACCTCCACTAGCTTTATTCATCTTGATGCTTTTAAGGCCCACTTGACTTCACATTCTAGGATGTCTGGCTCTAGGTGAGTGATCACACCATCGTGATTATCCGGGTCGTGAAGATCTTTTTTTGTAGGCTTGTTGAAAACATCTTCTGCCAAGAGAATCTGAGCAACTAGTTAAAGCATCATCCACCCACTTAACTGTGTATTTGCCTTAGAAGGTGCTCTTGGGGACAGAGTCCTGACCTCCCTGCGGCCACTCTGGTAATGGACACGTGGGCAAGGAAGGCATAGGGGAGCCTGAGGGAGGAGACCCAGCACTCCATGCCCTCTAGGTGGTCTCCCTGTGAACAGAACCACCGTGGGCCACCTGCATCGGCCCCGCAGCCCTGCCTCTCCAACATCAAGAACTGATATCATCTGGTGTCCTCTTTCCATTGCTACCAGGCCAGAGAAGAGCTCTGTCTGGCTGTGTGGCCTCAGACAAATCGTTTTACCTCTCTGAACTTCAACCTTTGAGCAGCTGTCTGAAAAACATGTGAGGAATTGATCTTGGGGCTTGGAACTAGAAGTGTGCATTTTGAGACTTCCTAATCAGTCAAAGAGGGCTTCTCAGGTGGCTAAGTGGTAAAGAATTCGCCTGCCAAAGCAGGAGACTTAGGTTTGATCCCTGGGTCCGGAAGCTCCCCTGAGAAGGAAATGGCAACCCACTCCAGCAGTCTTGCCTGGGAAATTCTATGGACAGAAGATCCTGGTGGGCGATAGTCTATCAGGTCACAAGAGTCAGGCACGACTTAGTGACTAACCAACCAAGAAGTCAAGGAAGGTTTTCTTAAAATCCTTTCCTAACTCTGCCATGTACCCACCCACCCCATCAGCAGGTCACCCCCTCCTGTGGGCCCTCAGAATAGGCTGTCTTGGCCTCTATCAGATCACTCCTCACAGACTTATCTGTAGGTCCAACTTGACTGTGAGATCTGAGGACCCCTGCCTCCCTGGAAGTACTTTAAGGCTGAATTAATGAATGAGAGGAACTAATATGTATGCAGAGAAGGCGATGGCACCCCACTCCAGTACTCTTGCCTGGAAAATCCCATGGACAGAGGAGCCTGGTAGGCTGCGGTCCATGGGGTTGCAAAGAGTCGGACATGACTAAGCGACTTCCCTTTCACTTTTCACTTTCATGCATTGGAGAAGGAAATGGCAACCCACTCCAGTGTTCTTGCCTGGAGAATCCCAGGGATGGCGGAGCCTGGTGGGCTGCCGTCTGTGGGGTCGCACTGAGTCGGACACGACTGAAGTGACTTAGCAACAGCAGAGTTAGCAATATGTATGCAGTCCTTATTGGCTGCCAAGCACCCTGCTAAGGATTCAAAATGCTAGTTCTCACAACTATTTACTGAACTGCAGAATAGTCTCAGAACTATTTACAACTGAGGAGCCTTAGGCTAGGTGAGAGAGAGGAACTTTCCCAAGGTCACACAGCTGGAGGCTTTGGAGCTAGAAGTGGAACTCGAATGTCTAACACCAGAGATCACGGTCTAATCCCAGGCCTGGGATTACTCAGCCTACTGACCATCTGGGCTGGGTGCTTCTTTGCTGCGAGGCTGTCCTGTGCGTCATAGGTAGGCAGCAGCATCCCTGGTCTCTACTCACCATAGCAACCCCAACACCACCCTGGGCTGTAACTACCAAAGCTGACTTCAGGCATTACTAAATATTGCCTGGGGGCTAAGCCACCCCCAGTTGGGAACCACTGTTCTAGACTCTGCGGCTTCCCGTGCTGGGCATGTGGCCCGACCCTGGCTGGGGACAGGGACAAGCAGGAACACGGAGTTTGGGGAGATCTGGTCACACACCAGGGAGCACTCAGCTGAGGTGGGAAGGTAATTCTGCTGCAGGACCGGTCAGAGGACAGCTGAGAGCTGAGCTGGTGGGATCCGTTGGCGAGGGCTCAGGCAAGTACAGGTTCAGGTCCTCCTCAAGGAGGTCACACACTTGGCCTTAGATCTTCTGGGGGCCACCAAGCCCGTGTCCTTGTTTCTGCGCAGAGAGCCAGGAAGGTCAGCTGCCACCCAGGCGCACCCTGGTCGTATTCCCGGGAGCCTCACAGGGAATGAGGCCATAAGTGAGAGAGCCAGTGCCGGGCCTGGAGCGGGGAACACGGAGCTTCCCCACGATGCCCTTCTGTTTGCTTTCCAGCTGGGCTTGAAGGCCTGGCTTCTTCCATCAAATCTTTGGCCCCTTCTTCAGCCCCATTCTTCCAGATTTTTCCCAAACTCAAAAGGTCTGGGTTTTCCCAACTGGGAAAAGATGGTGACCACCTGAGGTTCGCTTTGGTGGCCTGGGCTTGCCCTCTCAGCCAGCCCACTCCTCACAGGGCACCCTGTCCCCAGCAGGGCCCCAGGAGACCCTGCTCGGGAAAGGGTCTCCCACTGGGAGCGCAAGCCTGCCTGCAGCCACTGCCGGGCGGACTGGCAGAAGGTGAGGGCCCAGAAGCCCTCGGCGCCCCCAGTGCTGCCACATGCAGAAATTCCGATGGAACTGCCAGGCCCCACCGTGGTGAGTCAGCATGGCTCTCCCAGCTGAATCCCAGGCGCCCAGTGAAGCCAGGCCTTCTCAGTACACCAGAGGTTTCCAGTCATCTGCAAAGCCAAACATTCATCTTCAAAGGCCTCCCCAGGAAGCAGACTGGCCTGCTGTCGTACTGAAAGCAGAATGTAGGAGCTGCTGGGGAAGCCAGTGAGCATTTTCTTCCCTCTGACCAACTCCATCCCAGCCTGCCACTGACTTCTGTGTGACCTCAGGCAACCCCTCTACCGTCTCTGAATCTTGGGTGCCCATGTCTAGTGCAGATAATGACCGTCCTGCTGGCCTCCCACCGATGGGTGACTTGAGAAAGGATCTCGCCAAGAATGGAGCACACCCCAAGAGTGAGGAATGTTGGCAGGGGTCTCTGAGGCCCTGGCCCAGATCCTGGCCCCGACAGATTGTCAGACTCTCTCCCAGGCTGCAGCGCCCAGAGTAGGAGAGAGAAAGCTGATGAGAAAATGCAACATCAAACACAACCAGGCACATCAGACTCGCCCAAGAGCGGCTTACTTATAGCTGTAAAAACACCCTGTCTGAACAATCAGTTCAACCTCTAAAATATTAGGACTTTAATCCTTATATATGATCAACTTTACTTTTGAAAGTGGAACCTTGGAAATGAGAAAAGGAAGCACAGCTTATTACAGTTCCCAGTCTTGCCCCCTCCACCACCAGTAATGAAATCAGTGCTGAGGCCTCTGCCTGTGTGTTTAGTTATGGCGCTGTTGTCCCCAGGCCAGAGTCACGTTTTCTGCTGATCCCCTGTCTTTGGTGGTGGCAGTTTAGTTGTTTGGCCGTGTCCAACTCTTTGCGACCCCGTGGACTGTAGCCCACCAGGCTCCTCTGTCCATGGGATTTTCCAGGCAAGAGTACTGGAGTTGGTAGCCCTTTCCTTCTCCAGGGGATCTTCCCCACCGAGGGACTGAACCTGGGTCTCCAGCCTTGCAGGCGGATTCTTTAGCAACTGAGCCACCAGGAAAGGAGAAATTCAGTACTCTGGGCACCAGTGGTGGGGGAACCTCAAATGCTACCCACCAGCTGGGTTGAAGGGGGCTTAGTGGGAGAGAGATGACTTCACCAGCTTGTGCTTTAACATTCCAAAGCTGGGAAGCCAAACTAGGTGCCCCTGGCTCATGACGGAGAAGGCAATGGCATCCCACTCCAGTACTCTTGCCTGGAAAATCCCATGGATGGAGGAGCCTGGTGGGCTGCAGTCCATGGGGTCACTGAGTCAGACACGACTGAGCGACTTCACTTTCACTTTTCGCTTTCATGCATTGGAGAAGGAAATGGCAACCCACTCCAGCGTTCTTGCCTGGAGAATCCCAGGGATGGCGGAGCCCAATGGGCTGCCGTCTGTGGGGTCGCACAGAGTCGGACACGACTGAAGCGACTTAGCAGCAGCAGCAGCAGCGGCTCGTGATCACCAAGGTGGCCCCTCCTGCTTCCACCCGCCTCCTCAGCCCCTGCTTGTCCCTAGGCACTGCTCTCCCTCTTCTGGGTGCTTGTTGTTCATCTTCCTGTGTCTACTACTTATGTGGATGGTTGGGGGTGGAGACAGAGTTCAGGGGCAGCCCAGAGAGTGAACAGACTCAGTCCAGTCCCCCTGAAATGACCCTGGAGGCTTCCCCTCAGGGAGCTAGAGCTCCCCATCTTCCTGCCCAGGCATCGGAGCATCTGCATACCCTGTAATGAAAGACAACCTCCTGTCCTTGAGGTGCTAGCTGCCACAAACGTGGCCCTGGCTTACCTGTCTAGCCTCATGTTGAACCACCCTGCTCCTCTCACTCGGGGCTCCCGCCCAATCGAACAGCTTTCAGTTCCTTGAAGCCAAAGGCTCTGAACTGTCTCCAGCCTCAGGGCCTTTGCACAAATTATTTCATCTCTCCAGGTGTCTGGATAAGTAAGCATCACTTGCTCAAAACGCTCTTCCTGAGCCCCATCTCAATCTAGATTCAATCTCATGCCAGAATTTGTCACAGCCCTCATTGTGTGGCAGGTATCACGGTCTGCAAGTATTATGTTTATTTGTGCGTGTATTTTAGTGTCTGTGAGCTCTGTGGGGGCAAGGATAGTACCCCCAGCCCTAAGCAAGTGTCTGACATAAGACAGACACACAGTGAATTTGTACTGAAGAAATGAAGAAGTGGCGTTTACACACAGGAAAGCAGCTCAGACGCTGCGAAGGAAGGAGGAAAAGCACAGCTGTGTGTGCATGCTAAGTTGCTTCAGTCGTGTTAGACTCTGTGCGCCCCCGTGGACTGTCCCTGCCAGGCTCTCTAGCCGTGGGATTCTCCAGGCAAGAATACTGGAGTGGGTCTTCTCAACCCCGGGGTCAAACCCACGTCTCCTACCGTTTCCTGCATCGGCAGGTGTGTACTTTACCACCGGTGCCAGCTGGGGAGCCCCGGAACAGCATACGTGCAGCACGTGAAGGGGGCTTCCCTGGTGGCTCAGCTGGTGAAGAATCTGCCTACAGTGTGGGAGATCTAGGTTCGATCCCTGGGTTGGGATGATCCCCTGGAGAAGGGAAAGGCTACCCACTCCAGTGTTCTGGCCTGGAGAATTCCANGGGGGCTTCCCTGGTGGCTCAGCTGGTGAAGAATCTGCCTACAGTGTGGGAGATCTAGGTTCGATCCCTGGGTTGGGATGATCCCCTGGAGAAGGGAAAGGCTACCCACTCCAGTGTTCTGGCCTGGAGAATTCCATGGACTGTATAGTCCACGGGGTTGCAAAGAGTCGGACATGACTGAGTGACTTTCATCACTTAAAGGAGTGTCAGAAGGAAGGGGTGGCAACAAGGGATTTGCTAGAGAGGTTCTGAAGCCCGGAATGGAATGCAACTTTGGTCCTGGATTTTGAGCTTGTTTCTAGAACATCCCTTGTTTCTTAAGATCCCATCCTTGGGATCAGCTTGACCCACTTTATCCTAAGAATGGAGTGGGGCAAGAAAGCCCTCAGGTCCTGTTAAAGTCAAGAATCCTGGTTGGAAGTTGGGCTATTAACGAACTGGGAAGGAGGTGCCAGAGGGGGTAGGTGGATGCTTCATAGCGTGGCTGTAGGGCAGATTCCTGGCCAGGGGCACCCCGGGGGTCATGAGCTGATGTGCACCCCTCCCCGATGTCAGGACGGGATTCTGCTGGGAGCCGTGGGCGCTTATGACTGGAACGGAGCTGTGCTAAAGGAGACCAGCAGCGGGAAGGTCATTCCTCTCCGTGAGTCTTACCTGAAGGAATTCCCCGAGGAGCTCAAGAACCACGGCGCCTACCTGGGTAAGAGGCAGGGCTGAGGGGTGGCTGGTGGCTGGTGGGTCCAGAACACGCTCAAACAAGAGACGAGGGGCTTGTCTGTGCATCGGCTGTGCTGATTCAAGCACAGTCAGGAGTCATTGTCCCTCCAGGCTGGCATCCAGCCCGCCAGCACCATGCCTGGCTCGTCACAGGCTCTCCATTAGTAGCTAGAGTAAGTCAGGGCCCCCAAGCCAGGCCCTGGATCGGACCATGCAGCAGGAGGTAAGAAAGCAAGCCGTGGATCGGACCATGCAGCAGGAGGTAAGCAAGCAAGCGAAGCTTCATCTGCCATTCCCCATCTCCCCCCCCACCCCCATCCGTGGAAAAATTGTCTTTCACAAAACTGGTGCCTGGTGCCAGAAAGATTACAGACTGCCAGAATAAGTGACAAGCAGTCTGACCTGAAATTGTTTCCACTGATGCCTCTGGACTCTCCGGCAGCTGTTGGTATGTTTTCAGAATTGAGTGCAAGAAGTCTGTCTCCCCAAGGCAAAAATGCAAGTTGAGGATGTGCTCAGTTCAGTTCAGTCGCTCAGTCATGTCCGAATCTTTGCGTTACAATCAAAGCAGGAGTCATCTCCCGTTAAGCACCTTAGTGTAAGTGAAAATCATTCAGTCGTGTCCGACTCATGGCAACCCCATGGACTATACAGTCCATGGAATTCTCCAGGCCAGAATACTGGAGTGGGTAGCCATTCCCTTCTCCAGGGAATCTTCCCAACCCAGGGATCAAACCCAGGTCTCCTGCATTGCAGGCGGAGTCTTTACCAGCTGAGCCACAAGGGAAGCTCACCTTAAGCACCTTAAGGTGGTCGTAAAAAGAAAAGTGTGAGTCACTGGCCTGGTGGTGACGGGTCCCAGCTGTGAGACCTTAACCACAGCCCAGTCACCTCCAGCTTTGTAGAAGCCAGCCTCTGCCATTCATGCAGAAAGGACTGAACCAGAGGAAAGGAGAAGGGCTCCCCTTGTCTGTAAGTCTTCCTGAGTTTCTGAACTGTGTCTACCAGCTGTGACGTTATCACCAATGCAGCCTCAGACCCCACTTCGTGAACTAAGTTGGCAGTGGGCCTCTCTGTGGTGGGAAGGTCATTCCTCCTCCCAGAAGACCCTTCATGAGGCCCAACCATGGTCCCTCCTTGGGTGGGAGTCCGGAAGGAGCGCCTTTCGGCTCCTCTTCTCTCTGGGGGTTCATCCAGCGAGGGCGCTGTGGGGGATCTCTGGAAGATGCCTCCCTCTGTGCCCCAGGGGAGACAGGGAGTTTGGGGAAGGAGACCGGGAGGCCAGGCTCTCCGCCTCCACACTGGGGAAGCTGATGGACTTCCGGCCCCGGGCCTTCAGGGAGGCTCTCAGCTTTCAGGGTGGCCTTGCCTGCTGGTCAGAGCCACATGGGGACTGCAACCACAGCCAGCAGGGAAGCAGGAAGCTCTCAGCACTAATTAGAGCTTTGAGAGTCGGCCCTCGCCTGCCCCCAGGACATTCAGCCCCCAGGACCCTCCCATTACCACTGTCCCTCCTTCCGGGGAAGCCCAAATGCCTGGGGTCAATGAGAATACTCTCAGTAATGCCGCTGAGGACTCAGCCTAGAAAGAAACCCTTGCTCCACTGCACAAGGCTAACCCTGCTCTACCCTCGTATTTTTGTGATTGCTCTAATTCACAGCCATTAGCCACTCTCCCGGGGAAGGCAATGGCACCCCACCCCAGTACTCTTGCCTGGAAAATCCAATGGACGGAGTAGCCTGGTGGGCTGCAGTCCATGGGGTCGCTAACAGTCGGACAGACTGAGCGACTTCACTTTCACTTTTCTCTTTCATGCATTGGAGAAGGAAATGGCAACCCACTCCAGTATTCTTGCCTGGAGAATCCCAGGGATGGGGGAGCCTGGTGGGCTGCCGTCTATGGGGTCACACAGAGTCGGACACGACTGAAGTGACTTAGCAGCAGCAGCAGCAGCATCCCATACCTCTGACAGTACCTCTGTGACATATGATAAGGTGGAGACCAACCATTTTTACACAGTTTCTTTATATTTTGTTTGGTTGATTTTAGATACTAATTTTTAAAGTTTTCTTTTCCTTATTACAGAGACACAGTTTTAAAGGTTAGGCTTTTAAATATACTGTTTAGGTTGTGGAACCATATTTCTTTCTCTTCACCTTCACTTGCAACTGCTGTGTCTGACACTTAATTTTCTTTCATTTCGTTTGAATCTCTTATACCTGTGTGAGTGACGTCTCTTTCCCTCTCTCACCCTTAACATGCTGCTTTTTAATGTTGAACACCAGAGGCTTTCATATCTTAAACACTTAATTGGTATAGTTTATTTCCCTGTTTTGTACACAAAGGCATTACTACAAGGAGGTTCAAATCTATTGATATGAAACCACATGACAGATCATTTGGCCCATGCAATAAATGGAAACAATACCTTTTTTATAGAATCATGTTTGTGTAAATTATTATACGTTGGTACCTGAGTTATGGTCAGTGACATGCCTCTTATAATGTATGGTGTTAAGGATGCCATTAGAATTTTAGTATTTCTTTGGTCTTTCTCTTCTCTCTCCTTAAACATAGTATACTCATCTTAGTATACCGTAACCATGTAGCAATTCTATTAGATAAAAACAACTATTTAATTTTGATGGCACAATGCAAGGAGCACAAACATATTTTGTGTTCTTATATGTATGTCTTCTACATATGTGTGTATAATTTTATATCTTAAATATTAGCCCTTTGCAGCCATTTGCTTCAGGAGGTGGTTTAATGAATTCAGTTGGTACAGATGGAGCACACCAAAAGTCTGAAGCAGAAAAACAAAGTTAGTTTTAACCATACAGTTTCAGAATAGCTAGTCTAGAGAGATTCTTCTCAAGGGCCTTTTTATGGGTATGGACCTTTCAGGATCAAAGGGTTTCTCCTCCTCCTCAGTGGACCAATGGAGGACACTGGAGATATTTCAGGGATTTTTAATCATCTTGGATGAAAAAAAAAGAAGCCTGTTTTTATTTCATTGTCTTTCATTGGAGGCACTTTGTGGATAACTTAGACTAACTTCCAAATCCCTGTTTTTTGAAAAATTATTTATTTTAATTGGAGGACAGTTTTTCCATAATATTGCATTGACATCTGCCATACATCAACGTGAATTGGCCATGGGTATCCTGTCCCTGCCGCAAGCCTCTCTCCCACCCTTCTAGTTTGTCACAGAGCACTGGACCAAATCCCTCTTAGTGCACCCTATTTACTAAACTATGAGAGGGAGAAATGGGCACCAGGAGACAGGTGTCTGTGATCCATCTTTCTGATATTAAATTTACTAGTGGTTAGAGATACCAGTTAATTTTAAAGACTGACAGAGTGGGATAGCCATGCCTCACTTCTTCTCTTGCTTGGATAAATTAAGATAATATCTTTAGTTATAAGGAGAGATCAACACTTCCTTGCTCTTTGAAATCACTCATTCACATACCACCACCCCCACCAAAAAGCTTTCCTTTTTTTTTCTATTAGAGATGAAGATGACATCAATGATGTGACTTCCATGGCAGGGGTCAACCTCAGTGAAGAAAACGCCTGCATCTTAGCAACAAACTCTGAATTGGTTGGCACACTGGTTCAGTCCTGTAAAGATGAACCATTCCTTTTCATTGGAGCTCTACAAAAGCGAATTTTAGACATTGGTAAGTATGATTATTGACCTGATAAGACTGTCTGATCCAAGGAAAATGTTACCAAGAGTTAGATAGCCTAGGTTGGTTTTTCTGGAAACTCTGAAGCTTAACAAAAGCTCTGGAAGTAATCAAGATTTCATGGGTGTTACAGAAGTAGTATTTTATTTTAAAAATTATTAAAGTAACAAATCATGTAACTTGTGGTTTCTGGTATAGGTAGTGGTTAATATAAGTATATAGATATACTTATGATTTTTTTTTTTCTGTGCTGTTCTTCCTTGGTTGGCCTTTAGGCATGTAATTTATGTTACAAATTTGTGTTTATGAAACAAATAGCCAACGAGATTAAGTCCCTTTTTCCTCATCTCCACCCTGAAACTCAAATCCATCCTTACGGTAAAAGAGCGAAACTAGAATATCAGGGTTCTCTCTGGCCAGTAGTTGTTAGATGGCCTGAAGTATGTGAAGGGAAATAGTAGAGAACATACTTGTTTTATTCTGGAGCCAAACATTTTTGTTGTTAATAGCAAACTCACAGCAGTAACTGAGAAAAGAGACAAATTCAAGAGAGATTGTTGTGTGTGTGTCTTCTCGTTTCTTGTGTCCTGACCCAGGGGCTTGCCAGAGACTAACTCTCCTCCTTCACCCATGTCCAACTTGAGGGGCCAGCACCAGTGACCTTTTAGTATGCTTGAGTAAGAACCTTTGCATTCTGTGTTGAAGGCTTCACACACAACTGTGAAAGTTTCAGATGTTTGATACATCCATGATATATTTAAGGACTATAAAATGCATTGCTGTTACATATTCTAAGTCTGCTTAAAAATTACTCAGTAAATATTTGAGCTCCTACTGTATGCTGTACAAATTATCACTTGTTTCACCTCGGTATATGTTATCCTTTTATTTTGAAAAAGTAGAATTTCAGTTCAGTTCAGTCACTCAGTCGTGTCCGACTCTTTCCAATCCCATGAATCGCAGCACGCCAGGCCTCCCTGTCCATCACCAACTCCCGGAATCCACCCAAACCCATGTCCNCACTTCCCAGAATACCTTTCCAAGAGTCAAAGATGGTGCATCTAGAACCAGTTTCCCACCCTACTGCACCCACACTCCCGGCCACTGTGAGCTGGCTTCTGTGCATCCTGCAGCCACTCTGAAAGCAACTGGTGGGACCCGAGAGACAGTTACCCACATATACACAGGTGTGCTCACAGGCATGCACACACAGCAGAAGGAGCCGCTCGTTCCCCAGAAAGCACCCAGGAATTGCCAGAAAGGCCTGACACCAATCTAAAAACTGGGATCCACTCTCCAAATCATCTGGCAGAAAGTAGGACTCTCGGCTTTGCACACCTGCAATGGTCCCATTTTCAGGAGAGTTGTCTGAGGACGCTGCACAGTCACTCCCCAGAGCCAGGTGCTCGACTGAAAATTCACAGGGACCAGGCACTGATCCCAAGAACATGGATTGGAGGCCTTTCCCAAAGAGCCCCTCGGTTTCCATCTTGTTCTCTTCTGAGTGGCATACGTGTGTGGATGCAGAAAAGCCTGGGCACTCCCCGCTCTGGGGCTGCAGGAATCTCTGAGACCCACCCCCACCTGCATGCCCTGAGCAGAGCAGTTCCTTGCCTCTGCACAGCCAACCCTTCAGTTTTTGGTGGACCACTCAGCAGGGCATTCTGGTAATGAAGAGGACATTGCTTGGTTCCCAGAGAGACTGCTGGTGGGGATCAGAAACAAAGCCAGCCCAATATAAAGAGAAGCATGGCTAGGGCTTGTTCTCTCGCCTCCCTGTTCCCTCACGTGCCCACCTGTAGGGCGAGTGAAGCAGGTGATGCACATGTTCCAGGTCAGCGATGCCTTTTAGTGACCCCACCTGGCTTCTTTCATGCCCGCCAGCAGAGGGTGGGCACAGTGAGCTCCCTGCACCGTCCACCAGCCCCTTCCAAGCCCTGCCTCTTCCAGGCCTCCTCCTCAGCTGAGCCTGGGAACTGCCATCTGCTCAGCCTGCTCTGAATGCTCTCCTTTCAGCAGCCCACCCATGCCGCCAGGCCCTGGTGAGGTCTGCCAGGCCGTGGGGCCAGAGACCAGCCTGTTTCCTCCCATGGCAGGGTACACAGTCACATCGGTCGTGTCCTCCAGGCAGGGGCGGGTGTACGTGGCCGGAGCCCCCCGGTTCAACCACACGGGCAAAGTCATCCTGTTCACCATGCACAGCAACCGGAGTCTCACCATCCACCAGGCCCTGCGGGGCGAGCAGGTAACACAGAGGGGGCTGGGGGCGGGGCCGACAGGCAGGACAAAGCGGGTGGCGAGGCTGGGAGGGACTGTCCCTCACAGGACTGCCCCCAGACCCAGAAACACCTTTCCTGGCTAGGGGGGTATGCCCTCTTTATACCTACCTTGGGGCTGATGCTCCCTCCCCAGAAAGCCAGATCGCAGACCCTGCTGCAGCAACGAGAACCTGGGAGGACCCACGGAGCCCTTGTCTCTGGAGCACTCACTAGCCAGACCTCTCCCCCCGGCCACCGGCGTCTCTCTGGTCGTGTCTAGAGTTCATGGCTCTGGCAGAGGCGACATCCAGGCTATGACTTCCCAGCTTGGGCTGACAAGGCCCCCAGGCATCTGAAGGGGCACTCGTGTTCCTCATGCCACCTCGGTGCTACCAGAAGTGGGAGGATTCGTGCCTCCACCCACAGCAGGCCCCGGGGGTGCACCAAGATGCCAACTTCTTTCCTTCCCTGGAACGGGCACGATGCAGAACAGTACAACCGCCAATGTCACAGCACCCCCAAGACGTGGTGGGCAACGAGGCTGTGCTGCTAAGAGTCTCATGTTAGAAGGTCCTGAATGCACGGGGGAAAGCTATGATTAAAGACAGTGATGGTGAAAAGATCAGGAAACAGGGTTCTGATACAGGTTATTTCAACAGCCCAGGAAAACTGTGGTCCTAAGAAGCAACACAGCTTTTCCAAGGTTATTGAGTAGATTCACTGGGTAAAGCTCAGAATCCTGGACTCTTGGTGGGGCTGCCTACATTGTGCTACCTCCTGACCCCAGTGACCCCCACACAAGGCCTTGGCCCCTCCCGCCTGGCAGCATCCAGTATCCATGGCACCCTGCGCTGAGCTGAGCCCTGTCCAGCTCTTTCCTGTTATTTTTGGCTTGCCCCTGGTGCTCCAGAGCCTGGGAACAGCCCTGCTTCCTGCCTCTTCTACTGCCCTTGGCCATGAGGACACACTCTCTGCCAGGTCTAACTTCAATCCCTCTAGCTGCAGGGAGCCATCCTTTCACCATTCCTCTTCCCATCCCAAGGGTACTGGGGGACCCGGGCGCTGCTCTGGTCCCAGCCTCCACACTGCCTGCCCACACCCCACCCAGGGCCGGCTCTCAGGAATCCAAGGTTAGACCTCGAGAGCCGGAGGGAATTCGCCGAAGAATATATGACATTTTTACTGCCTAGATCTGCCTCCAACATCCAAATGAGAAACCGCAGCACTGAAAGCAGCTAAGTTAAGTGGATTCCAAATCACCATGACCCATATAGCTGAGGCCACATGTTTAGACAGTCTCTTTCCGCCTCTCTCTTTGCGCTGTCTGCCTCTTAATCACACTATGTAGGTACATCTCTCCCCTCCCCACACGGTGTTTATAATTTCCTTTCTCCCCGTCTTCTGTATTTTTTTTTAAATCATTCTCCTCAGTTAAAAGCTTTTAATGCTTGAGGATAAATTTCTTCTGAAAACACCCCAAGCCGGGAAGGGAGAATTATGGGCTTGGGTGTCAGATGGATCAGAGTTCCAACCCAATTTGGCAGTAACCAGCCTTCTGACCTTGCGCTAGTGACTCAGACTCCCTAAGCTTCAGTTCCTTCCCTGTGAAATAGGACAATGATCTCTCCCAAGACAGCGTGAGGCTGTAAAGTACCCCACACAGGGCCTGTGCTTGGGAAGGGCTCCTTTTCTTTCCTGAGCAACCGCTTGCTCCTATAAACATTTATAGAGCACCTCCTACAGCCAGGCACAGCACCCAGGCCTGGAGGGAATGAGACAGGAGGAGCGGCGCTCACTGCTGGGGGCCGTCTGTGGAGGGAACCAGTGCTGGGGGGGAGGAGGACGGGGCTGGGGGAGAGCATGGAGAAGGGGGCCCCTCGGCAGGGGCTGGAGTGGGGAAGGCCAGGGGTGTCTCTGAACAGGAAGTGACCTGTAGGACGATAGACATGACCTGGAGAGAGGGGAGGAGAAAGGGGTAGAGGCCAGAGAGAAGTATGTGCAAGAGGAGCTGGGAAGCCCGCCAGAGCAGGGGGCTTTTGGAGAAGAGAAACCACTTCAATGATTTCTGAAAAAAATCTGACAGTGAGAGAAAAAATTTCTGACAATGAGAGAAATCACTGTCAGGGGGAATGTGGGAGCCAGAGGCTGGGGAGGCGGGGAGGCCAGTCCAGGAGGGTCACACTGCAGTTTGGACATTTCCCCCCAAAGCAAGGAAGGGGCATGGTCAGCTTCTGGAAGCCACTCTAGCTCCCCACAGGGGTGGGTTGGAGGGCCATTCTGGAGATGGGGGGTCCTTCCTTTGGAAGGTGCCTCTCCTGAGGAAGAAGCATCAGAGGAGGAGGGGAGTAGATGGATTTGGGACATGTTTGGCATCCACCAAGTGGACTTGTGGGGAGACTGCAGGCGGGCGAGGTGGGAGTGGAGCTGGGAGGACCCTTAGGTTTCTAGCTGAGTTGGAGGCATGGCACCCAAGGCGAGAGGAACACAGTCAGTGCTCAGATACTGAGAAGAAACAAGTCGCCACCCAAGGTGCTAAGCCCAGAGTGATTTAGAAAATAAAATATTGAAAATGAGTTAAATGTCCAACAGAGGACTGATTAAACACATTTGGCACATGCATAATTTGGAATGTTATACCATATAGTCAAAGCTATGGCTTTTCCAGTAGTCATGTATGGATGTGACAGTTGGAGCATAAAGAAGGCTGAGTGCCAAAGAACTGATGCTTTTGAACTATGGTGCCAGAGAAGACGCTTGAGAGTCCCTTGGACAGCAAGGAGATCAAACCTGAATAATCACTGGAAGGACTGATGCTGAAGCTCCAATACTTTGGCCACCTGATGCGAAGAGCCGCCTCATTGAAAAAGATTCTAATGCTGGGAAAGATTGAGGGCAAGATGAGAAAGGTGCGGCAGAGGAAGAGATGGTTGGATGGCATCCCTGTCTCAATGGACATGAGTTTGAGCAAACTCCAAGAGACAGTGAAGGACGGGAGAGCCTGGTGCGCTGTAGTCCATGGGGGTCACAAAGAGTCAGACAGGACTTAGCAACTGAACAACAAAAGTTAAACAATCGAAAGTCCAGTGGTGGCGGAATGGTTAAGGGGGAAAGGGTTAGCGGGGGTGGGGCCCTCATTTTTTCAGCAGAGAGTCTGAGCCAATGGCTGTCCACTGGTAAAGGGAGGCCTCTCAGCAGCCCAGCCCCATGCCCCCTCCCTGTGCCGCTGCCAACTGGAAAGGGGAGGCCTCTCAGCAGCCCAGCCCTATGCCCCATCCCTGTGCCGCTGTCCACTGGTAAAGGGAGGCCTCTCAGCAGCCCTGCCCCATGCCCCATCCCTGTGCCACTGCCCACTGGGAGGGGGAGGCCTCTCAGCAGCCCAGCCCCATGCCCCATCCCTGTGCCACTGCCCACTGGGAGGGGGAGGCCTCTCAGCAGCCCGACCCCATACCCCGTCCCTGTGCCGCAGATAGGCTCTTACTACGGGAGCGAGATCACCTCGGTGGACGTGAATGAAGACGGTGTGACTGACGTCCTGCTGGTGGGCGCGCCCATGTACTTCAGCGAGGGCGGAGAGCGGGGCAGGGTGTACGTCTATAACCTGAGACAGGTACGGAGCACGGATGCTAGCCAGCTTTCCATGGGCACCTGACGCATGCCTTGATCAGGTGTCCATGAGGGAAGCTGGGAAGCGGAGGCCAGCACATACCTGCAGACTGGAGAGGAGAGGAAACTCCTCTGTTCTTGGGTTATGTAGCGGGAAAGAAACCGGGAAACACAGAGGGGATGGTGCAAGCCAGAGCAGGTATTGACCCTGAGAGCCCTTGCCACGGCCCCCTGAGCCTTTTCCTGCCCCTGATTTTGCAGGACCGGTTTGTTTACAATGGAACGTTGAAGGATTCCCACAGTTACCAGAACGCCCGATTCGGCTCCTCCATCGCCTCCGTTCGGGACCTCAATCAGGATTCCTACAACGATGTGGTGGTGGGAGCCCCTCTGGAAGACAACCACGGGGGTGTCATCTACATCTACCATGGCTTCCAAGGCAGCATCCTGAAGACGCCGAAGCAGGTACCGCCCCCACGCTAACCCCCAGAATGAATGGAGCCAGAACCTGGAGTCCTAGTGGTTCATGCCCTGTCCTCACCCAGGAGAGGATTGCTGTCTGTCCTAGCTCTACTTGCCTCAAGTTGAAATTAATCTTAAGACCCTCCTGTCACCGCTGTGGATACCCTTTCCCTGCTTAACTGCATCTCCCCAACAACAACAATAGCAAAACCCCCAAGGACCTGAATCCCGCTGGCCCTCACATGCCCTCATGCAACTGACAAGTGGAGAAGACCCGGGGCTTCCCTAATGGCTCAGTGGTCGAGAATCTGCCTCCCAACACAGGAGCCGCCGGTTCGTTCCCTGGTCCAGGGAGATCCCCTGGAAAAGGAAATGGCAACCCACTCCAGTGTTCTTGCCTGAGAAGTCCCATGGGCAGAGAAGCCTGGGGGGCTACAGTCCCGTGGGGTTGCAAAGAGCTGAACACAGCTGAACAAATGAATGGAGAAGGCCTGTTTGGACTCCTCTTCTCTGGAAATGCCTCAGGCTAGAAATAGTGCTGTACCCAAAAGTGAGCCATCCCAAGCGCCTTCCCCTCAGGGTCATCACTTTTGCCTATTTTATTAGTAAGATAGCCTATTATATCACACTTAGAGATAGCGATGGGTTACCTGCCATGTAATGTGTATTTACATCCCGTGGGAAATTCTTTTCTTAAATAGTGGATGTACAATATTATATGTTACAGATGTACGTCAGAGTGTTTCACAATTTTTAAAGGTTATATTCCATGTATAGTTATTATAAAATATTGGCTATATCCCCTGTGTTGTATAAATCTTCACAGCTTATTTACTTTATACAGAATAGTTTGTATCTCTTATCTCCTACCCCATCTTTCCCCCTTTCCCCTCTTCAGTGGAGAACCCTTTTATGACACATTATTTTCTTAATCCAAAAGAATGACTTAATGGTAGAAATTTCAGGTTCCATAACAGACCAGGAGAGGAGATAGCTTTGGGCTGAGGAAGTTTCCTGATAGTTTCAGACAGGCTGTCTCCAGGGCTCCCAGTTGTAGCTTCTCCTTAGGGTGCCCACACCCAGCTCTTTCCTTCCGCTTCCTGCAGAGAATCCTCGCCTCAGAGCTGGCTCCTGGCCTCCAGTATTTTGGCTGCAGCATTCACGGGCAGCTGGACCTCGATGAAGATGGACTCGTGGACTTGGCAGTGGGTGCTCTTGGCAACGCCGTGATTTTGTGGTTGGTTCCCCCATTTTTCACGATTCTTGGGCTCTCTTGAGGGTCCTGATGGATACAGGGTTTAAAAGACACCCTTTAGACTCTGTCTCTTGTCTTTAATCACTGTTGGCCAAATTCACCCTATTCTTATCCCGTTGTGACTACGAATTTCCTTTTTACGGAATCACTGTAAGTTATTTTGAAATCCAAATCCCTCTTCTCAATGGGGTTCAGAGATTTTAGAGCTATTTAGTGGCTAAAAACCCTCTTTGACTTTTTCCTAAAAGTTCTGATTACTGGGGCATTTCTCCCACTTGGTTTCTCTTAAAGGGACAGGCTGAGGATATTCTCCTCAGCTGGGAGGATCTCCTTCTGCCGTGTGAAAGATTTCTTTCCTCCAAACCCCTTCTGACCCCTGGCTTCCTTTCTCAGGACCTCATTTCTGTACCATTCCATCAGATATTTGCCATGCATTTGTACTTGGGGGTCTGTGTTAAGCAATGGTCTGCAAGTTTAAAAAAAAAGATTTTCTAAAAGTCCATCTATTCTACCATATGATGTGTCAGCTACTTTTTGAGCCAAAAAAAAACTTTAATTTGAGCTAATTTTCTACATGTTGATACTTTTATTATAAATACAATAACTTAAAGAAAATTTGTGAAATAAATCAACCATAGTGGCCTGGTGGCTCAGACGGTAAAGCGTCTGCCTGCAATGCGGGAGACCCGGGTTCGATTCCTGGGTCAGGAANTTGGAATGTTATACCATATAGTCAAAGCTATGGCTTTTCCAGTAGTCATGTATGGATGTGACAGTTGGAGCATAAAGAAGGCTGAGTGCCAAAGAACTGATGCTTTTGAACTATGGTGCCAGAGAAGACGCTTGAGAGTCCCTTGGACAGCAAGGAGATCAAACCTGAATAATCACTGGAAGGACTGATGCTGAAGCTCCAATACTTTGGCCACCTGATGCGAAGAGCCGCCTCATTGAAAAAGTTTCTAATGCTGGGAAAGATTGAGGGCAAGATGAGAAAGGTGCGGCAGAGGAAGAGATGGTTGGATGGCATCCCTGTCTCAATGGACATGAGTTTGAGCAAACTCCAAGAGACAGTGAAGGACGGGAGAGCCTGGTGCGCTGTAGTCCATGGGGGTCACAAAGAGTCAGACAGGACTTAGCAACTGAACAACAAAAGTTAAACAATCGAAAGTCCAGTGGTGGCGGAATGGTTAAGGGGGAAAGGGTTAGCGGGGGTGGGGCCCTCATTTTTTCAGCAGAGAGTCTGAGCCAATGGCTGTCCACTGGTAAAGGGAGGCCTCTCAGCAGCCCAGCCCCATGCCCCCTCCCTGTGCCGCTGCCAACTGGAAAGGGGAGGCCTCTCAGCAGCCCAGCCCTATGCCCCATCCCTGTGCCGCTGTCCACTGGTAAAGGGAGGCCTCTCAGCAGCCCTGCCCCATGCCCCATCCCTGTGCCACTGCCCACTGGGAGGGGGAGGCCTCTCAGCAGCCCAGCCCCATGCCCCATCCCTGTGCCACTGCCCACTGGGAGGGGGAGGCCTCTCAGCAGCCCGACCCCATACCCCGTCCCTGTGCCGCAGATAGGCTCTTACTACGGGAGCGAGATCACCTCGGTGGACGTGAATGAAGACGGTGTGACTGACGTCCTGCTGGTGGGCGCGCCCATGTACTTCAGCGAGGGCGGAGAGCGGGGCAGGGTGTACGTCTATAACCTGAGACAGGTACGGAGCACGGATGCTAGCCAGCTTTCCATGGGCACCTGACGCATGCCTTGATCAGGTGTCCATGAGGGAAGCTGGGAAGCGGAGGCCAGCACATACCTGCAGACTGGAGAGGAGAGGAAACTCCTCTGTTCTTGGGTTATGTAGCGGGAAAGAAACCGGGAAACACAGAGGGGATGGTGCAAGCCAGAGCAGGTATTAACCCTGAGAGCCCTTGCCACGGCCCCCTGAGCCTTTTCCTGCCCCTGATTTTGCAGGACCGGTTTGTTTACAATGGAACGTTGAAGGATTCCCACAGTTACCAGAACGCCCGATTCGGCTCCTCCATCGCCTCCGTTCGGGACCTCAATCAGGATTCCTACAACGATGTGGTGGTGGGAGCCCCTCTGGAAGACAACCACGGGGGTGTCATCTACATCTACCATGGCTTCCAAGGCAGCATCCTGAAGACGCCGAAGCAGGTACCGCCCCCACGCTAACCCCCAGAATGAATGGAGCCAGAACCTGGAGTCCTAGTGGTTCATGCCCTGTCCTCACCCAGGAGAGGATTGCTGTCTGTCCTAGCTCTACTTGCCTCAAGTTGAAATTAATCTTAAGACCCTCCTGTCACCGCTGTGGATACCCTTTCCCTGCTTAACTGCATCTCCCCAACAACAACAATAGCAAAACCCCCAAGGACCTGAATCCCGCTGGCCCTCACATGCCCTCATGCAACTGACAAGTGGAGAAGACCCGGGGCTTCCCTAATGGCTCAGTGGTCGAGAATCTGCCTCCCAACACAGGAGCCGCCGGTTCGTTCCCTGGTCCAGGGAGATCCCCTGGAAAAGGAAATGGCAACCCACTCCAGTGTTCTTGCCTGAGAAGTCCCATGGGCAGAGAAGCCTGGGGGGCTACAGTCCCGTGGGGTTGCAAAGAGCTGAACACAGCTGAACAAATGAATGGAGAAGGCCTGTTTGGACTCCTCTTCTCTGGAAATGCCTCAGGCTAGAAATAGTGCTGTACCCAAAAGTGAGCCATCCCAAGCGCCTTCCCCTCAGGGTCATCACTTTTGCCTATTTTATTAGTAAGATAGCCTATTATATCACACTTAGAGATAGCGATGGGTTACCTGCCATGTAATGTGTATTTACATCCCGTGGGAAATTCTTTTCTTAAATAGTGGATGTACAATATTATATGTTACAGATGTACGTCAGAGTGGTTCACAATTTTTAAAGGTTATATTCCATGTATAGTTATTATAAAATATTGGCTATATCCCCTGTGTTGTATAAATCTTCACAGCTTATTTACTTTATACAGAATAGTTTGTATCTCTTATCTCCTACCCCATCTTTCCCCCTT
Source organism: Oreotragus oreotragus (assembly GCA_006410675.1). Classification (NCBI taxonomy): domain Eukaryota; kingdom Metazoa; phylum Chordata; class Mammalia; order Artiodactyla; family Bovidae; genus Oreotragus; species Oreotragus oreotragus. Next base: position 278,287 of record SJYX01010221.1, read on the forward strand.
TCCCCTCTTCAGTGGAGAACCCTTTTATGACACATTATTTTCTTAATCCAAAAGAATGACTTAATGGTAGAAATTTCAGGTTCCATAACAGACCAGGAGAGGAGATAGCTTTGGGCTGAGGAAGTTTCCTGATAGTTTCAGACAGGCTGTCTCCAGGGCTCCCAGTTGTAGCTTCTCCTTAGGGTGCCCACACCCAGCTCTTTCCTTCCGCTTCCTGCAGAGAATCCTCGCCTCAGAGCTGGCTCCTGGCCTCCAGTATTTTGGCTGCAGCATTCATGGGCAGCTGGACCTCGATGAAGATGGACTCGTGGACTTGGCAGTGGGTGCTCTTGGCAACGCCGTGATTTTGTGGTTGGTTCCCCCATTTTTCACGATTCTTGGGCTCTCTTGAGGGTCCTGATGGATACAGGGTTTAAAAGACACCCTTTAGACTCTGTCTCTTGTCTTTAATCACTGTTGGCCAAATTCACCCTATTCTTATCCCGTTGTGACTACGAATTTCCTTTTTACGGAATCACTGTAAGTTATTTTGAAATCCAAATCCCTCTTCTCAATGGGGTTCAGAGATTTTAGAGCTATTTAGTGGCTAAAAACCCTCTTTGACTTTTTCCTAAAAGTTCTGATTACTGGGGCATTTCTCCCACTTGGTTTCTCTTAAAGGGACAGGCTGAGGATATTCTCCTCAGCTGGGAGGATCTCCTTCTGCCGTGTGAAAGATTTCTTTCCTCCAAACCCCTTCTGACCCCTGGCTTCCTTTCTCAGGACCTCATTTCTGTACCATTCCATCAGATATTTGCCATGCATTTGTACTTGGGGGTCTGTGTTAAGCAATGGTCTGCAAGTTTAAAAAAAAAGATTTTCTAAAAGTCCATCTATTCTACCGTATGATGTGTCAGCTACTTTTTGAGCCAAAAAAAACTTTAATTTGAGCTAATTTTCTACATGTTGATACTTTTATTATAAATACAATAACTTAAAGAAAATTTGTGAAATAAATCAACCATACTGGCCTGGTGGCTCAGACGGTAAAGCGTCTGCCTGCAATGCGGGAGACCCGGGTTCGATTCCTGGGTCAGGAAGGTCCCCTGGAGAGGGAAATGGCAGTCCACTCCAGCACTCTTGCCTGGAAAATCCCATGAACAGAGGAGCCTGATAGGCTACAGTCCATGGGATCCCAAAGAGTTGGACACGACTGAGCGACTTCACTTTCACTTTCATCACGTTAACATTACCACTATTAATATTTTGGCATTCCCCTACCATTCTTTTACCATCTGCATATAATTTTATATAAGTGCAATCACATTTTTCATACAACTTAAGAAAGATATTAAACAGAGATAGCTGATGACTTCACGGGGAGAATCTTTAGGTTCTTGGTCCTCAAGAATATTACCTTCCACTCAGGAAATGTCTTAGTCCAGGTTCCCTAGAAAACAGAGCCTGAGGCGAAAGTTTGTGCGTCTGTGCTGCTGTGGGAGGGGCTTCAGTCCCAGAAGCAGCAATGAGGGTCCCGGGGAACTGAAGCAGGAGAGGAGGAGAGGAAAGTACCTAATGAGCTGCAGACTCACGCTCTGGCAGCTCCCTGCTCCAGCATCTCCAGAGAGGCAGAAAGAATACAGCCTCTGCTTTCTGCAACAGCCCCTTAGGGGAGCAATGGGGAGCAGGTATCTGTGAGTTCCCAGTGTCCCCCCAGTGCCAGGGCCCAAGTGGCAGCTGCCCCACGCCTCTGGGCAGCACCGAGGAAGCAGGGTCTCTGCAGGTCCAGCCCGGAAGTTGCGAGGGTGCCACAGCCCGTCAGCGGGGGTCTTAGGTCTTTGGTAGCGACAGCTGCTGCTGCCGCTGCCCAGTCGCTTCAGTCGTGTCCGACTCTGTGTGACCCCAGAGACGGCAGCCCACCAGGCTCCCCCGTCCCTGGGATTCTCCAGGCAAGAACACTGGAGTGGGTTGCCATTTCCTTCTCCAATGCATGAAAGGGAAAAGGGAAAGTGAAGTCGCTCAGTCGTGTCCGACTCTTAGCGACCCCATGGACTGCAGCCCACCAGGCTCCTCCGCCCATGGGATTTTTCAGGCAAGAGTGCCAGAGTGGGGTGCCATTGCCTTCTCCGCCCAAGTCTGTGGGGCAACACATAAACTACCTTCTTTACAGGAAACAAGATAGTCATACACCAGAAGAATCGGTCCCACAGAGTGGATTCAATCAAGCCCTAGCTTGTGATGTCTAAACCTGAGTGCTACCTGAGTGGTGCTGACACTGTGGGCTGGAGCCCTCTAGGGAAAATTTAGGGTCAAACTCCCTGGATCTCAAACATGACTGCAATTAGCATCACCTGGGAGCTTTTAAACCTCTCATTACCCAGGCTTTACCCAGACCACTTAACGTAGAATTTCTAGGTCAAGAACTCAGGCATTTAAAGACTCTCCAGATGATTGCTTCCAGTAGACACCTAAGTCTGAGAACCACTGATAAAAGCCATTACGTTTACACAGCATTTTGCAATGTCAAAGGGCATTCTCACTTACCTTCTTTGATTCTCACAATTCCCCGTCAGAGAGATCACGTGGTCTGTCCAGTAGGAGCCAAGACTCAAACCTACCCTTCTCACTCCACAGCAGAGGAGGCGCCATCCACCCTGCGCTAAGAGCAGGGTATTAGCGCAGACAATCGTGCTACAGCTCTGAAGCATGTAAAACTCACTACACCTGTTTCTTTTGATGTAAATGCATGGTTTGGAGAGGCAATAATTTCCTTCCCTAACTCTGTTTGACTTAGTCAATACAAGAGTAAATTCGTATTTCCTTGACTGCCTGGATGGGGCAGTACTGGGATGGGTGGATGAGTGGGGAGTCTTAGAACTCTGAGTCGTTTTCTCCTTTGGCTGCACACTGGAGTCACGCACGTTCTCCACAATGTGGTCCAGGTACCAACGGCACTAACATCACCTGAGAGCCTGCTAGAAATACCAGGCCTGCTTTTTAACAAGATTTAAATGTGTAAACATACTAAAGTCTGAGAAGCATTGCTTTAAGACATGTTGATGCTGATTCTGGTTTGATTTGACGTGGAGAGCAATTTGGGGATCAGGATTTTTTAATTTCATAGTAGAGTGTAGTTGATTTACAGTGTTGTGTTTCAGGTATACAGCAAAGTGATTCAGTTATACATATACAGATGCCCATTTTTTTCAGAGATTATTTTCCCCATAGAGGTGATTACAGAATATTGAGTAGAGTTTCCTGTGCTATAGAGTAGGGCCTTGTTGACTATTTTATATATAGTACTATATATATGTTAATCCCAAATATTTCCCGTTTCTCTCTCCCCTCCATCTTTACTGTTTGGTTTTAGAGTCTGTGAATCTGTTTCTGTTTTGTAAATAAGTTCGTCCGTATCTTTTTTTAGATTCCACGTATGAGTGATATCTTACGGTATTTGTTTTTCTCTGACTTCACTTAATATGGTTATCTCTGGGTCCATCCATATTGCTGTAAATATCATTATTTTATTATTTTTTATGGATGAGTAATATTCCATGTTGTATTCCACGTGTATATGTACGTACATGCACCACATATTCCTTACCCATTCCTCTGTGGATGGACATTTAGGTTGCTTCCTTGTCCTGGCTGTTGTAAACAGTGCTGCAGTGAACACTGGGGTGCGTGGACCTTTTTGGATTGTGGTTTTCTTTGGATATATGCCCAGGAGTGGGACTGCTGGATCCTGTAGTCGTTCTGTTTGTAGTTTTTTAAGGAACCTTAATACTGGTGTACCAATTTATATTACCACCAACAGTGAAGGAGGGTTCCGTTTTCTCCCCACCCTCTCTGGCATTTACTGTCTGCAGATTTTTTTGAGGATGCCATCCTGATCAGTGTGAGGTGACCCCTCGTTGTAGTTTTGGCCTGCATTTCTCTAGTAATTAGGAATGTTGAGTGAGTGAGTGAAGTCGCTCAGTCGTGTCCGACTCTTTGCGACCCCATGGACTGTAGCCCACCAGGCTCCTCTGTCCATGGGATTCTCCAGGCAAGAATACTGGAATGGGTTGCCATTTCCTTCTCCAGGGGATCTTCCCAGCCCAGGGATAGAACCCAGGTCTCCCGCATTGCAGGCAGACGCTTTAACCTCTGAGCCACCAGGGAATTTAAACACCTCTTAATGTGCTTTTTGGCCATCTGTATGTCTTCTTTGAAGAAATGTCTATTTAGGCCTTCTGCCCATTTGTTGCTTGTGTTGTCTTCTTTTTTGATATTGAGCTGCATGAGCTATTTGTATATTTTGGAGATTAATCCCTTGTCAGTCACTTCATTTGAAAATATTTTCTCCCGTTCTGTGGGTTGTCTTTTTGTTTTGTTTATGATTTCCTTTGCTAGGCAAAAGCTTTTAAGTTTAATTAGTCTCATTTGTTTATTTTTGTTTTTATTTTCATGACTCTAGGAAGTGGATCCAAAAAGATATTACTGTAATTCATGTCAACAAGTATCCTGGCTATGTTGTCCTCTAACACAGAAAAGCATTTTGAAATGTTTTCCCAGGAAAATACAAATCTTAAATTTGGGTCTTTAATCCATTTTGAGTTTATTTTTCTATATGGTGTTAGAGAATATTCTAGTTTCGTTTTGTTTGCATGTAGCTGTCCAGTTTTCCTGGCTCCATTTATTGAAGAGACTGTCTTTTCTCCACTGTATATTCTTACCTCTGTTGTCATAGATTAATTGACCATAGGGATTCCCTGGTAGCTCAGCTGGTAAAGAATCCACCTGCAATGCAGGAGATCCCAGTTCAATTCCTGGGTTGGGAAGATCTGCTGGTGAAGGGACAGGCTACCCATTCCAGTATTTGGGGGCTTCCCTGGTGGCTCAGCTGGTAAAGAATTGACCATAGGTGTGTGGATTTATTTCTGGGCTTTGTTTCATGTTCCATTGATCTATATTTCTGTTTCTGTGTTAGTACCATGCTGTTTTGATTACTGTAGCTTTGTATTGTAGTCTGAAGTCAGGGCACCTGATTCCTCCAGCTGTTTTCCTTTCTCAGAATTGCTTTGGCTATTTGGAGTCTTTTGTATTTCCATACAAATTTTAAAATGTTTTGTTCTAGTTCAGGCATCAGGAGTTTTTAAAGCTCTCCAGGTTACTGTAGTGGACATGCAGGGTTGATGTGATGAGGAGGCAAAAGGGTGTCAGTATGGTCTGTAGTGAGCACAGCCCCTAGGAAAATGACAAAAGGTTGCCTTGAGGGGCTATGAGATTACTTAGCCTGCCCTTCATCTACTTGTGCACATTTTTGCCCAAACTGGTGACACCAGAGCCCCTCTCTGCAGGCCCCCCCCACCTCCTCACCCTCCAGTGGTGGTTTTAGAGACCCCATTCCATCTGGCTCTCCACCTTCCCCCAGGTCCCAGCAGGGCAACCTTGCACCCTGCCCACCCCTGCTTCTCTCCCTCCTCCTGCAGGTCCCGCCCTGTGGTTCAGATCAATGCCAGCCTCCACTTTGAGCCAGCCAAGATCAACATCTTTCACAGGGATTGCAAACGCAGCGGCAGAGATGCCACCTGCCTGGCTGCCTTCCTCTGCTTCACGCCCGTCTTCCTGGCACCCCATTACCAAACTGCAACAGTCGGTAAATCCAGCCCCTCCCCACTCCCCCAGCTCCAGTCTCTCCCCTGAGGACTTTGTGTTTGCTCTGTCTCTAAATCTGGGCTTTTGCTGAAATGGGTTTTGAGTGCCAGGGTCACATCTAGAGCCACATTTGATGACTTCTAGATGCCCATTCAGTGCTCTTATTCCAAAGGGCAGAGAGGGGGTCTCATGCCAAGAAGAGGATGGCAGTGAGCAGGGGTGATCAATGTGGGAGAGGCTGGGGAAGGTGGAAACAGTCAGAGATAGTGTTTGAATCAGAACAGGGGACCAGAAGCAGTCCAATAGCTTAGGCTGTAGAAGCTGTGAAGTCAGATTCAGAGAAAGAGTCAGGCCCATGAGGGATCTGAAACGGGATCAGGTGGATAAAGACCCAAGTAACAGCGGTTTCTGCTCAAAGTGAGCTTGAGTCCACAGCAGGACAGTTTCCTTCTGAGGGTCCTTCACTCTCAGCCAAGGCTGGGATCAGACACTGGCTGGTGACAGCCCTGGGCCCAGTCATCCCCAGCAAATGGCAGCTGCAGGTTCTAGGACCAGACTAGGCCAGTGCAAGAAACTGTGACCACAGACAGCTTCTCGGCCAAGGAGCAGGACCAATCAGAAGACTTAAAAATGAGTATTCCAGAAGGAAGATGAGAACAAAGGCACACCTGGGTGGTGGTGTCATTCTTTCAGCTTCTATGAAAGGAGAATAATACCAAGGACCTGGCACACACAGTGCTGCTGGGGTACCAGAGAAGGGGCTGGGCTTTTCTTACATTTAGCAAAAGATCAACCCAGTTGAAAGAGAGGGGAATGCGGTCTTTAACCTCAGAACTATCTTAGGTTTGACGAGCTGGTGGGCAGGGCCTGGCCAGTCCTCCCTAGTGTGATGGGAACTGCCACCTGCAGACACTCAGATCCAGGCCTGACAGGATCCCAGAGCTGAGGGTGAGACCTGGGAAGGTGACAGGAGAGGGCAGAGCTGTGTTGACTCCAGAAGGGGCTCAAACGGGGGCATCACCATGACGCCCATACTGTCTCACCTCTTCCACTGCGTTCACTCTGCCCTCCATCTCATCCTCTTTCATTATCCCTTCACTGTCAATTTCATCTCCCTTTCTCCTTCTTCTGCCTCCCTCTTCTCTTTAGTTCCTTCCTTTGGCTTTTCTCACTGTATTGCTTGCTCTCCATGTGGGAGCTTCCTGCCTACATTGAGCCTTATGAGGGGAGAGGGGTAGCTCTTCCTTGGCCAGCGTGGAGGGCTTCCTGGACGAGGCTGACTTTCCAAAGGCTATTTGTAAAGGGAAGTAAACAGTCTTTGGTGGAAATGTGGCTCCACCTCCATGGTCTTACCCTCTCCTTCCTCCAGGCATCAGGTATAATGCCACCATGGATGAGAGGCGGTACACACCGCGGGCCCACCTGGATGAGGGCAGCGATCAGTACACCAACAGGGCTGCCCTGCTCTCCTCTGGCCAGGAGCACTGTGAGCGGATCAACTTCCACGTGCTGGTGAGCCAGATGCCCTGCCGCCCCAGAAGCAGAGCCCAGGCTCCTCCAGGAAGAGAACAGAGCTGAAGGAGGTGCTGCCATGGAGAGGCAGAGAGCTCGGCTGGTGCCAGGCTCATGCTGAGCCCCCAGCAGACCTCAGGAGGCCAGCAGGAAGCCGTGTCCTGGACCTTGGCCACCTACACTCATACCCCAGAGCAGAGGCCACTGGGTCACACTGCTTCCCCACCTCACTGGACCCTTCTCTGATATCCCCTTTGCCATCTCCCAGAGGCCCACCATTGCTTAAGCAGGGGGTGAAATCCTCAGTGATGTCTTGCAGAGAGGATGGGGGTCAGGGGCCATGGCTCAGAAGGAAGGGATAAGCAGGCATCAGCTAAAAAGGAAGACCAAGGAAGGTGGAACCAATGAAGAGTCTGGGGGGAGGAACAGAGGCCAGCCTGGCAGAGAGGGGAACCAGTGGGGCCAATTCTTCCACCCAGAAACTCCAGACACCCAGGCACAGCTCCAGCCTTGGAGACACAGACAGGGAACACTCAGAGCCTGCCTGCCCTCCGTGTCCAACGGGCAAAGATCAGGAAAATAAAGAGTCCTAGTGTCTGTTAATGTGTCGCCCCTATGACGTGTCTGTGTTCTCAAAGTGGGGCCCCCAGACCAGCAGCATCATCACCTGGGAACTTATTAGATATGCCTTAACACAAGGAAGCCACTTATGTCAAGATTTGCTCTCCATGAGAGACATCCGGGGATTTTTCATTCAGCTCTAAGCATCCCCTGAATGCCCCTATTCATGTGTCTTCTTTCATTGATTTGACACATTTATTAAGCCTTGTCACGGTGCTAGGACAGTGCTAAGAGGCTGCTGAGGGGCTAGGACTAACACAGAATCACATAGTTAGGATGCAATGCAAGAGTGTCAGTAACAGAGTCTGAACAGAGTGTGGGCACATGATGCTGGCTGGCTTCCTAGAGGCTGGGGGGTTGAAGATACGGGTTCCCAGCCTTGAAGGATGAGCCGGAGTTGGTGGAACATGCAGGCAGTGGAGCTGGCATACATGGACCCAAGGCCCCTTTCCAGGAGGCACACACACCAGCTACAGACCCATCTGGGAACCTCTGTCCACCCACAGGTGCTAAGGCTCCATGGACTGATGCTCAGAGCTGACAAATTGCTGCCCTCCAAGCTTAGAGAGATGACAGTTCTCTCTCAGCGGCCCTGGCCCAGACATGAATGTTCCCTCTGCCTTCACCCCCTCCTCATCTCCTCCCAACAGGACACCGCTGACTACGTGAAGCCAGTGACCTTCTCGATCGCGTATTCCCTGGAGGACCCCGACTACGGCCCCATGCTGGATGATGGCTGGCCCACGACCCTCAGGGTCTCGGTATGTCCTGGCACCCGGGGAACAGCTCTGGCACATACCCCACCCCAGCCCTCGCCTCCTCCCAGAAGCCCAGACTCTGTGAGGGCAAATGAGTTCTTCCCCTACTGCACCTTCCCATCTCCTGCCCCACAGACCCCCAGCATGCCCTTCCCTCCTTCCTCGTGACCTGTGCTGAGCAGTTTCTTAAGGGTAAGGACCCAGCCTTCGAGGTTTCCTGTATCCCCAGCAGAGAGCGAGCCTGGCATGGATCCTGAGAGTCACAGGACCAGAGGGACTTTAGCTCTCAGTCACCACCTCCCTCATTTACAGATAAGGACCCTGGAGGCCAGAGAGTGATTGAACCACAGAGCCTGGTCTGCACTGGTTGAATGATCGACTTATTGACCATCCTCCCAGCTCGAAGTAGTCCAAAAATAAGTCGTTTTAGCCTCATCAGTGGCTCTGCACACCCCTCAATCCACATTTTTCAACCCCTGGCTCTAGGAGTAATGGAATTGTTTGGCATCTAATATTCAGATGCTACATCTGCATCTGCAACTCTGTATAAATCCCATACAAAGAAAACGTCAGACAGTTATCAGTTCTATCTAATCTGTTCTAGGAGAGCAGGCAAAATAAACCCTAAGGATCTAGGAAACAACTTTCAAATCCCACAGTGGTCTTAAGACCATGACCCATGAGTTCCAGCCTCTACACGGTGTCTCTGAGAATTATATAGAACCCAGCCAGCACTCAACAGTCTCAGAATTACTCACGTGCTTGCTTGTGTTTCTCCGACATAAAAGCTCTGTGTAGTCAACAGCAAAGTTTCTGAAGATCTCTGTTCTCATTCTCCCCCATCAGCCTCCCCCAGCTCCTTCCTCTTCCCAGAGCTGCCACATCTCACCACCTACCACCCACCTTCACACCTTCCCTCTGCTCCTGATTCTGAGTCACAAATGTGTGAGAGTGTCTGAAAATGCGGTTCAGGAGAAGGGGGTGATACTGGCCTGGCAAGGCTGGAATCCTCCTTAGTGAGCAGGGGAAAGCTGGATACACTGAATCTTAGTATTTTCCCCATCACAGTCATTACAAAGCCATTACAGCTCATGAGTGGATATGAGTCACTCATTCTATAAGCTTGTTGAAGCCCATGGCAGATGAATGGGCAGGATATTCTCTGATGCTGATGATACGGATGCAAGGTGGTGATCAAGGTCATAGGCCAAGTCAGAATAGGAACAAGCTCATAGGTAGTGTCATCATGCAATCAGATGCTAGGGAGGGGGGATTCCTGGAGGAGGTGGCCTTCCCATGAGATGGGGACAACAGGCTTTTATTCCAAGAAAGCTGACAGCATAGCCAAGGTGTGGATGTGGAAACAAGCAGGATGAAGGGATGTGTAAAGAAAAGATGAGAAATAGAGCTGAAACAGTCAGTCTGGGCGTATTACCAAGGGCTTTGGATAGCAGCTAGATGTTTCAAAATCTTGTTAATATAGATTTCTAGCCTCCAGCAAATTAGAAGCATTCTTCCCATCTCTCTGCTACAAGTTCTATTTAGCTTCTCAATGCCCAGCACTGTTCTAGTACCATAAAATCTTGCCTCTGGGGAGAATGAGCCGTTCCATACAATTGAGTGTAACAGATGCTTATCATGTTAAATTATCCCTTTAATCAAGTGGATAGAAATTTTTCTGAGGGTTGTTCTGTAGTTTTCACACTTAAACAGTATGCTGAGCAGGGGTGGGGCGTATTTCACTGGAGACTTGAAATCACCAGGGTGAACGTGGAAGCTAGAATACAGTGAAGCCCCCGAGGGCTTCCGAAGTGTCTGGGGTTATGTCCTGTCATTGAAAGCCTTGCTTTGCTCTCCTTTGTATAGCTCTGCTTTGTATTCCTTGCTGGCTGCTTCAAGCTACAAGTCCACCACGGGATGGGGAAGTTAAGGAGCAGGCTTGATAGAAATGTGTCTAAAGCAAGAATACAGGGATCTGAGAAAGGGCTTCCCTGATGGCTCAGACAGTAAAGAGTCTCCCTGCAATGCAGGAGACCTGGGCTTGATCCCTGGATGGGGAAGATCCCCTGGAGAAGGGAATGGCAACTCACTCCATTATTCTTGCCTTGAAAATCCCATGGACAGAGGAGCCTGGTGGGCTACAGTCCATGGGGTCACAAAGAGTCGGACATGACTGAGCGATTAACACTTTCAGGGAGCTCCCCTCTTCTCACTTACAGAGAAGTCAGTGACTGTAGGATACACCTGCCCTCTGTGACACCAGCTTCCCCTCCCTTGATCTAGGCTGTGCTCCTGTTTCACCACTCAGCTCCAGACTTGAACACCCACCCACCCACTGAGCAGTTCTCCCTGAATGGGTCACAGGCACTTCAAACTCAGTGTGCCCCAAACTGATCCCCTCCAGATAACCCCTCCATTTATAAATAAATGGCGGGGAAGGCAATGGCACCCCACCCCAGTACTCTTGCCTGGAATATCCAATGGACGGAGTAGCCTGGTGGGCTGCAGTCCATGGGGTCGCTAACAGTCGGACAGACTGAGCGACTTCACTTTCACTTTTCTCTTTCATGCGTTGGAGAAGGAAATGGCAACCCACTCCAGTATTCTTGCCTGGAGAATCCCAGGGATGGGGGAGCCTGGTGGGCTGCCATCTATGGGGTCACACAGAGTCGGACACGACTGAAGTGACTTAGCAGCAGCAGCAGTTGCCATCCTTTCAGACACTCGAAACTTGGCCAACATCCGGGACCCTTTCTCCCTTAGTCCTGATGAACTCCAGGTCCTGCTGCTCTGCCTCTGAGGTTCCTAACCTGTTTCCCACTCTGCACACCCACAACCACACCAGCACCATCGTCATCTCTTATGTGAACATTGTAGCAGCCTCCTCAGTAGGGTCTTCGACATGCATGTTTAGGGGGACAGTCCCAGCTGAAAGCAGTCAGTGGTTCCTATCAGTTGCAAGATACCACCCCCACGACGCTGTAGAACATGACTCCAGCCATCTCTCCATCTCTTGCACCCCTTACTACAGCCACACTAAATAACCATTATTCCCCAAACTTACCATGCTGCCTCAGGCCTCAGGCCCTTTGCACAGACTCGCCCTTCTTCCCAGACTACCCTCTCCCTGGTCCATCCAGTTAACTCTGTCCTCCTTTGGAACCCTGACCTACTGTCACCTCTGTGAAGCCTTCTCAGCCGTCAGGGGCCGAGATTAGCGTTTCCTCCCTCTGCCTCCTCTAGTTCTCATACAGATTTTGCATATTTCACACTGTAATTGTTTGTTCACACGCCCATCTTCCTCGTGAGTTGAGAGCAGAGGCTGTATATTCCTCATCCTTCACCCCCAGTATCAGAGAGCTTCCTCCCCACAGTAAACACTCAATCAGTGTTGACTGCTGCCAGGTAAGTGGGTGTTCTGTGCTGGTACCTTGATGAGAGGATTGAAAGGGACCCAAGATGAGTTGAGTTTTGAGCCATGTTCTATGCAAAGGACTATCTATGCAAAGCCATGATCAAAAGCAGCATGGTATCTGTGAAAGGGGCAGAAAAAAATAAAGCCCTCTCTCTAGTGCCACAGAGAGAGGAGCTGGTGTGCTGTGAGGTAGGGGATGAGCCACAGTGAAGACAGGGACTGGAGGCTGTGGGTGCCCTTTCCAGCTGCCATACCTGCCTCTCCCTGGCCCAGGTGCCCTTCTGGAATGGCTGCAATGAGGATGAGCACTGCGTCCCTGACCTCCTGCTAGATGCCCGCAGTGACCTGCCCACAGCCATGTGAGTTGTTTCCTCCCCTCTCCACGCTGACTCCTTTTGCTCCCCTGCAGGTGGGTCTGGTCTTCTAGGGCCCTGGATGACAACCTTACATGCGCTTCTCATAGGCAGCAAGGACCAAACACTGAACTTGGAGCATGGGCCTAGCTTAGGCTCTGCCTCTAACTCCTGTGTGACCTCAGGAAAATGCCTAACCCTCTCTGGGCCTAAGTGACCATCTCTCTAAAATGGATAGTTAGTCTAATCCAACCTTCTCAAACTCTGTTTAGAAAAAGAATCCTTTCTACACTATAAACCTGAGAAAATGTAGAGGCTGAGGACCTAGCGTTCTCAGTGTTCAATGTGCAACTCCCAGACTAGGTGACTTGTAAGGTCCTTGGACTGACCACTTGGGCTCAATGCTAAGGAATTAGCGGGAGATGAGCAGGGTGATCACAATCCCCTGGAAGAAATAAACTAGCAGACAAGGAAAAATAATGATCCTATTTTAAATTTATGTAATGTGTTTTCAAAAAGTTTACGCTTTTATTCAACTAGAGATGATTAGATAAGAAACATATACTGTAAATGGAAATAGTGTAACATGATTGCTGCTGCTGCTGCTGCTAAGTCTCCCCCCCCTCAGCCTGCGCAGCTCCCTGGCACAGCCTTGTGCATGTTCCACGGGCATCATCAGTGTCTGAGCGCTGCCCTGCTATAACCCTGAACTCCCGGAGGGCGAGTGCCCTTTCTCAGTCACGTCCGTCCCCAGGGCTGGGCATGGAGAAGGCCCTCAAGACAAGTCTGTTGAACAAACCTAGGACATGATTGTCACATGTGGGTGCTCGGGGGTCCCAGTTTCTGTCAGACACAGTCTCTGTCCTCACAGATCTCACAGTGTCCACGTGGAGCCTGGGGGCTGCAGAACAGAACAGCCCGCCCTGTGTTCTCATCTCGACCACCCCTTCCATTGGCCTGGAGAGAGACAGGACAACCCCTCCCCAGCCATACACACACACACACGCTCATGCACACACAAGCACGCACGCACTCTTCCTATAGAGCATGAAGAGAAGCCGAGTGGAGTGAGGCCCACTGGAAAAGCGGGGGGCTGCCTGCCCTTGGTGGGTCCCCGGTGTCCTCAAATAGACCTCAGGTCAGTGCATAGGATGCAAGGAGAAGTTGTTAGTGCAAAATCACTTCCTCTGTCAGGCCCAGGTCCTGCCCCACAGCCCAGAGTAAAAACGCCCGGCTCACCTGATAGTCTTTTAAAGGCCTCTTCTTCCAGAGATTGTTTATCTCTATCTGGACTTCGGTTATTTAGGGGAAATAGAGCCCCAAACCTGCATCCATCTCTTCCTGCTGCCATAGCCAGGCTGTCCAAGACCAATCCCATGCCTGTTCATAACCCTCATGGGAAGGAATCATGGTGCTTTGTTTCTTCGACACAAAGGGACTTTGGAAACGTGTCCTGTGAAGGGCCATGTCCACACACACACACATGTACACATACACATGGCATATAGTATATGAGTAGGGCTGGCCTGCAGCCTTGCTCCTTCACCAGCACCACTGTCCATCCCCAGCCTAGGAGGTGCTCACAGCGGAAGCACCTCCTCCTTCCTCTCTCCAACCCCTACCATCCAACAAGGGGACCTCAAGTGGAAGAAGCTACTTTCTGGTGGTCTGAATTGGTTACCTCCCCTCTCTGGGGCTCATGGACCCCACCTGTAAGCTGGATGATAAGTCCTGCCTCCAGGCTTGATCCAAAGGGAGGGACACAGCACGTACATGAGTGCCTGCCCGTTTTCTTCACAACCGGGCACTGCTGGAGCCAGGCTCTACTGCCCTGCACCAGCTCCTGCCATGCTCTCTGCACCCAGAACCATGCCACACCCGCGCCTCCAGGGGCTCTGTGCCTGCAGCCTCTGCTGCCTGTGCTGCAGCCTCAGCCTGGGCTGGTGGGGGCTGGGGGCAGGGGTGGCCCCCAGACCTGGGTCTCAGACCCCACCTGACTGCTGCCCATGATGCCCCCACCTTCCCCCAGGATGACTCAGATGGCAGCATCGAGTGTGTGAACGAGGAGAGGAGGCTCCACAAGAAAGTCTGCAACGTCAGCTATCCTTTCTTCCGGGCCAAGGCTAAGGTGGCGGCTGGGGCACGGTGTGCTGGGGGCCCGGGGCATGTCAGGGAGGCGCGGGGGAACCAGAGAAGTAGAAGCAAACAGAGGGGCAGGCTGGGGAGGGACAGAGAGGCCTGAGGGTGGCTTTCAAATTAAGGCTGTTTTTTCTCCCGTGAAATGACATTTGAGTGACCTAATCAGCCAGCCACCCCCTGGCCTGACAACACACCCCCTGAGAGCATGGACCCTCACCTCAGGGAATTCTGCCACTCCCACCCCCCACTTCCCCATCTCCTCTTGGCCAGTTAGCCCTCTGTACTGGATCCTAGCATGTTTTTACTTTAAAAAAAAATTTTTGGCCTCACCGCGAGGCATGTGGGATCTTAGTTCCCTAACTGGGGATTGAACCCACAGCGCCTGCATTGGAAGCATGGAGCCTCAACTGCTGAACCACCAGGGAAGTCCCCTTAACATGTTTTTAAAATGTCCAGCCTCTATCTCCCCAGCTCTACCTGGGGAGAGATGGGGAGGAAAATGAATGTTTTTTGAGCAGGTACCATGTGCTTAAAAGTACATGTAAAGAGTGTAGAGCTGGGAAAAGCAGCTTCCTGGGAAAGGGAGGTAGACTCCAGATTGTGGGAGCATTTTCCCATCCCCTGGGCAGCAGGCAGCCACAGAAGGTTCCAGAGTAAGGGAACACCTAACTGAGGCCAAGCTGCTTGTAAAGTGAGAATCAGACAGAGGGGAGCCTGAGGCAAGGCTAGCTGGAGCGCCAAGTGTGTTCCCAGCAGCAGAGTCTGCCAGGCTGGGGGATGGGGTGGGGGATTAGGGCTCCTTATAGAAGAACTTCTCTGGAGCTATGCAAGTCAAGATTGTAGTGTTTGAGGTGAGGCACTGACACACTCAGGAGCTCTTGGGTGAAGACCCAGGGGGAGCAACACCCAGCCCAAGCTTCCCCACCCAACCCGTGGCCACCTGGGGAGAAAGGTCCCTGCCACCAAGGTCTCCTTGAGAAAACCAATGAGAGTCAGACTTAGAAAGAGCACCAGGGTTCTGTGCAAAGCCCAGTATAACCACCAGGCGCGCCAGAAGGTAACAAGAGGCTCACAGGGCACCTTCAGGGGACCCAGGCCCTACTCCTGGGGGAAGGCTGAAGGCAGCACGGGGACCGGAGCCATTGGAGCAGTGAGAGGGCCTCTGGACAAGGAGACAGATGTGTGACTAGCCTGCTGAGTAGCCTGGGACAGCCTCCACGCTTCTCCACCTGTTCACACGCAAGAACAGGGCATGCATGTGGGCGGTCTTACCACTCACTCCTGGCCGCACCTTCCATGGTGCATGGTGATGGCCATCTCCCCTTCCTGCCATCTCTCCTTCCTGCCATCAACTCACCCACTCAGAAATTGCTGCAGTAAGAGTCTAAAGTTGGACTTGCTGCCTTCTAGTGGCCAGTAGTTAAAAACAAAAAGGGAGGTGGCAAAGGGCTGGCTCCACAGCCAAGAAGCCCCATCTCGGGAGCTGTTGACCTTGGCTGTGTCCCCTCCACAGCCCCCAAGCGCAGCTCACATTACTCCAGCACTTGGTCCTCCCTCCCCCAGTCCATTCCCTGCCAGCAGGGTCCACTGAGAGGGCAGGGGCTGGGAGGGTGGGCCAGGGCTGCTGCGGGCAAGCAGTTCCCAGCCCTCCCAGCTCCAGCGGCTCTTTCTTTGCAGGTGGCTTTCCGTCTGGATTTCGAGTTCAGCAAATCCATCTTCCTGCACCACCTAGAGATCCAGCTCACAGCGGGCAGGTCGGGGCTGGCCCACTCCTTTTCCCTCCCCACCTGCAACTCCCAGGCCCTGTTCTGCCACTAGGAACTGCCCCTCCCCACACCGAACCCCGCATCCCTCACTGCCCCAGCCTGGGAGGGCCCCAGGTTAGTCCCCAGTGCTGGCAAGCGTGCTGCACTGCCACTGTTCTTCAGCTTGGATAGAAATAATAGTACCCTTACCTTTATATAACAGTTACTTAAAAGCCTACAGTTGTGAAGCACTGGGCACATATTATCCCAGTCAGTCTTTACAGCAGCCTCTTAAGACAAGCAAAGCAGAACTTATTCCCATCCCACCTCCCAGGTAAGAAAAAGCTCAGAGAGGTTGAGTGAATTTCCCATCAACACACAGCATGTAAATGGCACAACTCGAAGCTAAACACTAGATTTCCTGCTCCTCCCATCCAAGCACTAACCAGGCTCAACCCTGCTTAGCTTCTGAGAAGGGACAGGATGGGGTGCATGCAGGGTGGTATGGCCACAGACAGATTTCCTCCTCCTTATCCAGTGCTAGATGAGATGGGGTGCGTGCAGGATGGTGTGGACACCCTGCACAGATTTCCTCCTCTTTATCCAGTGCTCTTTCTTCCCTGGCCCCTTCTCTCCCCTTGGAGAGTTCCAGTTTTTAAAGACCTTCTCTTAACTTCTTGTGGATCTGTCTGTCTGTCTGTCTCACAGGCTTCCCTGAGGCAGTTCGCACGAGGTTCATTCATTTAGGTTGACACCATGAATCACCCATGTCATTAAGAAACACAAAGGCAGGAAGGGATTCTAGCTTTATAAGGCTTTATAAACCCTCCTGAGAACTTCTCCACAATGGAAATAAATCCAGCAGCACCAACATTCGGGCACACACGCAAGTCAGCAGTTGCGAAGTCCTGCTGATCCACACGCCAGCGTGTGCTTCGTGTAGTTAGCCAGTCTGTGCACTTGGGTGGAATGCTCACCTGCCACGAGGTGAAGATGTGTTGATATCTTGAGGCCTCCCTCTAAGAAAAGAGCCCCTTCTCACAGGTAATGAACACCCTTGCCTGCACTGTTCTTGGCAGCGTGGCTGCTGGCGGGCGCTTGTGAGTTGGGCGCATGTGTGTGTCAGACTCTCTTTTCTAACTAAGCACCTCTCTGGGGTAAAGCTTCCAAAGGAAATCCAGCTTCATGTACCTAAAGATGTGTATAAGAGACAGCAGTACACCTGCCCTTTCACACCAAGGCCCCCGACCCATGGCCCCTCCCTGCGGCCCCCTCCCCTCTTTCCCGACAAGCTCCTGCTCCCTCTTGGTAACTCCTTACAACTCCTGCTTACATTTCACCCTCACAACAACCCCAGAAGGTGATGGTGGTGGTCGTGTCCCCCTTTCCACAGGAGGAAACGGAGGCTCAGAGAGGGTTTAAGTGGACTAAACAGGGTCAGGCAGCCAGCAAGTGGAGGAGCAGGATTCCCACCCAGCAGCTGGCCCCTGCCCGCAATTCATGAGAGAGCATAGTCCCTGTGCCACACTCCCTGGGGTGGCTTCCTGAAGCCCCAGAAGGTCACACAGGGCCCCCCCCCTCAGCCTGCGCAGCTCCCTGGCACAGCCTTGTGCATGTTCCACGGGCATCATCAGTGTCTGAGCGCTGCCCTGCTATAACCCTGAACTCCCGGAGGGCGAGTGCCCTTTCTCAGTCACGTCCGTCCCCAGGGCTGGGCATGGAGAAGGCCCTCAAGACAAGTCTGTTGAACAAACCTAGGACATGATTGTCACATGTGGGTGCTCGGGGGTCCCAGTTTCTGTCAGACACAGTCTCTGTCCTCACAGATCTCACAGTGTCCACGTGGAGCCTGGGGGCTGCAGAACAGAACAGCCCGCCCTGTGTTCTCATCTCGACCACCCCTTCCATTGGCCTGGAGAGAGACAGGACAACCCCTCCCCAGCCATACACACACACACACGCTCATGCACACACAAGCACGCACGCACTCTTCCTATAGAGCATGAAGAGAAGCCGAGTGGAGTGAGGCCCACTGGAAAAGCGGGGGGCTGCCTGCCCTTGGTGGGTCCCCGGTGTCCTCAAATAGACCCCAGGTCAGTGCATAGGATGCAAGGAGAAGTTGTTAGTGCAAAATCACTTCCTCTGTCAGGCCCAGGTCCTGCCCCACAGCCCAGAGTAAAAACGCCCGGCTCACCTGATAGTCTTTTAAAGGCCTCTTCTTCCAGAGATTGTTTATCTCTATCTGGACTTCGGTTATTTAGGGGAAATAGAGCCCCAAACCTGCATCCATCTCTTCCTGCTGCCATAGCCAGGCTGTCCAAGACCAATCCCATGCCTGTTCATAACCCTCATGGGAAGGAATCATGGTGCTTTGTTTCTTCGACACAAAGGGACTTTGGAAACGTGTCCTGTGAAGGGCCATGTCCACACACACACACATGTACACATACACATGGCATATAGTATATGAGTAGGGCTGGCCTGCAGCCTTGCTCCTTCACCAGCACCACTGTCCATCCCCAGCCTAGGAGGTGCTCACAGCGGAAGCACCTCCTCCTTCCTCTCTCCAACCCCTACCATCCAACAAGGGGACCTCAAGTGGAAGAAGCTACTTTCTGGTGGTCTGAATTGGTTACCTCCCCTCTCTGGGGCTCATGGACCCCACCTGTAAGCTGGATGATAAGTCCTGCCTCCAGGCTTGATCCAAAGGGAGGGACACAGCACGTACATGAGTGCCTGCCCGTTTTCTTCACAACCGGGCACTGCTGGAGCCAGGCTCTACTGCCCTGCACCAGCTCCTGCCATGCTCTCTGCACCCAGAACCATGCCACACCCGCGCCTCCAGGGGCTCTGTGCCTGCAGCCTCTGCTGCCTGTGCTGCAGCCTCAGCCTGGGCTGGTGGGGGCTGGGGGCAGGGGTGGCCCCCAGACCTGGGTCTCAGACCCCACCTGACTGCTGCCCATGATGCCCCCACCTTCCCCCAGGATGACTCAGATGGCAGCATCGAGTGTGTGAACGAGGAGAGGAGGCTCCACAAGAAAGTCTGCAACGTCAGCTATCCTTTCTTCCGGGCCAAGGCTAAGGTGGCGGCTGGGGCACGGTGTGCTGGGGGCCCGGGGCATGTCAGGGAGGCGCGGGGGAACCAGAGAAGTAGAAGCAAACAGAGGGGCAGGCTGGGGAGGGACAGAGAGGCCTGAGGGTGGCTTTCAAATTAAGGCTGTTTTTTCTCCCGTGAAATGACATTTGAGTGACCTAATCAGCCAGCCACCCCCTGGCCTGACAACACACCCCCTGAGAGCATGGACCCTCACCTCAGGGAATTCTGCCACTCCCACCCCCCACTTCCCCATCTCCTCTTGGCCAGTTAGCCCTCTGTACTGGATCCTAGCATGTTTTTACTTTAAAAAAAAATTTTTGGCCTCACCGCGAGGCATGTGGGATCTTAGTTCCCTAACTGGGGATTGAACCCACAGCGCCTGCATTGGAAGCATGGAGCCTCAACTGCTGAACCACCAGGGAAGTCCCCTTAACATGTTTTTAAAATGTCCAGCCTCTATCTCCCCAGCTCTACCTGGGGAGAGATGGGGAGGAAAATGAATGTTTTTTGAGCAGGTACCATGTGCTTAAAAGTACATGTAAAGAGTGTAGAGCTGGGAAAAGCAGCTTCCTGGGAAAGGGAGGTAGACTCCAGATTGTGGGAGCATTTTCCCATCCCCTGGGCAGCAGGCAGCCACAGAAGGTTCCAGAGTAAGGGCACACCTAACTGAGGCCAAGCTGCTTGTAAAGTGAGAATCAGACAGAGGGGAGCCTGAGGCAAGGCTAGCTGGAGCGCCAAGTGTGTTCCCAGCAGCAGAGTCTGCCAGGCTGGGGGATGGGGTGGGGGATTAGGGCTCCTTATAGAAGAACTTCTCTGGAGCTATGCAAGTCAAGATTGTAGTGTTTGAGGTGAGGCACTGACACACTCAGGAGCTCTTGGGTGAAGACCCAGGGGGAGCAACACCCAGCCCAAGCTTCCCCACCCAACCCGTGGCCACCTGGGGAGAAAGGTCCCTGCCACCAAGGTCTCCTTGAGAAAACCAATGAGAGTCAGACTTAGAAAGAGCACCAGGGTTCTGTGCAAAGCCCAGTATAACCACCAGGCGCGCCAGAAGGTAACAAGAGGCTCACAGGGCACCTTCAGGGGACCCAGGCCCTACTCCTGGGGGAAGGCTGAAGGCAGCACGGGGACCGGAGCCATTGGAGCAGTGAGAGGGCCTCTGGACAAGGAGACAGATGTGTGACTAGCCTGCTGAGTAGCCTGGGACAGCCTCCACGCTTCTCCACCTGTTCACACGCAAGAACAGGGCATGCATGTGGGCGGTCTTACCACTCACTCCTGGCCGCACCTTCCATGGTGCATGGTGATGGCCATCTCCCCTTCCTGCCATCTCTCCTTCCTGCCATCAACTCACCCACTCAGAAATTGCTGCAGTAAGAGTCTAAAGTTGGACTTGCTGCCTTCTAGTGGCCAGTAGTTAAAAACAAAAAGGGAGGTGGCAAAGGGCTGGCTCCACAGCCAAGAAGCCCCATCTCGGGAGCTGTTGACCTTGGCTGTGTCCCCTCCACAGCCCCCAAGCGCAGCTCACATTACTCCAGCACTTGGTCCTCCCTCCCCCAGTCCATTCCCTGCCAGCAGGGTCCACTGAGAGGGCAGGGGCTGGGAGGGTGGGCCAGGGCTGCTGCGGGCAAGCAGTTCCCAGCCCTCCCAGCTCCAGCGGCTCTTTCTTTGCAGGTGGCTTTCCGTCTGGATTTCGAGTTCAGCAAATCCATCTTCCTGCACCACCTAGAGATCCAGCTCACAGCGGGCAGGTCGGGGCTGGCCCACTCCTTTTCCCTCCCCACCTGCAACTCCCAGGCCCTGTTCTGCCACTAGGAACTGCCCCTCCCCACACCGAACCCCGCATCCCTCACTGCCCCAGCCTGGGAGGGCCCCAGGTTAGTCCCCAGTGCTGGCAAGCGTGCTGCACTGCCACTGTTCTTCAGCTTGGATAGAAATAATAGTACCCTTACCTTTATATAACAGTTACTTAAAAGCCTACAGTTGTGAAGCACTGGGCACATATTATCCCAGTCAGTCTTTACAGCAGCCTCTTAAGACAAGCAAAGCAGAACTTATTCCCATCCCACCTCCCAGGTAAGAAAAAGCTCAGAGAGGTTGAGTGAATTTCCCATCAACACACAGCATGTAAATGGCACAACTCGAAGCTAAACACTAGATTTCCTGCTCCTCCCATCCAAGCACTAACCAGGCTCAACCCTGCTTAGCTTCTGAGAAGGGACAGGATGGGGTGCATGCAGGGTGGTATGGCCACAGACAGATTTCCTCCTCCTTATCCAGTGCTAGATGAGATGGGGTGCGTGCAGGATGGTGTGGACACCCTGCACAGATTTCCTCCTCTTTATCCAGTGCTCTTTCTTCCCTGGCCCCTTCTCTCCCCTTGGAGAGTTCCAGTTTTTAAAGACCTTCTCTTAACTTCTTGTGGATCTGTCTGTCTGTCTGTCTCACAGGCTTCCCTGAGGCAGTTCGCACGAGGTTCATTCATTTAGGTTGACACCATGAATCACCCATGTCATTAAGAAACACAAAGGCAGGAAGGGATTCTAGCTTTATAAGGCTTTATAAACCCTCCTGAGAACTTCTCCACAATGGAAATAAATCCAGCAGCACCAACATTCGGGCACACACGCAAGTCAGCAGTTGCGAAGTCCTGCTGATCCACACGCCAGCGTGTGCTTCGTGTAGTTAGCCAGTCTGTGCACTTGGGTGGAATGCTCACCTGCCACGAGGTGAAGATGTGTTGATATCTTGAGGCCTCCCTCTAAGAAAAGAGCCCCTTCTCACAGGTAATGAACACCCTTGCCTGCACTGTTCTTGGCAGCGTGGCTGCTGGCGGGCGCTTGTGAGTTGGGCGCATGTGTGTGTCAGACTCTCTTTTCTAACTAAGCACCTCTCTGGGGTAAAGCTTCCAAAGGAAATCCAGCTTCATGTACCTAATGAGCAGAAATGGTATCTCTTTATGTCTAAAATGATCTGCCCCGGTGGTTGGTGGTGCTCAGACGTAAAGGGAAGCATATTTGACAAAACTCTAATGCCTCCCTGGTCTTTTCAAGGCAGCACACAGCCCCTCAGCCACCCCATGGGAGCTGCCTGACCTGTACCTCAGAAAGGTCAATTCAAGAGTCAGTAAATGCTCTCAGTTCAGTTCAGTTCAGTCACTCAGTTGTGTATGATTCTTTGCAACCCCATGAACTGCAGCACGCCAGGCCTCCCTGTCCATCACCAACTCCCGGAGCCCACACAAACCCATGTCCATTGAGTCAGTGATGCCATCCAACCATCTCATCCTCTGTCATCCCCTTCTCCTCCTGCCCTCAATCTTTCCCATCATCAGGGTCTTTTCTAATGAGTCAGCTCTTCACCTCAGGTGGCCAAAGGATTGGAGTTTGAGCTTCAGCATCAGTCCTTCCAATGAGCACCCAAGACTGATCTCCTTTAGGATGGACTAGTTGGATCTCCTTGCAGTCCAAGGGACTCTCAAGAGTCTTGAATTAATTCCTCATGCTCCTCTCCTCCCCTGGGCAGAGCCTTACCCTACAAGCATAATCCCCACCCCCGGGCCCCCCAGCACAGGACTTGCCCAGCTGACAGATGAGAGGGGGCACAGGCTGCCGTGAGCAAGCTGGCACGGTCCTCCCAGCCTCCAGCCCAGCTGTGCTGTGCCCGGAGAGAAGGCAGGGAAAGCTGAGGTCCAGGTCCCCCGCCTCCCTGGCCTTTTCCCTCCTGGGAGACACCTCCGATGGCTGCCTGGCACCCTGCCCCCCGCTGGCCTCTCTGGAGCCACAGCCCTAGCCTAGCCGGGAGGCTCCTTCTGAGCCGGGCTCGGATCCCTCCAGCCGCCCTGAGCCAGTCAGGCTGTGGGGGCTGAGTGGAGGGAGGGCTGCCGCTTGGTGACGCAGGTGATCCCTCCAGCCGCCCTGAGCCAGTCGGGCTGTGGGGGCTGAGTGGAGGGAGGGCTGCCCCTTGGTGACCCAGGTGCGGCTGGCTCTCCTCGCAGTGACAGCGATGAGGAGGAGGGTACCAAGGAAGACAACACAGCCCTTCTGCGCCTCCACCTCAAGTACGAGGCCGACGTCCTCTTCACCAGGTGGGCCGGGGCCCCGGGGCACCTGTGCTGAGGTGCTCAGAGATGCAGCCAAGCGTGATCCCCAAGGCTGCAGCGCCCCGCCGAGAAGCGGAGGCTGTGTCCACTAGAGGAGGAGGAGGCACAGACCTGGTTCCCAGGGAGCTCCCTGCAGGGGGCCCGCTGAAGGCTGGGGCCGCAGGCGGTGCCCACCCAGGAGAGGCTGCAAGTGGGGACCTGCTCTGCAGAGAAGTCAAACAGTAACACAGCTTGCTAAAAAAGTCCATCTGCATTTCATCACCACCTTGCACTGGCAATTCTAAACAGTATCAGTGAGAAAATGCTCCTCCCCCAGGGCAGACTGCTCCCCCCACCCCCTCCCTCAGTCTGCTCCTGGCCCCCAGTCTAGAGCTCCCAGGCAGGTGGAGAAGTCAGGAAGGAACAACAAGCAGAAAGCTCTGGCCCTCGTTCAGCCAACACTAGAGGCTGGAACGGTGCACAGTGGGCAAGTTGGTGATTGAAAGAGGCCATGCCCCTGGGCAGGAGGCAAGGACTGGGATGGCATAGAACTGGCCCTTCTGACTCATGCCCATCCCACGTACCAGCAGACGTTGCTAACTGATCTCAGTGCTTATTCCTGCTGAGCCTCAGAAGCCTTCCCAACACAGCCCTCCCAGTGGACACAAGAGGAAACCTATTTGCTGAGGTCCGGGGGGAGATGGGAACATGCCCACACCTTCTTTCGTTCGTTTACCCATCTGGCCAACACAGACTGAGCTCACGGCGTGCCTGTCCTCTGTCCCTGCAGGAGCAGCAGCCTGAGCCACTACGAGGTCAAGCCCAACAGCTCCCTAGAGAGATACCACGGCACCGGGCCTCCCTTCCACTGCGTCTTCAAGGTTAGGCTGGAGGGCAGCCAGGCAGACAGCGAAAGACGGGAGCCAGGAGCCCCCATTTGGGAGGGACGCAATCTGAAAGCATCGCCAGTGCCTAGGTTTCAGCCTCAATCCAGCTACCCCTTCACTGTGTGACTTTAGGCAAGTCCCTTCCCATCTCTGAGCCTCTCAGTCCTCCTCTGGAAAAGTACGGGGCTGGACTGGGAGGATGTGTCAGTGAAGATTAGGTGTATCTGCTTATAATTTTTCAAATATGAAAAAACAGTGATATATATGATACCCTGGGGCTCATTCTCTCCCATAAAAAAGAAGTCCAGAGTTGACAACTTTACAAAGTCCTCTGGGACTGGGTCTCCTTGTATCCGTTCCACCATCCTCAACATGTGATTATCAGCCCCTCAAGTTCACTTCATAGCCCAAGGTGGCTGCAGCTCCAGTCATCACATCCTCATTCCAGGAAGAAGGAAGGGGAGAAGAGTGTGCAAGACCCCTCCCTGAGGAACTGCTTTGGCACTGCCTCTCACCTCCAATCACCTTTCCCCTCACTGTCCAGAACAGTGTGATTCAGCTATACGGGAGGCTAGGAAATGTGCCTTTTTGCCTTGGTTTCTGTCACTAAGGAAGAAGGGAGAAGGAAAATTAGGAGGCATTAAAGAGTCTCTGCCCCATGATCTCTCCAACCCTGAATTGTTGGGCAAGAGTCGGGAGCAGGCAAACAGCTAGAAACACACAGATGCCTTGATGGCTCGTCCAAGAGAGGTTTAATAATCTGCCCAAGGCCACACAGCTCAACTGTGGCAGCAGCCCTGGGTTACGTGTTCAGCCTTTCTGATTCCAAAACCCTGCTTGTAATCACTGTGGCTCTGACGTTGAAAGGGATGATGAGATGGTTGGATGGCATCACTGACTCAATGGACATGAGTTTGAGTAAATTCCGGAAACTAGTGATGGACAGGGAGGCCTGGCGTGCTACGGTCCACTGTGTCACAAAAAGTCAGACGAGCAACTGAACTGACCTGAACTGACGCTGAATGCATCGCAGCTAGAGTGTGCACCATGCACACTGTTTACTCCTGCATCAGGATGTAATCATTACATCTGTTAATGATTCTCCCTCATAATAAAGGAGTTACTGTCACCATCTCCACCCAGACCTCTGTCCAGGGCGACACCCAGCACCACAGCCAAACGAGGGTGAAAAGGGGAGGTAACCCTTGCGCCCAGCCTCATGGACCCCAGTGGCGGTCCTCAGCCTCCAGGAGCCCGTCCCTTTCAGCTTTCGCGCGGTTGCCTTCCTGCGGCCCCCAGCCAAGATCTGGAAGAGCTTGAGAGCATCCACAGTGAAAGGGCCAGGGAGCTTGAAGGAACTTGTTTCTCAGGCCTGGCTGGGGTTGGGGGGCTCACCCCCGTGGACCTTATCCCCCACCACCCAACTGCTGCTGGATGTACTGACACCTACCCCTCTCGGGCCACAGATCCAAAACTTGGGCTTGTTTCCCATCCACGGGGTGACCATGAAGATCACCGTTCCCATAGCCACCAGGGGCGGCAACCGGCTACTGCTGCTGAGGGACTTCCTCACTGACCAGGTACCCACACCTCGGGGGGCCAGTGTGGGGAGGGGACAAGCAGACCGCTAGGTGTGCCCTCGAGCCCCCAGACCCCAGCTCCTTCACCTGGGCCCAGGGCCGGCTGGGCCTTCCCTGGGCAGAGGCGAGAGAGGACTGTTCGGGCTGCTGAGTCTGCCAGGGCTGGTGTGAGGCTGGTTGCCTGTTTCCTTGTGCAGGTGAACACGTCCTGTAACATCTGGGGGAATAGCACGGAGTACCGGCGTGCCCCAACGGAGGAGGACTTGAGTCGGGCCCTGCAGCTGGTGAGCGTCCCCATGCCAGGAGCCCCGGGATGAGAGGGGCTGCCTGAGCTCCTCGTCCAATAGTTTGTCCACAGGAGCTTGTGGAGCCTCTCTATGTCCCAGCCTCAAACCAAGAGGAAACAGAAGATACTTCATATCCTTAGTGCTCACAGCTCACCAGAGACTCGGGGTTGAGTATAAAGAAGCCAGGGATGGAGGCTGGGAGACGTGTTGAGTGAGGGGCAGAGGAGCGGACAACCTTGAGTAAGAGGAGCAGGGGGGCTTCCCTAGTGGTCTAGTGGCTAAGACTCTGCATTCTGAATGCAGGGGGCCCAGATTCGATCCCTGGTCAGGGCACTAGATCGCACATGCCACAGCTGAAAAGATCCTCCATGCTGCAATATCCTGTGTGCCATAACTCCGACCCAGTGCAACCAAATTAAAAAAAAAAGAAAGTGGAACAGAGATCATGGACTTGCCCCGTGCCTAAAAGAGCTAGTAGGGTATGGACAAGCAGAGAGAGGAGGAAGGAGCCAAGATGGAACAGCATAACAGAGGCCAGACCCCACGGGGCTTGTATTGGAAACACTGATCATATCAGCTGGGGCCTCCCTGTCCCCAGAGATAGAAGGCTGTGCTTAGTAGCTCAGGTGTGTCCGACTCTTTGTGACCTCATGAACTATAGCCCGCCAAGCTCCTCTGTCCACAGAATTTTCCAGACAAGGATGCTAGAGTGGGTTGTCATTTCCTTCTGCAAGGGATCTTCCTGACCCAGGGATCAAACACTCGACTCCTGCACCTTGTGCATTGGCAGGCGGATTCTTTCCCTTTAGTGCCATCTGGGAAGCCTGAAACGGAAGCCAATGTCAACGCCCAGGGTCCTCCCAGGACACCTGCTAGGGTCCAGGTTTCTGATCCCGGGGCTACCGCTGCCCCACGCACCAGTTTCTGAGCATGCTTTCATGATTCCTTACCCAAATAAAAATCTTCGCTGTTTTCATTTGATTTCCCCAAACAAAGCATCTTTGGAGTGTAGTGCACTGTACTGAAGACAGACGTGGGTGGGCTGAGGTGGCTGCAAGAGAGCCACACAAATGAGTTTAATCTAATAAGTCCTAATTACTTGATGATTTGTTTGGGTTTTCTATTAGGATAGTGTCATCTGCAAGTAATAATAGTTTTAGTTTTAACATTCAATCCTTTTAAATTGTTTTTCTTATTCCTCTGGCTAGGAGCTCCAGGGCAATGCTAAACAGAAATGATGACCATCTTGTCTTGATTCTGCTTTTAAAGGAATTCTTTTTAGTTTTTCATTGTGAAATATAATACTTGATTTTTTTTTTTTAATAAGCACCCTTATTCAAATTCGGGAAGTTCCCTGGTAGTTTTTTATCAGAAACAGAAGTTGGATTTCATAAAATGTTTAAAGTTAAAGCATCTTAAAGTTTAAGCATAAGTACTTAAAGTTACTGCATCTGTGAAAGTAATGTATCACTTTCCCTTTAATGTGTTTGTAGGGAGATGACATTTATAGGCTCTCTAATGCTGACCTAAAGTTCTGTTCCTGGAATACATCCAGTAATGCACAACTTCACATGGAGCATCGGATATATTAATACTATCCTTACCTTGTCCTCCAGCCAGCCTCGGCAGCCCCAGCCCCTGTGTCCTCTACCCCTCACCTCCTTCCTGTCCCCTGTCCTCTGTCATCCTTCCCCAGGAGCAAAACCCCACTTGGTCAAGATGGGCAGCTGAGCCATCTCTCTGGTGGCCAAGGCCCTGCTCACCCAGAGACCCTCCTCTTTCAGAATCACAGCAACTCTGATGTAGTCTCCATCAACTGCAACGTGAGGCTGGCCCCCAACCAGGAAATCAATTTCCATCTTCTGGGGAACCTGTGGTTGAGGTCCTTAAAAGCAGTAAGTAGAGCTCCAGAGCCAGGCTGGAGGAGACGGGTGCTAGGGAGTCTCTCCAGGGGAGGGGCCTGCTCCTGACAAGGCCTCTGATTACACAGCTCAAGTACAAGCTGATGAGAATCACGGTCCACGCCGCCTTGCAGAGGCAGTTCCACAGCCCATTCATCTTCCGCGAGGAGGATCCCAGCCGCCAGGTGAGCATTCGGAACCCTGCAGACCTGGGCTCATGCCAGGCCAGCTTGGGGAAGGGTCATCCCTTCGCTTAAAGTTTCCCTACTCCCCCTGCAGGAGAGAGAGGGACAGGCCTGCCGCAGTTGGTGCAACATCAGAGGAGAAGGGAAATAGCGACAAACAGGCCGTTGGGACTAAAGTAGGAAGACAGGACCAGAAATAGGCATTCATCACCCTGTACCTGGGGGGTGGGGGGCACCGAGCTCTATACCTCCACAGCTCCCCGGAGGCAGAGGAAGGAGGGACACCTGTGTGTTTGACACTAGAGGAAGCAGAAGCGCTGTCCAGGCTGCCTGCCTCCTGCCTCGGGGCAGCAAGGCTTGGTCTTGGCAAACTGGTAGCCTAGAATGGCCAGCCAGTCCTCCCCTCCTCATCCATCCACACCTCAGATCTAATAAATGAAGGCGGTTGCAAACTGAAATTGTGAAGACCAAGGGATGGGAGCAGTCTCTGTATTGGGACTCTTTTTTAATTGAGTAAAGCCAGATTGTTATAGATCAGACGGGCTTGAATCAGCATCCAGGAAAGGAGCGAGGATCCAGGCAGCACTCCTAGGAAAATGAGAAATTGGGCCTTGAAATGAAGGTGGGTGCTCTGGAAGGAGCTGGGCATCTCAGGCATGAGACTCTGCTGCCCTCCACTGGCCACATCCCTGAACTGTGGTCTGGGCTCCAGGTGAGCCCAGTGAATCCCCAGCCCCGTCCCAGAAGATGCCTGAGAGCAAAATACGCCAGGTCAGGAAGCCAGACTTTAACAAGTCACCGACGTTGATCCCAAACAGTGTGGAGGTGTGCCAGGCCGAGAGGGAGCGGACGCAGCAGCCCAGGAGCAGCACTCAGGCAAACACTCCGGGAGCAGTTTCACTTGTTGCTTCTCCAGCATCTTGTCAGGTCTTCCTGCTGCTTCTCAGCCCCCACCGCAGATAAATGAGGCCAGCAAGCTGTGGGTGCAGTCTGAGCATGAGCCCAGGTCAGAGCAGGGCATGTCCAGGAAGGCTTTCTGGAGACAGTCCACTTGACCTGAATCTCGGGAGACATGCGGGAATTTCCCAGGCGATCAAGTGAGAAGTGTGGTGCAGACACCAAGCACGTAACGACCTCACTCCCCACACCAGTTCATCTGTCATTTACTAGTTTGTGATTTCTCCTTCCACTCCCACGCCTCACCCCCCCGAAACCCCTCTTATACCCCCTGGATGCCTCACTTCTCTTAGAAACCCAGTCACCCCACACTTAAGCCCCTGGTGGCTTGGCTCTGTGCAAGGTGCCAGCCTTCAAGGATGGAAAAAGCTAGACAGGATGCTGTCAGTGGAGCCCTGACTATATGCCATGTTCCCTGATCACCCCTCATGGCTCTGAGGGACGTCCCCACAGCCACTTTCCAGATATGGAAACGGAGGCTGTATAAGGCAGGGCAGAAGGGAAGCAGGCTTTCCTGTTGAACAGTCAGTGGCCAAGCCGGGCTCTGCTGCCATGCTGGCGAGGGGCGAGGGGTGCATTCATTCAGGCTTTCAGCGAGGTGACTGAGCTCCTGCTCTGGGCAGGCCCTGTTCCACACACTGAGGATAGAGCAGCAAAACAGACAAGCCCCTGCTCTCCCTGGAGCCGACCCTTTGGACTGGGGTGGGGGAAGAGGCAGTGAACATAAGTTCAGTGTCAGTGGTGATAAGCTCTGCCCAGAGAAGCGCAGACGCGTGACGGTGGTGAGCAGGAGGTGCTGTTTTGCACAGTAAGCCCAGGGGAGCCACTGCCATACAGGGACAGAGACCAGGAGGAGCACAGTGGCGTCTTGTGGTGGAGCCCTCCCAGCAAAAGAGCAGAGGTGAGAGCCGCAGCAGCAGGCGCAGTGCTGGGCGTGCTGGCGGCCAGGTGGCGGAGTCGAGAGCAAGGGGCAGAGCAGGAGATGAGGCTGCAGAGATTAAAAGGGCCAGAGGGCGCAGGGCCTTGCAGGCCAGGACGAGGACTCTAATTTTCTCTGTGAGTGAGATGGGAAACCTGGGGAACCCAGCAGAGCAGACATCCCCTGCCTCTGGCTGAGGAACGGGATCAGGAGTTTGTGTGAGGACCTGTTAAAGGCCCAGGTGGGCCGCGTGGAGCGACACCTGTGAGTCAGGAGCGCAGTGGCAGGTCTTCCCTGCTGGCCCTGCAGTTAAGAACCCCAGCTCCTAATGCAGGGGGCCCACGTTGGATCCCTAATCGGGGAAGTAAGATCCCATAGGCTGTCTGGTCGTGGTGGTTTAGTCACCAAGTCATGTCCGACTCTTGCGATCCCATGGCCTATAGCCTGTGTGGCGTGGCCTAAATTAACGACCTCACTCCCCACACCAGTTCATCTGTCATTTACTAGTTTGTGATTTCTCCTTCCACTCCCACGCCTCACCCCCCCGAAACCCCTCTTATACCCCCTGGATGCCTCACTTCTCTTAGAAACCCAGTCACCCCACACTTAAGCCCCTGGTGGCTTGGCTCTGTGCAAGGTGCCAGCCTTCAAGGATGGAAAAAGCTAGACAGGATGCTGTCAGTGGAGCCCTGACTATATGCCATGTTCCCTGATCACCCCTCATGGCTCTGAGGGACGTCCCCACAGCCACTTTCCAGATATGGAAACGGAGGCTGTATAAGGCAGGGCAGAAGGGAAGCAGGCTTTCCTGTTGAACAGTCAGTGGCCAAGCCGGGCTCTGCTGCCATGCTGGCGAGGGGCGAGGGGTGCATTCATTCAGGCTTTCAGCGAGGTGACTGAGCTCCTGCTCTGGGCAGGCCCTGTTCCACACACTGAGGATAGAGCAGCAAAACAGACAAGCCCCTGCTCTCCCTGGAGCCGACCCTTTGGACTGGGGTGGGGGAAGAGGCAGTGAACATAAGTTCAGTGTCAGTGGTGATAAGCTCTGCCCAGAGAAGCGCAGACGCGTGATGGTGGTGAGCAGGAGGTGCTGTTTTGCACAGTAAGCCCAGGGGAGCCACTGCCATACAGGGACAGAGACCAGGAGGAGCACAGTGGCGTCTTGTGGTGGAGCCCTCCCAGCAAAAGAGCAGAGGTGAGAGCCGCAGCAGCAGGCGCAGTGCTGGGCGTGCTGGCGGCCAGGTGGCGGAGTCGAGAGCAAGGGGCAGAGCAGGAGATGAGGCTGCAGAGATTAAAAGGGCCAGAGGGCGCAGGGCCTTGCAGGCCAGGACGAGGACTCTAATTTTCTCTGTGAGTGAGATGGGAAACCTGGGGAACCCAGCAGAGCAGACATCCCCTGCCTCTGGCTGAGGAACGGGATCAGGAGTTTGTGTGAGGACCTGTTAAAGGCCCAGGTGGGCCGCGTGGAGCGACACCTGTGAGTCAGGAGCGCAGTGGCAGGTCTTCCCTGCTGGCCCTGCAGTTAAGAACCCCAGCTCCTAATGCAGGGGGCCCACGTTGGATCCCTAATCGGGGAAGTAAGATCCCATAGGCTGTCTGGTCGTGGTGGTTTAGTCACCAAGTCATGTCCGACTCTTGCGATCCCATGGCCTATAGCCTGTGTGGCGTGGCCTAAAGACAAAAACAAAAATAGCTTAAAAAAAAAGAAGAGTTCGGTGGAGACTCCAGGTAGAAGGCAGAAACATGGGCGCGTCAGCTGGCGTAAAGATGGGCACGGCCTTCCCCAGAATCGCGTAGGGCTTCCGTGGCCCTGGGCACTTTTGCTCTCAGGGATTTTCTCCAAAAACGGGGGAAAAAAATTATTATTTTATGACTCAGTCTGTATGAAGACAAATAAAATGCAGGCACGATTATAATCGTCTTTTGATTCTAACTTTAAAGGAAATTAGAACATTTTTGTGGGCCCCTAAAAGCACTGTGAGTCACTCAGTCGTGTCCAACTCTTCGCGACCCCATGCACTGTAGCTCGCCAGGCTCCTCCGTCCATGGAGCTCTCCAGGCAGGAACTGAACCTAGGTCTCCTGCACCGCAGGCAGGTTCTTTACTGTCTGAGCCTTCAGAAGCACTGTGGGCCCTTAGCACTGTGCCCACCGCACCCACGTCATAAGGCAGCTCCGAGGGAGAGTCACGGAGTGACTGGAGATAAAGAAGAGGTCCACGGAGAGGGAGATGGGATGAATTGGAGACTGGAATTGACATATATATACTGTTGATACTATGTATAAAATAGATAACTGACGAGAATCTATGGTCTAGCACAAGAAGCTCTACTCAATGCTCTGTGCTGAAGGAGATCCAAAAAAGAGGGGATCTATGTACACATAGAGCTGAGTCACTCTGCTGTAGAGCAGAAACTAACACAAAACTGAAAGCAACCACACTCCAATAAAAATTAAGTGAAAAAAGATGTCCAAGGACAGAGCCATGGGATACAGCAACATTTAGGAAGCAGCAGCGATCAAAGCAAGAAACAGCAGCCCATGAAGAAGGAGAAGGATCCAGCCAGAGAGAAGTGGCCCAAAGGCAAAAGCAGAACGTGTCTCAAAGAGAAGGTGGGACCACCTGGCCACCTAAGTCAGGGGCCCACCGTGCTGCGTCAGGGAGCTCTGAGGCTGCTCAGCAGGCTGTGTGCCGCCCACCCTGCAGCATCTTCCTGGGGAAGGGGACGCAGCTCTCCCACCAGCTGCCAGCTGTCTCCTGCCCTCCTGCCCTGCCCCAGGCTGCCACCCACCTGGGGCCCCAGGACAATAGTGCCGTTGACATGGGCCCACCTCTCCCCTTGCAGATCACGTTTGAGATCTCCAAGCAAGAAGACTCGCAGATCCCCATCTGGATCATCGTGGGCAGCACCCTGGGGGGCCTCCTGCTGCTGGCCCTGCTGGTCCTGGCACTCTGGAAGGTGAGGGCCCCGCATGGGGGGTGGGGCAGCACCCTGGCTGTCCCGGCCTGGGGCCCCAGCCTCCTCCCCAGAACTCGCCGGCTCCGCACCACAGCAGGCAGATGGGCCACCAGAGGGCACTCAACCTGTGGCTCCAGTCCTTTGTGGGTCCCCTTCTGGGTCCCCGATGAAAGCTAGCCTTCCTCTGATCAGAAAAAAAGAAAGCAGACACAAACACAGAATTTCTCCAATTTAATGTCAGGCTGTTAAGAAATCCCTTAGAAGCCTTTCTCTGTCCCTGAGCCCCTGTCTCAACCTCCTCCTGTTTGAGATAAGGTGAGAGGGGGCCCAGAGGGCAGCAGTGACTCAGGCAGGGTCAAACAGCGCGACTATTGCCTCTGGACATAGGCTCCATCCGCTCGGTTCCAGCCTCCGTGTCACTAATGAAGAGGCCCCTTGTGCAGCCTGGCAGTTGGGGCGGGGGGTGGGGGGTACTCAGTGTGAGCAGCGGAGGCATTCAGGGAACGCTTCTGAGGAAAGCAGCCTCAGGAGGGTGAGTGGAGGCAGGGGAGACAGGCCTTGCCCACCTGCCCATCCCTGACATTTCTCCCTTTGCCTCCCCACAGCTCGGCTTCTTTAAAAGTGCCAAGCGCAGGAGGGAGCCCGGCCTGGACCCCACCCCCAAAGTGCTGGAGTGAGGCTCCTGAGGAGGCTGTGAGTGGATGGGGGCCGGCATGCAGGCCCAGGCAGTGTGTAGGCCCAGGGCCCACCGAGCTGGGGCAGAGAGGACGCCAGCTCACTTTGCACTTGACCTCATCTCCTGAAAGACTGAGTCTACTCCCTCTGAAAGGAACTCGAGTCAGTTTTCAGAGGGACTGTCCTACTGGGAGCCGCAGCACCTCCAACACAGATCCCTAGGGACTTAAAGGGACACCCCCCCAAGGTACACCCCAAAGTCACTCCCAGGCTGTGCAGAGGCATTGCCACCCCCACCACTAAGGTGCTAGGAAGTCGTCATCACCCCATCCTCACAAGAAACCCGGAGAGGAGACTACAAATGCAAACGCACTCTGCCTTCTCCAGGCCTGTAGTTGCAGGGGGACCCCGTGGGACAGCGGATCTGCATCCTGCACTGTCCCCCCATCCCTGCACTGCCCACAGCTCCCGAGTCACCTCACCCCTTCCTAACCAGAGATACGTCCCTGGAGTGCCCCCTGAGTGAGGGCCCCAGTGGTGACAGCTGCTGGCCAGGATGAAGACAGACTCTGGGAGGCAGAGACTGTGATAGACAGGCAGCTGGGATTTAGAAGAACCGAGAACGGGGTGCGGGTGGGCTCTTGCCCAGCCCCAACCTGCGTTCACCTGACTCATGCCCACACCCCCTCCCACGGTGCTCACAGCAGCCCCGGGCCTGCAGCTGCCGCCCCTCCCGCTGCTTTTGTTGTTCCTGGGTGCCTGGCGGAAGCCTGTGGGTGATGCAGTCCCCAGGGGTCCATGTTCTCACTTCACCTTCCCCACAGCCTGTCCTGATGCAATGGCTGCAGGCTGGGGGCAGGGGTGGGGGGCCCCTCCCTGCATCACCCCCTCCCTGCACACATACACACAGCCTCCCTGCATCACCCCCTCCCTCTACACATACACACACACACCGTCCCTGCATCACCCCCTCCCTATACACACACACACACACACACCCCCTCCCTGCATCACTCCCTCCCTCTACACACACACACACACACACACAGAGCCTCCCTGCATCACCCCCTCCCTATACACACACACACACAGCCTCCCTGCATCACCCCATCCCTACACACACACACACACACCCCACCAACAACCCCACCTCCAATTCCTCCCTTCTGCTCACCCATCACCCATGCCCAGGAGGAGGGCTGGACCAGTGCTGAGGGGTTCTCCATGGAACGTACTGGATAAAGCCGGTGCAGGGACCTTCGGAGCCTGTGCAACCTTGGTGGCAAATATCTGATCAGCCAGCCCCTGGGACAAGTGGACCCACCAATGATGGGGTCCCAAGGACAAGAGGCATGCCTGGTGCCCAGCCGAATAATTTATGCCTTGACCTGGTTTTGAGGTAGGAATGAAAGGGGATCGATCAAAGGCATCTGTCCCCTGACACACAGTACGACCTTTACTGTCGTAAATATTTTTAAGAAAATTTTAAAAATACAGTGTTTAAAAACAACCAAGAGACTGCTATCCTTTTGTGGGCAGAACATGTCCTAGTGAGCCATGCTCTGATGACAGGAGGCGGATGAGGGGCTCCCTGTCAGGAAGGGGCGTGTCCACCCCTTGCTCCCTGCAGCATCCCTGCCAGGGCCACCTGGTCTGGGGTGGACAGCTCAGTGATGGAGTCCTCCCTCCCTCCCACGCCCACTGATCCTTCTTTAGCCAGTGTAGATGGGTGAAACCAGGTATCCCTGTAGCTTCTACCCCTTCGTTCCCTCTCTTTTC
Organism: Oreotragus oreotragus; assembly: GCA_006410675.1. Taxonomy (NCBI): domain Eukaryota; kingdom Metazoa; phylum Chordata; class Mammalia; order Artiodactyla; family Bovidae; genus Oreotragus; species Oreotragus oreotragus. The sequence continues at coordinate 313,756 of SJYX01010221.1, forward strand.
TCCCAGATTTCTCTAGGCTGACATCTCAGTGCCAGTTTTCAGACCCTGACTTCCAGTTTCTTCACCTTGCTATTCTCATGCCGCTGGAATCTCAGGAAACCAGGAGAACCTCAGAAATTATTTGGTCCCTTTCCCCCGTAGAGGAGGACACTCAGAACCAGAGAAATTAAGAGAGAGCCCCTGGTTCCACAGCCAACTCCAGACTAATTTCAGGACTGCTGTCCCTCAAGCCACACTGTCATTCTCACCCAGCCTTAGAAGGCTTTGATCTGAAGAAGTAGAAGGAATTGATATGCAGTCACTTCTGATTCGTCATGGGAATAGTTTTTTCTCAAATAGTGAAACCAAAATCAGAAGGTAGCATTTAAAAATCATATTTCATTTGGGTCATCACCCTCATAAGTGGAGTATGACCCCACACCCAAAAGTGCATTGTTTGATCTGGTAGCAAGTCTTCTGTAGAACACCATCGACCGAGAATGCTTTCATACGAAACCTTTTAGAAACTGGCATTCACATTTTTAAAATCACACCACAGGCCACACAATGCATCCATAGGTCAGATGCAGCCCAGAAGTCACTGAACTGCAACCCCTGGTAAAAGTGCATTGTTTGATCTGGTAGCAAGTCTTCTGTAGAACACCGTCGACCGAGAATGCTTTCATACGAAACCTTTTAGAAACTGGCATTCACATTTTTAAAATCACACCACAGGCCACACAATGCATCCATAGGTCAGATGCAGCCCAGAAGTCACTGAACTGCAACCCCTGGACTCAGAGGCCATCTTTATCTCTGGGATGTCACAGTCCCTCCATGCCCTCCGCTACCTGAGGCAAAGAAAAACTAAAGGGTCAAAAGTTAGAAAAAGTGGGGGACGTGCCTGAATCTTCGGGGCCTTTGGCCCTCACACTGTTGCTCTCGTCTTCTCCGTCTTAGCAGTTCTCTTTCTGAAACTGTTTGCTGTGGGGTGTGAGTATCTTGAGGCACGGCTGGCCTTAAGAGTGCTGGTGGGACAAGCAGAGAAGATACACTTTACAGGGGGCAAAGCCTCATGCTAGAGCGGTGTTTCTCAAGCCGGACTGCACAATAGAACCACCTGAGAGCTTTAAATGCTGCCTGTTCAAAGGGCCCCCCATGGGGGTCAGATTTAGTCAGCTGCGAGAGGGGCCAGGGCATCGTTTGTGTGGGAAGCCCCCCCACCAACTCCTATGTGCCCGTGAATATATAGGCTAGAAAACAAGAAACAAGGGGTTAACATGCACAAGTGACCTTCCATGCTGCGTATAGGAAGCTGTGCCATCATGTAATGCTGTTCAAGTTTACTTGGCTCCAGCCTGCAGTTTGAAAGACTTTTTCATCCCAGCAAGTCTCCAGAGTGTAATTTGCTATAGGAGACCACCAAGGGCCTCCTGGAGGAGTTGGGGGCACATTTGTCAGTGTCTGGGAGTGAGGAGATGAATAGCAGTCTCTGAAGCATTTTTGGCATGGTGGCAAGCAGTCCAAAATGCAACTGCAAATCAACATGAAAATTCATATTATGGTTCATTTGGGGAGTCATTAGCAATGCTCTATCTGGCAGTTAAGAGTAATTATTTATGGTAAAACTAAGGGTTGAACTCAAGAGTGTTAACATGATGCATAACCAGCTTTAAAAGGGTTCAGTCTTTTAAAAGCATTATCAGCCCATCTGACCTCGTGGTACTAAAGCCGTTCTCTAGCACGCAAGTGCGCAGGCTGTTTTCTGAATATTGAGCTTTAAGCCAACTTTTTCACTCTCCTCTTTCACTGTCATCAAGAGGCTTTTTCGTTCCTCTTCATTTTCTGCCGTAAGGGTGGTGGTCAGGGCTTCTTCAATCTCGACTCACCTCTAGTGGAAGGAAAGGGCCTCCAACCAAGTTATGAACTTGAGATGTGCATGATGTCCTGGGGGGACTCCCTGTTGATTCTGACATGGTTAGACCCCATGCAGGAGGGCAAGAAAATGCAGGAGCTCAGGGGCAGCCCTCGGGTAGCTCTGAGAGCGGCCTCAGGCCTTCATGCCTTGACCGGTGTTCTGCAGGGACGTGGACCTCAAGTATGCTGTCCCTCAGTTTTGGCCAGCTAAGGCAGGAGAAATCCAGGTAAGAATGTGGCTTCTTTCTGGCATCAGATGGTGTGGGCATGCAAGCTCAGAGGGCAAGGTGTGCCTCTTAAAGGTGAGTATCAATCCAGAGCCGAGCTTCTCCAAGTGGGGTCCCAGAGCCACCTGCATCAGAACTACAGCCAACATTCTACCCGACCTCAAGATCCAATTCTTGTGAGGTCATTTTAACAACATTAAACTTATAGAACCATAAGACACTGGTCTTCTCCAGACTTCAATGTCAGTTTCTGACATCATGGCCTTTTTTACCTGCCCTTGAGCCTATCAAAGTGGCAGTAGTCATTGGTTAAAAACCCTCAGGAGCGTCCTTCCAGTAAGCCAGTGGAGTTTCTGGATTTTCCTTTTGTTAAGGAAGTTGGTATTTCTTAACAAGATGGATATCAGGTGAAGGGGGCAAGGTGCTAGCATAAACACAAAAGAGTGGGAGGAGAATTAACTTTTCTGGGAAATATGAGAGAGCTTCCAGGAGACCTAAAGTCTTCAGATCTTCAAAAGACCAGCTGCTCTCTCCACCAATGTTCAACAGCCCTTAGCATCCGTATTCTCCCAAAGTAAGACATTAGACTTTTGGCTTTAAGCCCCAAGACACCAGGCAGCCTGTAACTGAGACAGCTGGCTCAATCATGCTGCTTTTCTGGCACAGTGACTCCCTGCAACCACACCTCACCCCAGACATGAAGTGGCTGGTTTCTCCACCACATTGGCCTTGGGTGATTGACTTAATACAGCCATTAGCAGTGAATGGTCCTGTCTTCACCACACTGGCCTTTGTATTCACCTTCAACTAATGTCACATTGCCCTTTATTCTGCACTACTTATCATTAAAGAAAAAAAAAAAAACAGCTTATCCTTATATTACTATCATTGTCAACTAGATCCCTCTCAAAGGACAGTCAAGCTTGATCGACCACATTAAATCTGCAGTGCTTTTGTGTCGCTGTTTCACTAGCTTTGACATCGACCTAAAGTAGGACAGCATGTTCCAAACAGAAACTGAAACCAGAACAGAGGAGCTTTGCTGGTGTGGGGAGGGTGAGAAGCCTGGCACTTGGCCTCTGAAACTGTTCAAGAAGATATAGGCTAAAATGTACCTAGCAAACACGAGGCTCAAAGCAGGGCATGAGCAGAAAAATGTTTTTAAAGGAGCCGGGGGCATCGTTACTTGACTCATCCTTCTCGTCAGCTGCGCGTGGTCTCCGTTCCTGTCTCCCTGGCACTGCACTAAAAATGATGATGGTAAAGTTTTCTGAAATGTTTTCAGAAGGTTGTCCAAGCTAGAGTTCATAAGTAACATCGTAAACTTTTAAAATTAAAATTTGTTGCCAGATAAAAATAAAATAAAATTTGAGGAAAAATAGGAATCCAGATTTCAAACAGGGGCATCTAGCTGGACAAAAAGATTATCACGGGTGGAGACCATAGTCCTTATTGTCCATAAGGTCCATATGGCCCATTTAAGGACCATAGTCCTTGTATGTGGTATAGAACATCCCTATATGTCCTATACCTGTAACATTCCTAATACAGTGCTGACACACAGTAGGTGCTGGATAAGCCCGAGTTTCTGAGAGTTTTTTCCCATTGGTTAAGGCCAGAGCAAGTGCCAGTCCTGCTTTCCGGATGAACTGAGCACACCAGGTTTACCAAGCACAGGCAAATTAGAACAAATAATTTTGTCTAAGCTTGACAAAAAGCCAAGATTTTGTGAGTCACCTGAAGTTTTTATCTCATACTGAAGTTTTCTAAAGATCAATTACCTGATGAGATATATTCCTGCCAGCATTTTCTTTTATCTGGGCATCTGTTACTCTAATACAGCAGACATTACTTGAAACACAGAGGGAAAAAAAGGCGAGAGATGCTTTAGAATTTGTCTGACTTCTGCAGCCCGGTCGATATTGCTGCCCAGCAAGATCTGGCCGATCCTAAGGTGAGCTGCTCTGGTGCCAGTGTGAATGAGCACTGGTCAGTGGGCCGAGAAGCTCCAAGCCTACCCCAGGCTCTGACACCTGGTCCTTGCGAGACCTTGGATGAACAACTCACTTCTTTGTGAGCCTGTATCTTCAACTGTAAAGTGAGAGTCCCCCATGTACACGTATAACTTTCACAACTTTTAAAAAATGAATTTGACAAAATATCATCTCGACACTGAACAATAAAGACACACACTTCAAGGCAGTTTTTTTCAAACATTTACTGAACACAAACACCATTTTTTCTTTTTACACAGCAATATTGTCAGTTTCAAATTAGCTGGGCTATAAGGACTATCGCTTACTACGAAATTAAAAATGATTCTACATGTCAAACTGAAATAGAAAGTGTCATGCAATATATAAATCACTATCAGACCTCTGGTGCAGTCAGCAAGTTTACTATGTTTATTAAAGTCACGTAAATGGTTTGACAAAAGTGCACAATAGAATGACATCACTGGTTTGTTATAAATCACAGTGAATTACTAGAATACAACAACGTAATTCTTCTATGTGGAGGACTGCAGGATGAGGTGAGTGTTATAAAAGATAGGCTCTTTCACCATGTTAAGCCAGTCAGATTTTACTCCTCAGCTATGGACATCTGAAAAGACTGGTTAGCAAAGCTAAGATTTTTCTCCCTCATCTTTTCTTCTCTACCAATTACTAAGCAACAACAAAAAAGGCCATGCACAAATTCTACAACACCTGATAAAAAAACAGATACAAAACCTTGTTCATCACTTGGCCAAAGCTTGTATCTTTGCTCCTTCATTTTTTTTGATTAGGCCACTCAACACGTGACTTACCCCTAAGTGAAAAGCTGTTAAAAATTTAGCGAGTCTCACCCCTGCACACATATCAAGATACACTCCCCATAACCATCAAGTCAGTGTTCCTTCCCTACACATTAACACAAATGAACACACCACAAACCTAGGACTAGACATTTACTTTACAGTTTTAAAAATTAATATATCTATCGCCACTATCCATGTAGTATTTATTTCAGACCCCACATTTGGAGAAGATACTGTACTACCCAACCCATCCGAAGATTTGGGCGAATCTGCCAGGAATGTATGAGAAAGCCCGGCATTGTGCCATACACATTGGGAGCTCTCTACCTTCCAGAGAGGGCATCCAGAGCAGGGCTGTGCATTTTAGGAGCAGGAGTAAACACACAGCTTAAAATCTTATAGACTAATAACTTTTCATAGAGCAAAAGGCAGAGTTTTGTTTTAACCCATTTTAATGTTACAGTTTAATCAGTGAGGAAAACACAACAGTCATCTGTACATTGACACATCTGGCTAGCCTGAAAGGAATACTCAAGGTTTTTACAGAAAATCTACCTTAAAAGCAAGTCCCTTATACTTTTATCCATCTCCCCAATCATTGGCTGCTTCTAAAGCCAGCAAAGTAATCCAAGGTCCAGTGACTCACTCCTCACCCTGCCCCTTTCCCCCAGAAAGAACTGTTTCTGCTCCAATAACCCAAAGCAACCTTATTCCTAAAGTAGCTGCCTCAGCTGAGGTGGAGACTAGTGACAGGCTATTGTTCCCTTGGGATCTAATTTTCAAACACACTTGTCAAATGCAGAATTGATACTTATGCAGCTGCTGACCCCAAATCACATTTTACTTCAAACAGTGCTAGCAGACCTAAGTTTCTCATAATTACCAAGTTACTAATCAACTATCAGTGTAATGAAATAAAACCCTTCCCAGAAACAAACAAGACCAAAGCTTGCTTTTTCATTGGCTGTTTGAAGTTCACACAGCAAAAAACCTTATGGACTGTGGCCTGTGAGAAAGCAATCCAGGGTAGACTGAAAACAATGTTGTTTCAGAGTTCTTAGGCCAAAAATTTCCCCTTTATCAGTCTAAGGATGGATTTATTGCCCATTCCTTGAATTATACAGTTACCTAAATTCAAGAGATCAATTTTACCAATGTTTAAGTGCAAAACCCACCCAGGTTTCACATGGTTTGCCCAGGCATTCATCCACCTGGGTCTCTTAATTCAAATTTATATGACAATTATTAAGCAATAGGTTTTGATTGAATTTGTAATTTATCAAGGAAGATTTATAATCTAAAACACAATTCTACCAATAATAAACACAAAATGACAAACGTGGCTAAAAAAAAAACAGCAATAGCCCAGAGTTCTCAGAGAAGCTGAGATACAGAACTATCACCTTTCTTACCTATTTATTTCCCTTTAAAAAAAAACAAAACTTAAGTTTGGGAAGGGTTTTGCTAAACACATTTTAAAATAATTCTATCAAAAACAAAACAAAACAAAAAAACAGGCATGTAGATCACTTGTTTCAAGAATGGTTTTATACAGGTGTTTCACAATACATATTTGGATTTGTTTTACAAGACAGAATTAGATCCTTAGCAATATAGTGAACAATGTACTGCTATAGTATAGTTTTTTTAAAAATCTCAGTTACCATTAGCAAAATTCATAATCTATCCCACTGTCTTCAAATTCAACTTTGTCAGCATTTCAATCAGCAGTTTTACTCTCTCCAGCATTCGGTCCTCCCTTCTCAAAAACACTGAGTACCATTGTATTTCGTTGTCTGAATATGTACAGATAATCATTATTCTCATTTAATAAGTACATAATACCTAAAATAGTTCTCATCCTGGGTAGCCAAAGGGATGAAATGTTTTATAAAACATGCAACATTATCTGATATTTTAAGTTCTGATGTTTAAAAATCATATGCATTAATAATGGAACCAAGTAAATACCAAGTATCACAGCTATTCCTCAGACTGTCAAGTAAGCAGGCCTTGAAGTCTGAAAAATACAGGGTCTGATCGGAGCTGCGAAAAAGGTGTGATTCACCCACCTGGAGGATAAGCATTTTCTCTTTCAGGCCATGAGAGTTGCCAAGAGCAAGGTACACTAGTTCCTTGATTCACACGAGGAAGATCAAGGCCAGTAATTTTCAAATTAGGGATCAAATACCTCCCTTTAGACCATCCTAAAAACCCTTCTTGTAAAAATCCCAGGTTAGGAAAACAGAAGTAGATTACTATGGCAGAATTCACCATCAAAACATTCCTAACTGAAGCAAGAAGACACGCAAAGTATAACTACAGCAACAGTAAAAGTACCCTGCATTCTTGGGGGAATAGGTTTTTAAAGTCCCCCATCCATTCCCTCCCATCCTTCACAGTATCTCATTTCATGGGGTATCTCTATTTTATTTAAGGCCCTAGGTGCTGATTTTGGCTTGGTCACTCTCTTTTATACTGATCCAGCTGCAACCTTTTTCTTAGACTTCACAAAGCAATATCTATACATAAAATGTTAACTGAAATCTTGTTGTTGTTTAATTTTATATTTGATGTTGCTACACCATTATAATGCTTTTCATTAAAGAAAAAAAGCTGCAGGTCTTCACTTACAGTACCATGCACTAGTAGCTAAGGCATTCATTTGGCACTAGAGAAAAAAATACAGATATAGCTAATTTTACTTATCATTTTTAACATTGAAAGAAATAGCTATGTACCCTTGAATTTCTGTGATGCTTAAAGATAATCACAGAATATTCTTTTAGTCTGACAGTCAAAATGTTGCCATTAAAACAAAACCAAAACCATAAGGACCTTTGTAAAACCTGTCAGAATAAGTGACATTTTCTGGTTCCAAAATTTGCTGCCCTCAGACCGAAATAACTTTCAAAATGGCAATGAGAATTATTTTCATCATTAAAAACATTGAATCGATACCACTCTAGTGATTTTTCTACTTTTTATCACAGACTAAATGAAGAAAGTGAAAAAAATATCCCGGTTCCTTTTCACCTGTCATAAAAACCTTAGGGAGGCACAAATAATGCCCTCTGGAAAAGCAGTTTTCAATTTGAAAAGATACCACACAAGAAGAGAGGGAGAAGGGGACAAAAACAGAATGTGTAACTGTTATGTGACAACTTGTTTCATAGGAGAAAACACAGCAATCATAATTTTTACATGTCTGTGAGCTGAGTCAAATGTTGACTGCTGGAATTTAGATTAATCACATCAAAACAGAGATGTCTATGCATTTTAGAATCCAAGCCCAAAGGCAAATAGTCCATCAATATTCTCTGAAAAGTTGCTTAAGATTACTATTTTGTATGTATCACCGAGCATAATTCAACAATTTCAATGGATTTAACTTTATGAATTTTTAACTATTATTAAGTTAGCACATTTTTCAGATTAATCTGCAGCTATACTTTTAAAAGATCCTCCCGATGTCATAATGTGTTGTATCATTTCACACAAATAATGGAAGAGTGGAAACCACCTATCGCAGTTTGGCATGTGCAGAACATCTGGATATTCCATTATTTTTAATGCTTCTTTTAGTTGTTTTCCTTCATGAAATCCTCAGAACTGCTGCAAAGGGTAACACGCTGACACAGGCTTCACAGAAATGCTTTTCTAGGCAATTTTGGTAAAACATTTATCAACTTTAAATCATAAATGTCCCTTGCTATATAAACAAAATATTTTATATTCCTTAAAAAAAAGAAAAAAATAGCTAAGTGACCAATATCCAAACACCTTAAGATTATAGTTACACCTAAACAACGTGGCTTTGTTTAAAGTGTATTTGAAATCAATACCCACAGGAGGCAAGAAGACCAAATACAAAATTAAGGAAGGATAAGTAGGGAGGAAGGGTAGTGGAAAGAAAAGTAGAGTTTATGAACACATAATTCTATTGTCTGTGATTAAAGTCCTTTACTTTTTAGCACCACATTAAACGACTTTACATATCCAGTCACTTAATGAAATCCAACGAACTCTTCAAGAGTTCTGGGGATCTGGTCTTGGTAGCTGATGTCATTAGCCCGAACTGCCCGGGCAGCCAGGCACTTGAGACTCATCTTCATTTGAGTTTTAAGCAGTATCTCTGATACCCCAGTCGTACTTTTGTCTAGCGGGGTTTTATTCTGTTTATTCGTCATGTCAGTGTGAGCGCCAGCTTCAACGAGACTGATGATGATAGAGTGCAAGGTCAAAAAATCACTGATGGGCCTGTTGTACTGAACAATGATGTGAAGGGCGCTGTTCCCTTCATTGTCCACAGCATTCACCTCAGCACCACAGTCCAGCAAGAGCTTTGTGACAAGCGCGTTGGGAAAGCTGCAAACGTCATTGGTGTGGAAATCATCAACCGGGGTATTTGAGTTGACAGCTAGATGCAGCANCTTCATTGTCCACAGCATTCACCTCAGCACCACAGTCCAGCAAGAGCTTTGTGACAAGCGCGTTGGGAAAGCTGCAAACGTCATTGGTGTGGAAATCATCAACCGGGGTATTTGAGTTGACAGCTAGATGCAGCAGGGTGAAACCTTCACGAGTTCTGGGATCAAGGTGAATCAGATTGTAGATCTGCTTGTTAATTTTGCACTGATCTTCTTCACTGCACTGTGTTTTGGTGGAGATGCACACTAAATACAGAAAGGTATAGAGGTTACATTCATAATTGTCCATAGCACTGTGGACATCAGCATCTGGAATATTTTTTACTCTGTTCATACTCTGTTCTATTTCCAAAACACTGCATCTCAAAACACATTCTATGTCTGGGGCCTTCACAGTTTCATTTAAATGTATCATCTGTGAAAAAACTTGGGCAAATCGAAGAAGATCCTTATGGGTATTTCTGTTGCCTTTCTGTCTGAGGTGCAGGGCATGAAGCCACAACTTGATACACTGTTCGAATTCCATGTTATCTGCATAAACAGCTCCCCTGTAAATGATGGGATGGGAAACATCAATGTTGTCGGCACCTAAAATCCGTTCCCGAACTATAAGGCCTTCCATATGAAGAGCATCTCTGTCTTGCCGAATGGATTCCAGTTCCTGAGGATTTCTACATTCAGTTCTATTCCCATAAGCATGGATTGGTGGGAGAACCTCTTTCTCAAGAATGTTATCACCATCTTGAAACCTCTCCAACATAGCTAAATATAAATAGTGATATGTCTTCATGATGTCGTAGTTCTCGCGATCATTTGCAAAGGAGGCACCCAAGAGCTCCAAAGCTTCAATCCGACTTCTCCGGTCACAATCAGCATGAGAGAGCAATAGTTCAACAACATCAGCTTTACAGCTTTCAGCAGCTACTTTTAATGGCGTCATCCCATGGCCATTCACCACTATAGCAGCACGCCATTTTATCAGCTCCTTCACAATATCTATGTGCCCAGCTTCAGCTGCAAAATGCAATGCTGTGGCTCCACAATGTGCTTTAGCATTCGGATCAGCACGTTGTTCTAAAAGATATCTGACCACGTCAGTGTGTCCCTTATAGGCTGCAATCATCAGGCAAGTGTTGTCATACTTGTTGGCAATGCTGATGTTGGCATTATTTTCGACCAAGTATTTCACAATGTCCAATCTGCCATCAAAGCATGCTGCCCGCAGGGGGGTTGAGTTAGTTACTGTGGTGTGGTTCACGTTGGCTCCATGACTGACTAGAAGCTTAACAACTTCAAAATGTCCCGCTCCTGCTGCACACCAAAGAGCAGTGGCACCATCAATGACATACCTATTCATGAGAAGAACAAAACAGTTAGAAAATGGGGGTCACCTGTCCTAACATAAATTAAAGGATATAATCATTTACACTGACCCCAAACCTCAGTCTACAGACTGAGGTTTAACATTAGTTAAACATTAGTTTTGGTGAAAATAAAATCAGGTAATTTAAGTAGAGCACTCAGCATAGTACTTGTACCTAGTAGCTCAATAAATGTGAGCCATTATTAGTATTTCCACAGCATAAAAACTTAAAGAAAAAATTAAAAGAGTCACTGATTTCCTACTAGCAGAAGTACATAAATTTCAGAAAACAGAGGAAATGTACGAAGTTTTGTAATTTCTTTACCACCAAGCTGATTCCCTGGCTCTTAGAGGAGCACAGAACGTTCTTCCCTCCCAGCATCCTCAGGTACCACAGTTTCTCTCAGTATATCAGTAAGAAAGCCACCACAATCTCTGTATTAATGTTGTTAGACACTGCGTCAAGAAGAAAAGTATCTGAGCAGATAATTTTACCTAGGATTATCTAAACTTTTCTTTACCACCAAGCTGATTCCCTGGCTCTTAGAGGAGCACAGAACGTTCTTCCCTCCCAGCATCCTCAGGTACCACAGTTTCTCTCAGTATATCAGTAAGAAAGCCACCACAATCTCTGTATTAATGTTGTTAGACACTGCGTCAAGAAGAAAAGTATCTGAGCAGATAATTTTACCTAGGATTATCTAAACTAGTAAGTATGTACATACTCTACTAAAGCAATGAAAATGAAATAATTACTGCTCCTTACAACATGAATGATACAACACAGATCAAATTATATATCCTATGAAGTAAAAAAAGTACAATCCATTTGGTAAAAAAAAAAATCATAGTTCAACCCCAACTATCAATACTGTCTATCACTTCTGCTGAAAATAAAAGCCACACTTTATAAAGATCCAAGTAATTACTTCTTTAGTTTCAAATAATGAAGCAAAATTTCTATAAGTAAAAGCATTCTCAGTAACAGCTACCTATATGGTTATCTATGGGGGACAGTGTAGGATTGATTCAGAAGGGGCTTAAAGCTACTAGCAATGTCCTATATTTTGAACTGGGTAGTGGCTACATGGGTGGATATTTAGGGGAAAAAAATTCATCATATTGCATAAGAAAGATCTGTACATTTTACTGTATGGAAAACAGTCCTCAAAATAAATTTGACTGGAACCGATTATACAGAGTGAAGTAAGCCAGAAAGAAAAACACCAATACAGTATACTAACACATATATATGGAATTTAAAAAGATGGTAATGAGGACCCTGTATGCAAGACAGCAAAAGAGACACAGATGTGTAGAGCAGACTTTTGGACTCTGAGGGAGAAGGAGAGGGTGGGATGATTTGGGAGAATAGCATTGAAATATGTATACTATCATGTAAGAAACGAATCGCCAGCCTATGTTCAATGCAGGATGCTTGGGGCTGGTGTATGGGGATGATCCAGAGGGATGATGTGTGTTTGGGAGTTCGTGTACACCCATGGCAGATTCATGTCAATGTATGCCAAAACCAATAGAATACTGTAAAGTAAAATAAAGTAAAATGGAAGCTCTAAAAATAAATAAATACATTTGGATACTTCTGAAGTTTCTTTTTAAATTTTCATTTTTAAAATGTCATTTAATTGTTAATTAATTTTTTAAACTAAAGAATGAATCAAGAGGGGGTTCCCTGGTCATCTAGGGGTCAAGAATCCACCTTGCAATGCAGGGGACACCGGTTAGATCCCACAAGGCATCCAGGAAGATTCCACAAGCTGCAGAGCAACAAAGCCCGTGCGCCACAACTACTGGGCCTAGGCTCTAGAGCCCAAGAGTCGCGACTACTGAGCCCCAGACCACAGCGACAGAAACCCGGGAAGCTCACCTAGAGCCCACATCCCCAACAAGAGGAGCCACCGCAATGAGAGGCCCGCCCACCACAACTAGAGGAAGCCCGCTACAGCCACGAAGACCCACCAGAGCCAAAAGAATAAAAATACACAAACAAATCTTTAAAAAGAATGGATCAAGAGAATAAGACATACATCAGTTGAAATGTTTCGGTGGTTGCCAACTGTAGCTTTTGCAGACAATTTAGTTTAATTAAAATTCACTTATTACATCTTTACTGTCATGATTATAATCACAAAATTCAAAAACGTTTTCTTAAAAAAGAAAAAAGTTTTCTTTCAGTCAAAAAAAATACAATTTACAAAAGCACCAGAAAATACCAATGTCTAATAGTAAATCTAATAAAAAATGTACAAGACCTCTACTCTATACTGAAAACTATAAAACATTCCTGAGATAAATCAAAGACTTAAAGAAACGGAGAAATAGACCATGTTTATTGTTTTGCAGATTCAAGAATGTTAAGATGTCAGTTCTCCGCCAAAATAATCTACAGATTCAATGTAATCCAAATCAAAATCCCAGTAGGCATATGTGTGTATGCATGCATCCACATGTGTGTAGATATTGAAAAGCCAACTCTAAAATGTATAGAGAAATACAAAGGAAGGACCCAGAACAACCAAGATAATCTTGAAAGAAAAATAAAGTTGGAGGACAAAATACAGTAAGATGGTGTGTCACTGGCACAAGGATAAATACTAATCAAAGAAAACAACCAAAAACCCCACCCTAGGAATAGATTCACATATACAGGAATACAGATTAATGACAAAAGGTCCACTGAAATTCAGGTATAAAGTATGGTCTTTTTAATAAATAGTGAAGCAGCAGCAACTAGACATCTGTTTGGAAAATAAGTAACCTTGACCCTACTCACAAAAATTTCAAAGTGGCAAAGACCTATAATATGTGAAACAAAACAATAAAAGTTTCTTAAAAAAAAAAAAAGACTATCTTTATGACCTTGGGGTTGATGATTTCTTAAACACAATGCAAAAAAAAAAAAAAACCCATAAGAGAAAAAACTGATTAGACTTCAAAAAATTAAAAAATTGAAAGAAAGTGACCAGCAATCCACTCACTGGAGATACCTACAATCAATCAATTATCTGACAAATCACTAAAAAAGCAAACAACTCCATTTTTTTTTTTAATGTGAAAAGACTGAACAAGTATACTTCAAAAGTATACAAAAAACCAATAAACATATGAAAAGATGTTCAAGATAATTACTCAGCAAGGAAATGCAAATTAAAACCAGGAGTTACCAATACACATTCACTAGAACAGATGAAATTAATAATACTGACATGACAATACCAAGTATTGACCAGGATGTGAAGTAACTGAAACCCCTCCTGTTGATGGAAATTTTTAGTGGGAATATAGTCTGGTTCAACCACTTTAGTGGTTGACTGCTTGAGAAAGTATTAAACATACACCAACCCTATGAGCCAACAGTCCCACCCCTTGGTATATACTTAAGAGATATATACTTAAGAGAAATGAACGCAAATTCCACCAGAAGACATATACAAACATGTTCATACCAACGTAATTTATAATAGTCAAATACTAAAAATAACCAAAATATCTGTCAACAGGATAAACTGCCATACATCATTCATATAATGTAATATTATAAGACATTTTAAAAATACTTATACATGCAACTCAGTGGGTGACTCTCATAGACACTGTGTTAAACAAAAAGAAGCCAGACAGAAAAAAAACAGTACACTGTATGATTCCATTTATAGGAAGCTCAAGGACAGGCAGAACTAATCTATAGAGATAGAAGTCAGAATAATCATTGCTTCTGGGAGGGGAAGGGAGCGGAAATGACTGAGAAAGGGCACAAGGGAAACTTTTAAAGTGACATCAATGTTCTGCCTATTGATCTAGAAAGTGATTACATGGATGTAAGCAAATTAAAGTTTTATAACATTTATACACTTAAGACTTATGCATCTTACTTGATATTATACCTTAACTAAAAATAGATATAATTTAAAAACAAAAGAGACACAAGTCAATTTAACGAAAAAGTTTAAACACAGAGAGTTAATAAAATCAATGTGTCAGGCACCGTACTAAGCAATAGAGCACATTTAGTCCTCATAATAACCTTCTCCCAATAATCCTATAAGGTAGATAACCATTATTAAGCCCATTTTAAAGACATATAACTAAAAGGCTTATATGAGATTAAAAATACAAAAATCTTTGGAAACTATATAATGCATCAAATGTAAGGAAACAGTACATGTCATTGTTCAAACATGTTTCTTTTTAAAAAGCTTTTTTTCCCCACTCTGCTTATTAATGTAATCTACCCAAAAAATTGATACATAGTTAAAATAGTTATATTTACATAGTTACAAAAGTTTCCTTGCACTTCTTAAATATAAAAACTTGTTACATGCCAGGAGTAGGAATCTAAACTAAATAAAACTCAAGAACTGTCGTACTAAAATAAGCATTCACATGTCTTATCTTTTGCAATAACCATATAAGATAAATAGGACCCCCATTTTAAAATGAAAAAAAAAAAAAAAAGACAAAAAGTGATTAAAATTTTTTTTTCTGGCCTCAAATTCCCCACTAGTAATGACATAAGCGAGAAGGAAATGGCAACCCAATCCAGTACTCTTGACTGGAAAATTCCATGGATGGAGGAGCCTGGTAGGCTACCATCCATGAGGTCACAAAGAGTCAGACACAACTGAGCGACTTCACTTTCTTTCTCTCTTTCCATAGTTCCTTTTGGAGAAAGAAATGGCAACTCACTCCAGTGTTCTTGCCTAGAGAATCCCATGAACGAAGGAGCCTGGTGGGCTACAGTCTATAGGGTTGCAAAGCGTCAGATACAACTAAGCAACTCACACACACACACACAATGACATAGGATTAAAAGTTAAATTACAAGTATATACTTCACTTGGGCTTCCCAGGTGGTTCAGTGGTAAAGAATCTGCCTGCAACGCAAGAGATGCAATTTTCGTCCTTGGGTCAGGAAGATCCCCTGGAGAAGGAAATGGCAACCCACTCCGCTATTCTTGCCTGGGAAATCCCATGAACAGAGGAGCCTGGTGGGCTACAGCCCATGGAGTCGCAAAAGAGTTGAACATGACTTAGCAACTAAACAACAACATCACTTGGTTTTTATAATCATTTAACACCTTTTCCAATGTAATCTAATAATTTCCATTTTCCCTACGGTGATATGACAGAAGCCTAGAAAAAGTTTCAATTATCTTTTCTTGAGGCAATTAAAAATTTTGAAATACTTAATGATAAAAATATTCACTGCAGAATGTCCTTCAGGAACATTACCCTTAGTAATTTTTAAACTTCTACACCTTAATCAGCATTAAAAAGATTAAAGGGACTAATAATTCTAGCACTTATGACATTTTTTGTCCATAAAATACAGCTAAAGTTATAGCTGCATACTGCCTCAAAACAAAATACCAAAAATATTTACTTTCTATAAATATTTCTAGAAAGTAAATAAAAATATAATCAAATAAATGCAATATTTACTTAATGAGTATGGGAGAAGCACTATAAAACACTGATCTTTCTGGTCTAAAATTACGAATTTTAGAGGGTCCCTCATAGCTCAGTCGGTAAAGAATCTGCCTACAATGCAGGAGACCCAGATTCGATTCCTGGGTGGGGATGATCCCCTGGAGAAGGAAATGGCAACCCACTCCAGTATTCTTGCCTGGCGAATCCCATGGACAGAGGAGCNGGTCTAAAATTACGAATTTTAGAGGGTCCCTCATAGCTCAGTCGGTAAAGAATCTGCCTACAATGCAGGAGACCCAGATTCGATTCCTGGGTGGGGATGATCCCCTGGAGAAGGAAATGGCAACCCACTCCAGTATTCTTGCCT
Source organism: Oreotragus oreotragus (assembly GCA_006410675.1). Taxonomy (NCBI): domain Eukaryota; kingdom Metazoa; phylum Chordata; class Mammalia; order Artiodactyla; family Bovidae; genus Oreotragus; species Oreotragus oreotragus. The sequence goes on from SJYX01010221.1 coordinate 330,290, forward strand.
GGCGAATCCCATGGACAGAGGAGCCTGGCAGGCTATGGTCTATGGTGTCTCAACAGTCAGAGACGACTAAGTGACTAAGCACACACACATGTATTTCATCTGAAAAATCAAGAAACTTTAATCTGGCATTCGCCTTTTAAAATAAAATGTATAAAAATAACATTTCTGATCACAAACCTAAACTCACCTATTGTCTGGTTCAAGCATTTGAACTGAAAATAAAAATTCATTCAGTGTAAATGATCAACACTTTATTTTAACCAAAGTCCTAAAATCATTTATTAGATCACATGTACTTCCTTGAAATATACACTGGAAATGACTTTCTAAATGAAGTCAAGTGACACTGTGCCCCTACTCCTTTCCTCTACCTGGACATTTAAGGATTTGTACCAGCACTGACTTTAAAAGAGCACTCGACAAAATTCCCAGAGGTCCTGTTCTCCTTCCTATCCATGTCACCAAACCTCTTCTAGGACAAGAGTTCCCCACAAACTTTGGCACTGCACAGTCAGGCCCTCAGAACGCAAACCAGCACAATATTCCAAGATCACCTGACGCCTCTCCTTTGTTCTGGTCCATTTTTGTAACACTCTTAACAGCTTCCCATTCTACAACTAAAGGTTCTTCTTTCATTTCTATTCATGTAACTTTTCTTCTTATCCCCTCATCTATGTCAACTTTAATCTTAACAGAGTAAGCCATAAGTAAAATAATCTCAAATGTTACTCCTAAAAATTAGTACAAGGACTCAAATACCAGGCATAACCTAGGTGGGTGGCTCTTTCTCCCTTGAGGCTCTATTATGAATTCACTTTAGTGTTCCAAGGTTTTACAGATGTTTTTAGGCAGAATATAGACTTTTTAAAAGAAGTTATTGTAATATCTGTGTATGTCTCTCACACAGACACATAAAGGATTGTATCAAACCCATTATCATACAGATACTGTTGCTTAAGATGAAGCTAAGAAGTGAGGGTTTTTTTTTTAATATTAGGAAAACAGGATAAGTGATGAACAATCTGGCAAACAATTGTGAAGATGATACATAAATTACGAAAAATTAGGAAACACTAAGCTAAAGCCCACAGAGAACCTGTCGGTCCCTATCTGGCCATGGGTCTCAAGTGAAGGGTTGGCTAAGTACCTCTCAAAAATCAGTCCCTGAGGGGTGAGTGAGCTTCATATTAACACCTCTTTCAGACTAACATTTTCACAATGTCTGGAATGAGTGTAAAGTGAAATCATGACATTTGCAAGTAACACTTTCTTCCTCTACTTCTGAAATGCCTAAATGACTGGAACAAACTGCAAAATAATCTCAGAATGGTGTGAGTGGGCAGAAAGGTGGCCACGAATTTCAATTCTTCTCTTTTGTTAATTAATTTGTAAGCTCCTCAAAAGTAGAAACTTTGTATTTTTTTCTGTATCTTCCACAGTATGTGTGGAGCACAGTGCCAGGCCCATCACAGTCATTTAGTAAGTTTTAAAAAAAACTAAGCTACTTTGACAGAGCAGCTAATGAATCCATAATTGTAATAATACATAAACAAAAAAAGACATTTTGAAGAAAGCTCAGACAAAATGTCCAATGACAGAAATGTTTGCAATTCCAGTCTCACCCGTCTCTTGATATTTCACATGACAATCACCAAAATCTGGCCTCCACCTCACTACAGTCTCCCACAATCTCTTTCTTAATTTCCCAGGCTTGAACCCCTCCCTGCAGCAGCACTGAAACACTGGTCATTGCAAGTGCACCATGTTGCTACTCCTCTTTACTTTCTACTTTCTATCCTTTAAGACAGCTCGAACATCGCCTCAGCTGTAAACTCCCCTGCTTCTCCCAGGCAGACCTGAGCACTTCCTCTTCCTGCGTTCCCTCAGCATCCAAGACTCCCGTAATCCTAACGCATAGCATCTATGACTCATTTTCGCCCATCTTTCCCCTCCCCACTGCACCCTAATCCCGTCCACCCAGGGCCACTGGACTGTCTTCCTGGGAACCGTATGTTACTCATCTCTGCATACCCAATCCCTACTATAGAGCCTGGCACACAGTAGGTGTTCAAAATATGTTTGCTTACTAAACTTAATGTCACTGGTCAGTGCAAAATATGGGGCAAGATAAGCCACTACGAAGGCTCAATGCTACATTCCTTATCATTTCAGGTTCTCTTAATTGCCACCTCAAAATGCCTCTCTCTTTGACAGTTAAGAAAGATAAACAAAGCTTTTTCAAATGCTTTAGAAAAAACTATTTTTTCTTGCCACTATTCTCTCCTCATCAAAACAGCCCTCAGCAATCTCCTTAGCAGCAGTGGATCCAGCAGCTGTTACTGCAGAGATTCATAGCTCAGTGGATGCCTGTGCTTATACAACTGGAATGATGCTCGAAGTTCAGAGGTCATTCTACTTCGCTCCTCCTCTGTGTATAGGAAAAGCTGTGGGAATGCAGAGAGTTACAAAAAGGACACAGAAGCCAGTAAAGGAAAACAAACAAGAATCAGGTTGCTATCTCTGGTTAATATGATAAAGACCAACTCCTTAATGTCTAGAGAGGTGGTACTAGATATTAACCACCACTCATGGGCTATCATTTCAGAAAAATGTAATACTCTGAAATATTTTCCTTTCATCTGAAACAGAAGAAAAACCTCTTATTTCAACTTTTAAAAAAATCATTCAAAATTCAACAATGCCCTAGTCAAAGAACTGTTTTTTTCAATCAGGTTTTATCCAAGCAGTATTCAATTATCAAAACTAAAGATACGTATCTTTACACTTGGATCACATCTATCTCAAAAGAAGAAAACGCTAGAAGAGCTTACCTACTGGCACAAGTCAACAAAAACAAATGCAATCAATGAAGCAAAATCTTCATGAAGTTGTAATCTGTAAAATAGGTTATAATCATCCACACAGAGAAGATAATGTCAAACCTGACAATTCTGCATTCAACAATATGACACCTCAAAATATGTACAATTCAACCTAAATGGCAAATTTTAACTATGACAATATGCATTTTTGAACTCCCCACATGGAATAACAGTAAATTATCAAGTTTCCCCAGAAGATGATGGGATAACAGCAACTTTAAATGACATCATCTTCTCCCACACCAGGTCCTGTGCCATTTTCGCAGCCAATATATCTCTTTCCCAGCAATGTGTAAGTCAGAATCATGTCTGGGGATGTCTGGCTGCGTGACCATCCCGCAAGAGGCTGAAGCTGCTGCTGTTAACATTCAGAGAATTAAGATCATGGCATCTGGCCCCATTACTTCATAGCAAATAGATGGGGAAATAATGGTAACAGTGAGAGTCTTTATTTTGGGGGGCTCCAAAATCACTGCAAGTGGTGACTACAGCCATGAAATTGAAAAACACTTGCTCCTTGGAAGAAAAGTTATGACCAACCTAGACAGCATACTGAAAAGCAGAGACATTACTTTGCCAACAAAGGTCTGTCTAGTCAAGGCTATGGTTTTTCCGGTACTCATGTATGGACGTGAGAGTTTATAAAGAAAGCTGAGTGCAGAAGAATTAATGCTTTTGAATCGTGGTATTGGCGAAGACTCTTGAGAGTCCCCTGTACTACAAGGAGATCCAACCAGTCCTTCCTAAAGGAAATCAGTCCTGAATTCTCATTGGAAGGACTGATGCTGAAACTACAATACTTTGGCCACCTGATGTGAAGAACTGACTCATTTGAAAAGACCCCGATGCTGGGAGGGATTGGTGGCAGGAGGAGAAGGGGACAACAGAGGATGAAATGGTTGGATGGCATCACTGACTTAATGGACATGAGTTTGAGTGAGCTCTGGGAGTTGGTGATGGACAGGGAGGCCTGACGTCCTGTAGTCCATGGGGTCACAAAGTGTTGGATATGACTGAGGGACTGAACCAAACTGATAACAAAGAGATTAGGAGATAATCAACATACTGAAAATGAGGATCCCTCCCTAGCAATCTTCGGCTGCTTTGGCTAAAAAATACATGGCAGTCAGGCATCTGTCCTCTCAGCAGGAGAGTCAAAAGTTGACAGGCCCACAAAAAACAGCAGAAGTCACTACTATTTAAGTCCTCCAAAGACACACAGGATCATGTTAGAGTGGAGCCTACCAGCTGACAAGCCCCATTCATTCACAAAGAACTCTCAATCAGCTTTTTAGTGCTTCATCCTAAACTTCAATGCAAAGCCAAGGATCATTAAGAAAAGTCTCCATAAAAACAACATTGTAGGGGACTTCCTTGGTGGTCCTCTATGCTTCCAAAGTAGGGGGCCTGGTTCAACCACTCTCAGGAAACTAAATCTCACATGCTGCAACTAAAAGATGTCATATGCCTCAACAAAGACTAAAGATTCTCCCGGCAGCTACCAAGATCCAGCCCAAATAAGTAATATGAAGAAACAAAACAAGCACAACACTGTAAATCAACTATATTTCAATAAGAATATAATAATTTTTTAAGTTGAATAGATTAAAAAAGGAAAGGTAAATCTCCAATATGAAAGAGGTCACAAAGAGAAAAGAAGGTAATAAGAGCAAACAGAAGAGAGGTGAAGAAATCAATACCACCACACTGCTCTAAAAGTTATTTCTTCAAAACGATGATTTTGCATGACAGCCATAAAAAGACGGCTAGACCTTTCTGAACTTAACTCTTGCCTCTAATAAATCTCAAAACTAATCTAAATCTTAAATCCTGGTCTCTCTGCTGAGTTCCAGGCCTACATTGTAAGTTCAGGTTAGATGGACATCGCCATAAGAATAAATGACTCCTCCACATTTCTTCTCTAAACCACCCAGTTCATCAAAGCAAATTCCACACAACCACTAAATTATCCTTATAAAACTAGACTTGATCACTTCATGCCTTGTTCAAGGAGAACTAGGTACCCACTGCCTACGAAATAACATTTAAAATCCTCAGCACTCAAGACTACTACCCTTTGGCTTCAGAATATTTTACCAATGTTTTTCTTTCAAAAACCCCTCCCTTCTTATTGATCTCTCAAACAACTCAGTTCTTCAAACTCCTCTTATACTTTGCCAGTCTTCTATCTTCTATCATCATATTCCCTCTTGGTACCACTCTTCCCCAAATTTGGAGGATTTGGACTTTCCAAACCTATCTTTTCACTAAGCCTTTCTAGAGCTCATCAGTCAGCACTGATCCCATTCTCTCCTCTGCTCCCAAACTATGTTAATTGTACCTCCTCTAAAACAAGCTTGACGTTATCATTAGTGGTGTAGCATGTACTAGAGAAACAATGCTTGCCAAAGAGTTATAAAATCATACATCTGATGAGCTTAAAGACTTCTGGTCCAAGGTGTAGACCACAGTCTTGGATTTGATGATATTAAAACTCTTAATTTAAAGCTGCAAATACAAAGTGACTTCAGCAGTCACTTTAATTCCCCGGAGTTCATCTTCCTCAGCCTTGAAATAAAGGCCTTGAACTAGATCAAACTTAGAGTCCCTTCCAATTCTATCTTCTATGAATCTAGGTGGGCCAGGAACAGGAAACCAAGAAGAGTCCTAGACCAGATCTCTTACAGACAATTAAATAAGAAACATTAGAATACTTTTAAAAAAATGAAACAGCTATTTCCATGAATACTGCATAATTTGGCTAGAATGAGTTCTGATTTAAAATTAAATCTCTCTTATGTTTCTGTATCAGAGGTCAAGTGTTTTCAGTTAAACTGTAGTCCATAAGTAAGAGCAACACACTAAGTTCTCAATTCTGCTACTACTTTTAGCTAGACCAACTCATTTCAACTCATTTCATCTCTCTGGAACTTAACAGTCTTGTCATCTGCAGAATGAGGCAATTAGACAAGATGATCACTATAAGGCCATTTGTATCTCAGTCTAAGACTCTATGAAATCCCCAATCAATAAGTAAGAAATTCTTTCAAGTATAGTTCATATAAGAACTTTCCAGGGAAAAAAAGGATATTGAGGCAATGTAATTGTTTTGGTGCTTTCAAAAGAAATATTTTCTTGCCACTATCTATAAGAGCAAAGAAATATTTAATATATTATCAACACCCTAATTTTTATGAATGTAATGTATAAAATCTAATCTCAAACAGTCTAAGACTCTATGAAATCCCCAATCAATAAGTAAGAAATTCTTTCAAGTATAGTTCATATAAGAACTTTCCAGGGAAAAAAAGGATATTGAGGCAATGTAATTGTTTTGGTGCTTTCAAAAGAAATATTTTCTTGCCACTATCTATAAGAGCAAAGAAATATTTAATATATTATCAACACCCTAATTTTTATGAATGTAATGTATAAAATCAAGATTGCTGGGAGAAATATCCATAATCTCAGATATGCAGATGATACCACCCTTATGGCAGAAAGTGAAGAGGAACTCAAAAGCCTCTTGATGAAAGTGAAAGAGGAGAGTGAAAAAGTTGGCTTAAAGCTCAATATTCAGAAAACTAAGATCAGGGCATCTGGTCCCATCACTTCATGGGAAATAGATGGGGAAACAGTGGAAACAGTGTCAGACTTTATTTTTGGGGGCTCCAAAATCACTGCAGATGGTGACTGCAACCATGAAATTAAAAGACACTTACTCCTTGGAAGGAAAGTTATGACCAACCCAGATAGCATATTCAAAAGCAGAAACATTACTTTGCCAACAAAGGTCCATCTAGTAAAGGCTATGGTTTTTCCAGTGGTCATGTATGGATATGAGAGTTAGACTGTGAAGAAAGCTGAGTGCCAAAGAATTGATGCTTTTGAACTGTGGTGTTGGAGAAGACTCTTGAGAGTCCCTTGGACTGCAAGGAGATTTGCAACCATGAAATTAAAAGACACTTACTCCTTGGAAGGAAAGTTATGACCAACCCAGATAGCATATTCAAAAGCAGAAACATTACTTTGCCAACAAAGGTCCATCTAGTAAAGGCTATGGTTTTTCCAGTGGTCATGTATGGATATGAGAGTTAGACTGTGAAGAAAGCTGAGTGCCAAAGAATTGATGCTTTTGAACTGTGGTGTTGGAGAAGACTCTTGAGGGTCCCTTGGACTGTAAGGAGATAAAACCAGTCCATTCTAAAGGAGATCAGTCCTGGGTGTTCATTGGAAGGACTGATGTTAAAGCTGAAACTGCAATACTTTGGCCACCTCATGCGAAGAGTTGACTCATTGGAAAAGACCCTGATGCTGGGAGGGATTGGGGGAGGGAGGAGAAGGGGAGGACAGAGGATGAGATGGCTGGATGGCATCACGGACTCGATGGACACGAGTTTGCGAGAACTCCGGGAGTTGGTGATGGACAGGGAAGTCTGGCGTGCTGTGATTCACGGGGTCACAAAGAGTCAGACGCGACTGAACTGAACTCAATGTATAAAAATAGGAAAATTATATATACTGTTAAGTAAATATACCAAAAGATAATACACTCACTCTACGTATAACCATATACAACTTATGTAAGTAAAAGGTAATATGTAAAACAAATAGTTGTATGGTAGCAGTAGGAATATTTTTAAGTTTTTCCCTTAATATCATTACATTGGTCTTTCAATAAATGTCAAAAAAAGTTTTTACGGTATTTTGATTGTTTTCTATGAATTATAAGTCTTGGGTGAAAATTCAATACACTAAAATTTAAAGTTGTTTCTACAAAAAATATTTTCAATTTCAACCAATGGGCCACTTATATTTGTATTGTTAGTTGTACAATAAGCGAATTTAGATTATCTCTTAAGTTCAGTGGCCCTTTATTATTCTCATAACCTCTTAATAAACTGTTGTACAACAAATAATCATTTTTGTTTAAATATGGATACCCTAAAGTGAAATAAAACTATTTTTTGAAATTATGACCAATTCAAACAAAACTATTTTCAGAAACAGCAGCAAAAGATTTCTTTTTTTCTAATTTCAGAGTAAGTATCAAAGCAATGAGAACTAACTCTATTAGAAAATCCTGTACATAAATAAAACAAGCAAATATAATTTTAAAAAATTCTTATGGTGAAACAGTTTTCCTTTTCACCTAAACACTGAGACATTTCGTATACACCAACAAGGAACAAATAGAAAAGGCAACAAGTTATGAGACTTGGGAACTAAAGTCTGCTTTAGTTTCTGCTTTTATAGGAACTAAATGGTGGAGGACTCCATGACCAGGGGGGTGTGTGAGGGTGTGGGTGTGTCTACTTAGTTGCTCAGTCATGTCTGACTCTTTGCAACCCCATGAACTATAGTCCACCAGACTCCTCCATGCATGGGATTCTCCAGGCAAGAGTACTGAAGTGGGCAGCCATTCCCTTCTCCAGGTGATCTTCCCGACCCAGAGATCAAATCTGTGCCTTCTGCATCTCTGCTCGTAAAGGCAGGTCCTTTACCACTGAGTCACCAGGAAGCCCCTGCTGGGTTGGTAGACACAGTCAATAAAACATCAATTCTGTTACAGACTCGTAACACTGAGCAAGTCAGTTAACTTCTCTGAGCTGCAGCAACTTCACCTATAAAATAAGGACAATATTATCTATCTTATGTCATATGTAAACTAGCTTAGGTATAATGGCTCTTCAGCTCAGTTCAGTTCAGTCGCTCAGTCGTGTCCAACTCTTTGCGCCCATGAACTGCAGCACACCATGCCTCCCTGTCAATCACCAACTCCCAGTGTTTACTTAAACCCATGTCCATTGAGTCGGTGATGGACATGACATCTAATCATCTCATCCTTTGTCATCACCTTCTCCTCCTGCCTTCAGTCATTTCCCACATCAGGGTCTTCTCAAATGAGTCAGCTCTTCCCATCAGGTGGCCAAAATATTGGAGTTTCAGCTTCAACATCAGTCCTTCCAAAGATCCCAGGGCTGATCTCCTTCAGAATGGACTGGTTGGATCTCCTTGCAGTCCAAGGGACTCTCAAGAATCTTCTTCAACACCACAGTTCAAAAGTATCAATTCTTCGGTGCTCAGCTTTCTTTATAGTCCAACTCTCACATCCATACATGACCACTGGGAAAACCATAGCCTTTACTAAATGGACCTTTGTTGACAAAGTAATGTCTCTGCTTTTTAGTATACTGTCTAGGTTGGTCATAACTTCCTTCTAAGGAATAAGCACCTTTTAATTTCATGGTTGCAATCACCATCTGCAGTGATTTTGGAGCCCAAAAAAATAAAGTCTGACACTGTTTCCACTGTTTCCCCATCTATTTGCCATGAAGTGATGAGACTGGATGCCATGATCTTCATTTTTTGAATGTTGAGCTTTAAGCCAACTTTTTCACTCTCTTCTTTCACTTTCATCAAGAGGCTCTTAAGTTCTTCTTCACTTTCTGCTGTAAGGGTGGTGTCACCTGCGTATCTGAGGTTACTGATATTTCTCCCGGCAATCCTGATTCCACCTTGTGCTTCTTCCAGCCCAACGTTTCTCATGATGTACCCTGCATATAAGTTAAATGAGCAGAGTGACACTTTACAGCCTTGACGTACTCCTTTTCCTATTTGGAACCAGTCTGTTGTTCCATGTCCAGTTCTAACTGTTGCTTCCTGACCTGCATACAGATTTCTCAAGTGGCAGGTCAGGTGGTCTGGTATTCCCATTTCCTTCAGAATTTTCCAGTTTACTGTGATCCACACAGTCAAATGCTTTGGAATAGTCAATAAAGCGGAAATAGATGTTTTTCTGGAACCCTCTTGCTTTTTCGATGATCCAGTGGACCTTGGCAATTTGATCTCTGGTTCCTCTGCCTTTTCTAAAACCAGCTTGAACATCTGGAAGTTCACGGTTCATGTACTGCTGAAGCCTGGCTTGGAGAATTTTAAGCATTCAGTTCAGTTCAGTTCAGTCGCTCAGTCGTGTCCAACTCTTTGCGACCCCATGAATCGCAGCACGCCAGGCCTCCCTGTCCATCACCATCTCTCGGAGTTCACTCAGACCCACGTCCATCGAGTCAGTGATGCCATCCAGCCATCTCATCCTCCATCGTCCCCTTCTCCTCCTGCCCCCAATCCCTCCCAGCATCAGAGTCTTTTCCAATGAGTCAACTCTTCGCATGAGGTGGCCAAAGTACTGGAGTTTCAGCTTTGAGCATTACTTTACTAGCATGTGAGATGAGTGCAATTGTGTGATAGTCGTAGTAGAAGTCAATAAATGATAGCTATTAAGAGACACGGAGAAGGCAATGGCACCCCACTCCAGTACTCTTGCCTGGAAAATCCTATGGAAAATCCTACGGTAGGCTGCAGTCCATGGGGTCACTAAGAGTCGGACACGACTGAGCAACTTCACTTTCACTTTTCACTTTCATGAATTGGAGAAGGAAATGGCAACCCACTCCAGTGTTCTTGCCTGGAGAATCCCAGGGACGGGGGAGCCTGGTGGGCTGCCGTCTATGGGGTCGCACAGAGTTAGACACGACTGAAGTGACTTAGCAGCAGCATTAAGAGACAAACCTGTATTTTAACTCTAAGGTAAATATATGTACATGGTTTTACTGCTGCTGCTGTCATCCTCAAATTTCTTTTCAATAGCCACCAACACAATAAAACTTTGTGCTACACTTTAAACCAAAGGAACTAAAGATTTCTGCTCTAATTATTCAACTTTTACTTATTTATTTGGTTGCACAGTGAGGCACAGAGGATCTTAGTTTCCCAACCAGGGGTGGAACTCCTGCCCCTTCAGTGGAAGTGCAGAGTCCTAATCACTGGACCACCTGGGAATTCCCACTATAGCTTTTAAACTTCAACTTACTTTCATTCTGCAGGATATTAATGGCATCATCCATAATGCAGTCTGGTGAAAATCCTGCAGTCTTTGACAGTAAACCCAACAATGATGCAATTTTCAGTCTCACAGACGGATCATTCTCCTGCAACAAAAGAAGCTATTGTTACCTTGATGCTCTACTCTCAGCTAACCAACAACAGGAATATGGGAAATATCTCAAAAAACACTCAATGATCCAAGTATTCCAAAGGTTTATTTCTGAAAAATTAGCTGTATATGCTTTGGGGAGAAAGTTTTTCTCAATCTGTGTGTTCCATCCAAATAAAGCAAAGTGAATGAGAATATTTTCACACCTTCTTGATGTCATTAATTTCTAACCAGATATATGCTTCTGGGATTAAAAGCACTTTTCTTCCACTGTGCAGTCACATTTGACATGAACTGCAGCAACTTGCACCACAAAGACTGGGCACCCCAACACAGGGCACCCTAACACTNGTTTGGTGGGCATTTCTCCTGTTTCTTTACCTGCTGAGTATTCCTCTGTCTCTTCATCTTGGTTATATTGCTGTGTTTGGCGTGGCCTTTCTATATTCTGGGAATTTGTGGAGTTCTCTTTACTATGGAGTTTCCTCACTGTGGGTGGGGTAGTATCAGTGGCTTGTCAAGGTTTCCTGGTTAGGGAGGCTTGTGCTGGAGTTCTGGTGGGTGGAGCTGGATTTCTTCTCTTTTATCCTGGTATGGTTCTCTGAACTTCTACTCCTGAGGATTCCGAGAAAAACAACCCGACAGCCAAGGCTGAGGAAAAGTTTCCCTATGGGGCACTTATACCGTTTTACTGCATTCAAACCCCTCAGCCTTTGGGATGAAACACTCAGAAGACTGAGAACGCCAAAGTGACCGAGAGGAGAACTTGAGAATGAAAGAAATGATCTTTGAAATGGTTTTCTCCCTTTTTCACTTGGACTGGTTTGCTTTGAGTGCAGAGTTTGATATATATATAGCTAAAGGCAGAGGGGTAGTTATTGGACCCTATGGTGATGAGGTTGGGGAAAGCAGGGAAGATCCCCTGGAGAAGGGTATGGCAACCCACTCCAGTATTCTTGCCTGGGAAATCCCATGGACAGAGGAACCTGGTGNAAAGGCAGAGGGGTAGTTATTGGACCCTATGGTGATGAGGTTGGGGAAAGCAGGGAAGATCCCCTGGAGAAGGGTATGGCAACCCACTCCAGTATTCTTGCCTGGGAAATCCCATGGACAGAGGAACCTGGTGGACTACAATCCATCAGGTCATAAAAGTTGCACATGACTCTGAACGCACGCAACAAAAGAGGGCCTGCCAGGTTGCACTGCCGCTGTGTTCTTTTCTGAAAGAAGGCACTTTAGAGGTGCCCTTGGTAAGAGCAGGGTTTTATTATTCCAGACAAAAACTGGTCTTAGAAATATCCTTGGTGTAAGTTAAAGCAAGTCTGATTCACAAGATGGCAGAGTAGAAGGACGTGAGCTCATCTTCTCCTGTGAGAACTCCAAAATTGCAACTAACTGCTGAATATTCATTGACAAGAGAATGACTGATGACTTGGATCACAGCCTTGTCTAACTCAATAAAACTATGAGCCATGCTGTGTAGAGCCACCCAAGATAGACAGCTCATGGTGGAAGGTACTGACAAAATGTGGTCCACTGGAGAAGGGAATGGCAAACCATTTTAGTATTCTTGCCTTGAGAACCCTGTGAAGAGTATGAAAAGGCAAAAAAGATATGACATTGAAAGATGAACTCCCCAGGTCAGTATGGCCAATATGCCACTGGAGAAGAGTGGAGAAATAACTCCAGAAAGAATGAAGACGCTGAGGCAAAGCGAAAATAGCACTCAGCTGTGAATGTGACTGGTGATGGAAGCAAGGTCCGATGCTGTAAAGAGCAATATTGCATAGGAACCTGGAATGTCAGGTCCTTGAATCAAGGTAAATTGGAAGTGATCAAACAGGAGATGGCAAGAGTGAACATTGACATTTTAGGAATCAGTGAACTAAAATGGACTGGAATAGGTGAATTTAATTCAGATGACCATTATATCTACTACTGTGGGCAAGAATCTCTTCAAAGAAATGGAATAGCCCTCATAGCCAACAAAAGAGTCCAAAATGCAGTACTTGGGTGCAGTCTCAAAAATGACAGAATGATCTCTGTTTGTTTCTAAGGCAAACCATTCAATATCACAAAAATCCAAGGCTATGCCCTAACCACCAATATTGAAGAAGCTGAAGTTGAATGGTTCTATAACAATCTACAAGATCTTCTAGAACTAACACCAAAAAAAAAAAGATGTCCTTTTTTTGAAATGCAAAATAGGGGACTGGAATGCAAAAGTAGGAAGTCAAGAGATGATACCTGGAGTAACAGCCAAGTTTGGCCTTGGAGTACAAAATGAAGCAGGGCAAAAGCTAACAGAGTTTTGCCAAGAGAACACACTGGTCATAGTAAACACCCTCTTCCAAAAACACAAGGGATAACTCTACACGTAGACATTACCAGATGGTCAATACTGAAATCAGATTGATTATATTCTTTGCAACCAAAGATGGAGAAGCTCTATACAGTTAGCAAAAACAAGACCAGGAGCTGACTGTGGCTCAGATCATGAACTCCTTATTGCCAAATTCAGACTGAAATTGAAGAAAGTGGGGAAAACCACTAGACCATTCAGGTATGACTTAAATCAAATCCCTTACGATTATATGGTAGAAGTGACAAATAGATTCAAGGGATTAGATCTGATATATAGAGTGCCTGAAGAACTATGGATAGAAGTTCGTAACATTGTACAGGATGTGGTGATCAAAACCATCCCCAAAAAGAAGAAATGCAAAAAGGCAAAATGGTTGTCTGAGGAGGCCTTACAAATAGCTGAAAAAAGAATAGAAGTAAAAGGCAAAGGAGAAAAGGAAAGATATATCCATCTGAAAGTAGAGTTCCAAAGAATAGCAAGGAGAAATAAGAAAGCCTTCCTCAGTGATCAATGCAAAGAAATAGAGGAAAAGAATAAAATGGGAAAGACTGGAGCTCTCTTCAAGAAAATTAGAGATACCAAGGGATTATTTCTCGCAAAGATGGGCACAATAAAGGACAGAAATGGTATGGACCTAAAAGAAGCAGAAGATATTAAGAAAAGTGGTAAGAACACACAGAAGAACTGTTAAAAACAAATCTTCACGACTCAGATAACCACGATGGTGTGATCACTCACCTAGAGCCAGACATCCTGGAATGTGAAGTCAAGTGGGCCTTAGGAAGCATCACTATGGACAAGGCTATTAGAGACGATGGAATTCCAGCTGAGCTCTTTCAAGTCCTAAAAGATGATGCTGTGAAAATGCTGCATTCAATATGCCAGCAAATTTGGAAAACTCAGCAGTGGCCACAGGACTGGAAAAGGTCAGTTTTCATTCCAATCCCAAAGAAAGGCAATGCCAAAAATGTTCAAACTACTGCATAATTGCACTTATTTCACACACTAGCAAAGTAATGCTCAAAATTCTCCAAGCCAGGCTTCAACAGTATGTGAACCGTGACCTTTCAGAAGTTCAAGGTAGATTTAGAAAAGGGAGAGGAACTAGAGGNCCCAAAGAAAGGCAATGCCAAAAATGTTCAAACTACTGCATAATTGCACTTATTTCACACGCTAGCAAAGTAATGCTCAAAATTCTCCAAGCCAGGCTTCAACAGTATGTGAACCGTGACCTTTCAGAAGTTCAAGGTAGATTTAGAAAAGGGAGAGGAACTAGAGGTCAAATTGACAACATCTGTTGGGTCACAGAAAAAGCAAGAGAATTCCAGAAAACATCTACTTCTGCTTTATTGACTACGTTAAAACCTTTGACTGTGTGGATCACAGCAAACTGTGGAATATCTTAAAGAGATGGGAATACCAGTGGAGAAGGCACCCCACTCCAGTACTCTTGCCTAGGAAATCCCATGAATGGAGGAGCCTGGAAGGCTGCAGTCCATGGGGTCGCTATGAGTTGGACGCAACTGAGCAACTTCACTTTCGCTTTCATGCATTGGAGAAGGAAATGGCAACCCACTCCAGTGTTCTTGCCTGGGGGGTGAGAGGGCGCGACTCGGTGGCCCTTCCCTTTTGGCCATTCACCCGATTGGGGCCCGGGGAGGCGGGTACGCGGACCTGGCAGGGTCCACTTTGAGACCAGGGCTGTGTCTCTGAGTCCTAGAAATAAGGGAGGACTTCAGGTGTCGGCACGAGGCTCTGAGAAGGGACTGGAAGTCCGGCCCGTCCTCCCTGGAGAGGAGGATGAAGTGTGTGAGAAGGAAACCAAAAAAGGGCTCACCCTGGGACGGAGGGCAAGGCCTGTGTTCGCACAGACCAGGACTCTAATCCTGAGCTTTCAGTTTTCTCCCATATCTCACAAGATTGTTAGGATTTGAAAAGAGCATTCATGCAACGAATTTTAGAGCTCTGCTGTGTGCCAGGCTCTGCTTGGCTCTAGGGATTCCGTGATAGACCAGATGAACACAGTGCCTCTTCAGGGACTGTGTTGTTGTGGAGAAAACAGACAATAAAGTAAACAAATAATAGACAAGACTGGTTGAGTTTATATCACTATGATTTTGCTGTGAAGCAAGTGAAATAGAGTGATGGTGGGGTGGTGCTAATTTAGTGCGTGTGGTCGGATAAGACCTCCATGACAGGTAAGGAGAACAGGGGGTATTTTAGGCGGAGGGAAAGCTAGTACAAAAGCCAGGAGAGGGAACAGTCTTGGTGAGTTCAGAAACAGAGGTAAGAGTGGCTTCAGCACAGTAGGCCATAGGAGAGCGACAGGAGATGACAGCCGGGTGCAGGTCTGGCTAGGGCCCAGTTACCCATGGTAAGTTTAGATTCTTCTCAAATCTGATGGGGGCATTTGAGTAGTTTTAAACAGAAAAGTGACAAGATATGGTTTATATTCTTTAAAAGATCAGCCTCTAGTAGGCAAGAGGCAAAGCAGGAAGGCCACATAAGAGGAAAGGTTTGGGACTAGAATGGTAGGAGTGGAGGTGATGAAGCTGGTGGGGCCGTCACAAAAAGTCCAAGTTCAGTATGGAGGTCACTCCCTCCACACACACACAAAGGATAGCATCTACACCACCACCCCTAAAACACAAAGGGCGATATCTACCATAGAGGAAGAGAAAATACATTTGTTTCGTCCCAAGGGGCCAGGCTGGGCTCAGTTCACATAAATTATTGCATGTGAACCCCACTATTCCCATCCTGGTTTGAAGGACTCATCTTAGTTGCAGAGCTATTGCTGGGGGTTTGGGCCACTGCTCAAATTTTCTCTTCCACTCCACAGCACAACTTTACCTACTTTCAAATTTCTATACTTTTTTTTCCCCCATATTAGACAAAAACAACATTGGAAATCAGAGCTGAAGATAGGGTTCTACTAGTAAAGTCTCTGAAATAGCTGGTGGAAAAGAAGAAGAAGCTGGTTGTTCTCATTCTGGGGCTTCAAGATTGGGAAAAATTCCGGTTCTTGACAGGCTGACCCAGGCTTTTTGGCCTCTGGGCCAAATGTGGAGAGTGGGACCTGGGGGCTCCCTTCCAATTGATTTCATTCCCAGGCTCTGTATAGAAATACCAGACTCCTCCCATTTGCAGCCTCTCTCTCTGTCTCCCTCCCTTCTTCCCTCTCTGTAGCCCTTTTCCCTGCATCATTCTTTTCAAACTCAACCTTTTGAAGTTGATTTAGAGGCAAGGCCCTTCTTCCCTTTGGTTTCATTTTCTGAAGGAGACATGATTCATCCAACTATATATTCATTGCTGAATCAGAAACTTTCTTCTTCCTCTTCTTGCCTTTTTGAGATGAAGTAGGGTTCTTCCTTGGAGAAGGAAATGGCAGCCCACTCCAGTGTTCTTGCCTGGAGAATCCCAGGGACGGGGGAGCCTGGTGGGCTGCCGTCTAAGGGGTCGCACAGAGTCGGACACGACTGAAGCGACTTAGCAGCAGCAGCAGCAGGGTTCTTCCTGGTGCTAACACCTCACTTTGGTGGTATAACTGGATGAGTGCTAGGAGGGGTGACTAAACCGAGAGCCATGAGAAGGGCTCAGAACTTGCACTTTGGGGCCTCCACCCCGAGATGGGAATATCCTTCTGCTCCAGCAGCCCAAGGTCAGGAGCCTTCTTCGTTTATCACCATTGCCTAGTATAAAGTTCTTGGCTCCCTGGGTTGCCCACTAGCCATTAACTGACTGGAGACTATTTGGTTGCCTATATTTACCTGGGCTTGGAGGATGATGTTTCTGAGGTCAGGCTGTGCAAATTGGAGAGAAGATGTATAAACAACAAGGCTGTTTTTCCAAAGGCCAGTGTCCAGAAATAGCTCCTTGATTTTCTGACCTAGTCCCTTCCACTTTGACAGAAAACCACTGAGCAAATGATCAGTAATAAAATATAACTGAAAATAGTTGTATCCAGATGGAGATAGATTTGCTGATGACAGCAAATTGCAGCCTTCTACCTGGACAAAAGACAGGACCAACCTCCAGCACTTTGCTTTCTGGGGATTGGAGGTGACCTGTGAGTGGAATTAGCTGTACTTTCCATAGGAGCATTCATTTTTCCAAGCCAGGTTGGCCCAGCCTACAGCCCCAAGTCAGTGGTGTTTCTCAGATTTTGTATAAAGCCCAATCAAAATGTCATTTTTCAAGCACCGGTAAAGATACTTGTTTTAGTCCTATATGTCTCCCACATACTCTAATGGAAGAGGATAACTTTGGGTATTGAATAGGTCTGGGTTGGACTCCCTTCTCTGTACATTAGCCATGGCCTTGGGCAAGTTTCTTCACTGTACAATGGAAGTAATACTTTATTTTTAGGGCTAGTGTGATGCTGATAAGCAAGCTCCTTCACCCATCCTCATCCTGTGAAGTAGCGCCCGTCAGTACACGTTCCTCTTCTCCCTAGCTCCCACCCTGGTCATACTTCTATTGTGCCATTAACTTGTTCAAGAAAGGACTTCTGGGACTTCCCTGGAAGTCTAGTGGTTTAGACACTGCACTCCTATGACAGCAGGGGGCACAGGGTCCATTCCTGGTCAGGGAGCTAAGATCCTGCGTGCTGTGTGGCATGGCCAAAAAAAGAAAAAGAAAGGAATTTCCAGCCCGTCTGCATTTTTCCTACAGGCATGTGTCTGTGTCTGGACACATGGAGAGCCCATATGCAAGGGGCTAGGGAGAAGGAAATGGCAACCCACTCCAGTGTTCTTGCCTGGAGAATCCCAGGGACGGGGGAGCCTAGTGGGCTGCCGTCTGAGGGGTCACACAGAGTCAGACACGACTGAAGTGACTTAGCAGCAGCAGCAGCAGCAGCAGCAGCAGGGAGAGTAATTGACAAGAGGTTAGAAAGTCCAACAGAACCTCCAAAGAAAGATGTCAGAAATCAATGACAAGCAAGAAACCACTGATGACCAGTCTCTATTAGCCCATTTTCAGAGGAAAATGTTGACCCACTGGCCTTTGTCTCCTTGTCGTCTCTCTCCCAGCCTTCCCCAAAAAGCAGATACAATAACTGTCAAAGAGCTAATGTGAAGGAGAGAGGGCAGCTGGTCTGTGTCATTTCCCAACCCAGTTCACCCCTGCTGGTGTAAGTTCACCAGGAATGTAGACTGAAATAGGGGCTTCCCTGGTGGCTCAGACGATAAAGAAACTGCCTGCAATGTGAGAGACCCAGGTTCAATCCCTGGGTAAGGAAGATTCCCTGGAAAAGGCAATGGCAACCCACTCTAGTATTCTGCCTAGAAAATTCCATTGGCAGAGTGAGCTTGGCAGGCTACAGTCCATGGGGTTGCAAAGAGTAAGACAGGACTGAGAGACTTTACACCACTGCTACAGACTGAAATAGACACAAGTCTTCTTTCTTCTAACCTCATTCCTCCCTGAACAGTGGTACCTCCCAGTCAGTTACCCTGGGATTATAATAACAGAAATAACAATGGTGAGCTCATGCTGCGTGCTTACTGTGTGCCAGGTATCACAGTAAATACCGTGTGCAGATCAGCATGTTAAAGTTGTGCAAGCCTCTGAGGGCCAGGCCACTGTTATCATCCTCATTCTTCAGGTGAAGCAACTGAGACTGCGATATTGTGTAACTTGCTCATGCCCTCGTAACTAGAGTGTGGTAGTTGTCAGGATTTGGATGTCAGCTGTTTGATCCCCACCCCATGACCCTGCTACCAGCCTTCTATTCCCTCTTTATCCCCCCTCTAATTGGCTTTCATCCCTAGCTGTTCTCTGCAGCTAGGATCTCAGCCAAAGGTCCCCAAGGCTTTCTATGGTCCTGATCACTTTGCCTGAGCCTAGGTGCCAATGAGTTAATCTGATCATCCATTCGTTGCTAACAGGGGAATGCTAGTGGAAACTCTTCCCTACCTGGCCACCCCCCATACACCCTGGACATTCCTCACTCCTGCCAAGAACACAGGTCCATTTCCAAAGCAAGTGCTCTCTCATCCTAGAGATCATCTTTGTTTGCCCTGAGCTCTGTACCACTTTATACCTTTCCTGGGACCCTTATCTTTTTCTAGTGATAACTCAAGTCTGTCTAGCACTTAACGGTCTACAACACTTTCCATTTGCCTAACCCAGCCCCCACTTCCTAGGCTTCTTAACCATTTTCTATAACCCAGGTGACAAGAGAACATGCAGTTTAGCATCCAAGGTCCACCACTTGCTAGAGAAGTTAACTTATTGACTTCTTCACTCCATTTTCTTATTGTGAAATGGAAGAATAATGCTTGTTTCTCATTGTTGTGAGGGTTGAATGAAGTAAACACACAGAGACACATAGAAAAACACACACACCGACACACATGCACACAGCAAGTAACTCATTAAGTGTTGGCTATTGTATCATTATTGCATTGAATCCCCAAACCCTGTGGGAAAAAAATCAAAGCAAATCAGTTCTTGTCACCAGCTCTCTAAGCTCTCTGCTAGCTCTGTCAAGCTCTGATTCTACCGTGAATCACAGTTATTTATGGACACAACTTAGTTCTATGATGTAGCTACCCTGGAGGCCCAGCCCTTACCAGAGGGCCTTGTATATAGGAGGCTGTCCCGCCAGGTTGGGAATTAGCATGTAACAATAGTCTCTACCTCATCCAGGCTGTGGGAGGAACTAATGAGAAATTTCTGTAATATACTCTTTAGTATAGTGCCTGGCACTAAGTAAGCTCCTAATAAACCAGTCGCTATTGTTTCATCTTACAGTGAGGCTCCCGAACATGTTCCTTAAAAACATAGACTCTGCAACCATACTGTCTAGGTTCAACTTAATGCTAATTCTATTAGACTCTAAGTTAATTAACCACCTGGGCCTCAGTTTCCTCATCTGTAAGATGGACATGATAACAGCATGTACCTAAATGAGGTTCCACAGATCAAATGAGTTAATATAATAAACACACTTAGATGTGTGCCTGTCACATGTCGGTATATGTAAGAGTTTTTTGTCACCATTTATAGATGGGGAGACCCAGGCTCAGAGACATCAAGCAGTAGTCGAGCTGGGATCCAAATCTAACTGAGGCTGTCTGAGACCAGAGCCTCACTCTTTTAGGATAGGTTGCTGCCCCAGATGGTCCATGTATATTTTAACAGGAGCCTTCTCCTGTGGTGGAGATGTCAAGAGTGGAGGAGAGTAAGCTGGCACTAGAGATTTCTGGGGTAAGGGAGACCACAGGATGCCCTCAAGTCAAGCCATAGAGGTGGCTTTTTCCTCACCTGTGTCTGACCATATGATTTTAGTGTTCTATCAAGTCTCAGACCCAGAAGGCCTAAAAATGGTACCACCCATCCAGACCTCTAACCCCGAATCTGCAGCAAAACTCTCATTATTGCACATTGATGTCACACTCAAAGATGGGCCCCTGATTTTTAACACAAAGAGGCCCTGGCCTTAAGGGATTTTCCATTTCTGAGGCATGATTCAGCCTAGAAGACAAGACCAGACAGACTTGTTCCAGAGGAAGGAGTTCTGGGTGGTGGATGGAGAGGGAGAAGAAAAACAAACAGGGCTTAGAGCTGAGCAAGTCTCACAGCTGCTGGGCTGCAGGGGGATGGGGCAGAAGCGAACAGAGGGACCCTGCCTGCACAGAACGGGGCGCCCACTGACCAATTTATCTTTCCTGAAGTCAAATGTATTGATTTAAATAAGAATCCAGCCCATGCTTCTAAAGCCCCAGAAAAACACTAATAACATTTCACAACTGTGAAGCACAATATGATTGCCAAAGCATTCCACATAAGTAACCTCAATTTTAGCTGCTTTTAATAATAATTTGCATCTCTTATTACAAAGCATCAAGTGCTCATTGAGGAATACTAGGAAATGTTTTTAAATGTAAATCTTAAAATGTCAAGTATGTATATATTGCACCACTAGTAATAACATTTTCAGTAAATTTCTAACTATTTTTTTCCGAGCCTATGAACATACAGAGGTCATTTAAACAAAATTGAGAAGTACTACAGAGTTGTTGTTGTTGTTTTTAATTTATTCAATCATGCCATGTGGTATGTGGGATCTTACCAGATGTGATCCCACAGACCAGAGATCAAACTAATGCCCCTTGCATTGGAAACACAGTCTTAGCCACTGGACTGTCAGGGAAATCCCCAGAAAGCTTTAGATCTTTTCTTTTTCATGTAACATAAAATCACAGGGATTTTCTAATGGTGCCAAACGTTTAGCTGTAGCAATTCATAATGACCTCATTTATCAGTATAGATGTACCACATTTGCTGTAGCCACACCCTAATTACTGGACATTCCAGATATTTACAAAAGTTGAACTCTTTAAATAATACTGCTGTGAACATCTTTTTACTTACATTTTTGTCTATATATCTGATTATGTCCTAATAGTAAATTTCTAGTAATGCAATTACTAACTCCAAGGATTTCAATATTTTTAAGTACATATAGCCAAATTACTCTTGAGAAAAATGTATTCAGTTTACCCTCTGACCAGCGCCGTGTGACAATCTGCTGTGAACATCTTTTTACTTACATTTTTGTCTATATATCTGATTATGTCCTAATAGTAAATTTCTAGTAATGCAATTACTAACTCCAAGGATTTCAATATTTTTGAGTACATATAGCCAAATTACTCTTGAGAAAAATGTATTCAGTTTACCCTCTGACCAGCGCCGTGTGACAATTAACCTCTCACTCTCTGATTGAGCCAGTGAGTTAGGTAACAAGCATCTCATGTTACAAATGTGGAAGACTGGGATTCATACAATTGAAAGTCAAACTCTAGTGCCCTGGATTTGGTGCCAGGGATCTTCTCACTCTGCCTTCTAGACAAGATGAGCTCTGAAAAAGATTTTCCTGAGCAATGGAGTTGTAGAAAATTTTATTTTTATATCCTCATTTATTGGTGAAAATATATTTTTTTAATCTTCAGTTTATTGACCTTATTTGTTCCATGGGCCCCTTTGGCAGCCTAGTTAAACCCCTGGGGCTTCCCGGGCGGTTTACTTCTAATGTAGGGGGCATGGGTTTGATCCCTGGTCGAGGAACCAAGATTTCACATGCCACAGGGCACGGCCAAAGAGAAACAAAGGAAAAAGCCTACCAGCCCCTTCTCAGAGTAATGTATGTATATGCATTTAACCCAATTATATTAAATATAAAAGCAAAATGATGATGGAGTAATGCTCCTTTATGACAAGGAGCATTAATAACAGGATCTAGAACTACATAGAAGGAGAGGTAGCCCATCAGGCGTCCTGAGTGTTCCTGTTCATTCTAGCTGAGTTTGCTCTCGGGATATCAGCAGCTTCAGTAGCGGAACACTTAGGCAACAGAGTAGCTTATTCCCTGCTTTCTCAAGAACTGCTGGGCCTTGGTTCTCAACTCTTCTTATGTAACATAATTTACTACATGTGTTCCAGTCACCTGGCCCTCTACATTGCCCCGTGGGAATCAGCGCTGAGGGAAACTGCCCAGACATGCTGACACCCTCCCTACCCCTTTTAATATGAATAATGAAGTCTTAGATCTGGGATCTAGAAGTTTTGTGTCTTCGGTCCTTATCCAGGAAACTGTAGCAAGCTGACTTAGCATGTAGGGAGGGTAAAGTCTGAACGCCTTCACAATTCTGACCCTACCATTCATTTCAAAGCAGCGCTGAGTGTAAATGATATGTTGAGGTGTATGCGACAGCTATAATGCAGACCAAGAATACTTGTAGTTTTCACTGGTACAAAAGTCACTGTAGTTTATTGTATACATTCAGCTAAAGGTTTCTCAAAATGTCGGGATTTTTTTTTTCCCTCATTCAAGTTCACAGATTTTTAGGAGAACTCTTGGCTGCTGCCAACATCTCAAAAGAAGACCAGAAAATCTTGTTGTTCAAGCAAAGCAAGTCAGTTAATTTGATATTTACAGCAATAAGGGAGAATAACACCTTGAAAGAGACTTGGTGTAGTTACTAAGAGGATTTCAAGAAAGGGTGTTCACAGGATTTGGAGGCCTGGGCTCAAGTGGTTTAAGGTGATTTTTCAAAGCAAAAAACTGATGGGGATTGGGCACAGTTTATGACATTTAAGATAGCTTGGGATTCGTAGACACAGAGAAGCAGAGGTCTTGAAGCAAGTCTCCTTAAATAAACTTGGTCATATATGTGAGCTCTTTGCCTTTGTGAGCAGTCTGTGGTCCTGACAGTCATCTGTCCTGTCCTAGATGCCCAGATAAATTAATTTCTTGAAGCAAACAATTAATCTACTTATCCTCCTGCATAAGAATTTCCCTGGGATTTCCCTGGTGGTTAAGCCTCAGTCCTTCCACAGCAGGAGGCACAGGATCAATCCCTGGTAAGCTAAGATTCTGCATACAGTGCAGCACAGCAAAAAAAAAAAAAAAAAAAAAACCACCACAAGAATTTCCTGATTTTTGAATTCAGTGATTTTGTAAATCCTTCATGCTGTCTTAGACCTGGAAGAAATATTCCATTTGGAATTAGAATTGGAAGAGGATCATCTAATGGAGAAATCTTGGGCTTTGGAATCAGAAAAGCTGGCTTTTAATCCCTGATCGGTCAATCACTACTGGCATTGTCATTCTTTTCATCATTTCCTTCATTAGAGAAATATGTATTAACCTCCTATGATGGGTTCCAATAAATTATCTAAGTTCTTGGAAGCTCAGTTTCCTCATCAGTAAAATAAAGATTAAAGTAAAAAATAAAAAAGAACTTCCTGGAGCAGTTGAGTCATGTTGACATGGGTGGTCTCAGCTCTTACTTTACGACCCCATGGATCATACAGTCCATGGAATTCTCCAGGCCAGAATACTGGAGTGGATAGCCTTTCCCATCTCCAGAGGATCTTCCCAACCCAGGGATGGAACCCAGGTCTCCCACATTGCAGGGGGAGACCATTGTCATTCTTTATCAGCTGACCCACAAAGGAAGCCCTACTGGATAAGACCAGCTTCTTAACTGAAATCCCCTTTCTCATGGAAGTGGAGGCCTATTTTTGCCTGTTTTTGCTGTCTGTTCTTTCCATACTGTGAGTTCACTGTGGGTAAGGGCTAAGTTTTGAACTCCTAGATGTAGGATTCATTTGTTTTCTATATGTTTACCCCCCCACGAAAAAAAAACCCACTCAAATATCTTTTTTAATACACAGGGGATTTACTTAGTGAGGAGTCCTTGGGCTGTACACTTTTCCATATATGTAAGAACTGAATAATTAAGGTTTTTGTTTTTTTTTTTTTTTGGTAATGCCCTTCTGTTGACCCTTATAGCTGTTGATTTTTTTTTTCCTTTTTACATCAAAATTCAAAAAAAGAGCTATTTGTACTCATTGTTTCTGATTCAGTTCAGTTCAGTTGATCAGTTGTGTCCGACACTTTGCGACCCCATTTACTTTTTTTTTAATGAACTTTTTTATTTGGAAAATTTCAAACATAAAAGAGAGAATTGTAAAGTATGAATCACTTAGCAATCATAAGCTCATAATCAATCCTGGTTCGTCCATACCCCATCCCACATACATTCCCATTGTATTATTTTGAACCAAATCTCAGACAGTGTTATCATTTCATCAATAATTATTTTAGTATATGGCTTTAAAATATAAGACTTCTTTTACCTAACCATAATACCATAAATCTGAAAAAACTGTCCCATATTATCTAAAATATTATGTTCTAAAAATAACATAATAGCATAATATCTTAAAATCAACAATTAATTCCTTAACATCATTAAATATCCAATCAGGGTTCACATTCCTAACCGCCTCATAAATGATAGAACATGTTTTTTTCGTTCGAAACAGGATCTGAATAGGACCCATATATTGCATTTTGTTGCTATCTACCTTAAATTTAATTTAGATATTTCCTATCCCTCCCCTCCTTTTTTCCTTTTTCTTTGTTTAATTTATTCATTGAAGAAATTATCACTTTTTCTGTAGAGTTTCCTACAGTCTGAATTTTGCCGGTTGCATCTCCTTGATATGTTAACATATTCTTCCTATCCCTGTATTTTCTGTAACCTGTTGGCAGTTAGATCTGAAGACTTGATCAGATTCAGGTTTGAATGTTTAGGCAAGAACAGTTGAGAGGTAGCATGGTGGTCTCCTATAATAAAGCATAGATGGATGTCTAGTCATCTCTTTCTCATTTATCTCCATCTCTTTGTAACAATTGGGATTGTTGCCTTTCATTTCCTTAGTGCTTGCATGAAAATATTTTTTATAAACAGATACTTCCTCTTGTTAACTAGTTAGCTATTCTGGCATACAGTTTACATACACAAGGCAGGTCATTCTTGATTCTTTCTTTTTGTTTTCACTTGTTGGTTTCAAAATAATGAATTGTTTCCCTCAGTTCAGTTCAGTTCAGTCGCTCAGTTGTGTCCAACTCCTTTCAGCCCCATGAATCACAGCACACCAGGCCTCCCTGTCCATCACCATCTCCCAGAGTTCACTCAAACTCACGCCCATAGAGTCGGTGATACCATCCAGCCATCTCATCTTCTGTCGTCCCCTTTTCCTCCTGCCCCCAATCCCTCCCAGCATCAGAGTCTTTTCCAATGAGTCAACTCTTCTCATGAGGTGGCCAAAGTATTGGAGTTTCAGCTTCAGCATTATTCCTTCCGAAGAACATCCAGGGTTGATCTCCTTTAAAATGGACTGGTTCGATCTCCTTGCAGTCCAAGGGACTCTCAAGAGTCTTCAATAACACTGTTCAAAAGCATCAGTTCTTTGGTGCTCAGCTTTCTTCACAGTCCAACTCTCACATCCATACATGACCACTGGAAAAACCATAGCCTTGACTAGATGGACCTTTGTTGGCAAAGTAATGTCTCTGCTTTTGAATATACTATCTAGGTTGGTCATAACTTTCCTTCCAAGGAGTAAGCGTCTTTTAATTTCATGGCTGCAGTCACCATCTGCAGTGATTTTGGAGCCCCCCCCAAAAAAAGTCTGACACTGTTTCCACTGTCTCCCCATCTATTTCCCACGGGACCAGATGCCATGATCTTCATTTTCTGAATGTTGAGCTTTAAGCCAAACTTTTCACTCTCTTCTTTCACTTTCATTAAGAGGTATTTTAGTTCCTCTTCACTTTCTGCATCCTCCAAAAGTAAACATTTTGGGTTTCAGGGGAAGTTTATTGTATTACTACAAACTCATGGGTTTAAACATATTTCACATGTTTCTGTTCATTCTTATTAATGGAAATATTTTCAATTTAGCACATTGTGAAAGATCAAAAATTCTGAAAACATACAGAGTTGGTGAGGCTGTGAAAAATGGTTCAACATCTGTGGACAGCAATTTAACAATATTTAACAAATCATAAAAGGCACATTTCCTTTGACACAATGATTTTACTTTCAGGAACTTATCCTACAAATGCACTCACAATTATGCAAAGTGCTGTATGTACCGAGTCTAAATAAACAAAAGCAGTCTTGTTTATTTTAGCAAAAACAAAGGTAAAGAAATACTTCTGCAGAAAAATTAATAGCAGGATTATTTACAACAGCAAAAAGTGGAAGCAGCCCAAATGCCTATTGCTGGATGAGTGGATAAACAAAATTTGGTATACACATACAACGGAATATTATTTAGTCTTAACAAGGAAGCAAATTTCTGACACACACTGCAATATGGATATGTTGGTTGCACAGCAATGTACATTCTTGAAGCTACTGAGCTGATTAAAATGATTAAGATGGTAAATTCCGTGTTGGGTATTTTGCCACAATTAAAATTTTAATTTAAAAATATAAAGTAAATTAAAATTTAAAATTATAATTATTAACATGCGTTTTACCTTTCACTTTTCTACTGTGCAATGAATTACACAATACAGAAATCACACGATTCGTGAGTTATGACTTGCCCCGGGGGTGTCTTGAACTGTCCAGAAGAGGCAAAGGCTAGAAAGACAGAGGAAGGTTAGAAAGAAGAAAAGAGTCCTTCCAATCCACCCCCAAGCTCAGAGCCGGAGTACGCGGTGCTCTAGGGGCAAGCGGACGCTCCCTCTCCGGGACGGCCCCGCAGGGCGCATCCCTCCCGCAGGCAGGCAGCGGAGAAGGCCGGCGCCGGGCTGCTGGGTCCAGCTCCTGCCAGCTGCTGACCGCGGCGCCGCATCCTCGCCGGGCGAAGTCTAGCGACTTCAGGCCAGGTGTCTCTCCTTCCCCAGGGCCCGCCGCCCACATCGGGGCAGACAAGCGACTCCCAGCGGTACGGAGCCCTTAGCGTCGGTCAAGCTCTCGCCCCTGGGTGACCCTGAGCAGCAGGGCGGGGGAAGGGATGGCCACAGTTACAGCCCCGCCCCGTCTCACAGGCGCGCCCAGAACCTAGCCGGGGTCGGCGGCGGCAG
Organism: Oreotragus oreotragus; assembly: GCA_006410675.1. Lineage (NCBI taxonomy): Eukaryota > Metazoa > Chordata > Mammalia > Artiodactyla > Bovidae > Oreotragus > Oreotragus oreotragus. The sequence goes on from SJYX01010221.1 coordinate 357,934, forward strand.
CAGGGCCAGGGCCGCGGAGGCCGCGGAAGGCAGGATGGCGCAGGAACAGGGCTTCCAGCCCCTGGCGCATGCTCCATTGTTCTAGGAGACTTCCTTCTGAAATGTAAATTCTAAGATACAGTTAGAGGAGGGCATCGCAACCCAGTCCAGTGTTCTTGTCTAGAGAATCCCGAGGACCGAGAGCTGGCAAGCTACAGGGTCACGAAGGGTCAGAAACGACTGAAGCGACAGCAGGTAAGGTACAATCAAGGTTCTCAAGGCAGTGACAGCGGAGCGTTAAGTGAAATGCACGGCACTTCCCACCGTGGGGTGCCCCTGTTCGACTGCACTGGCCACACACCCATGAAGCCGGCCCTGGTAAGTAGGGATCACAAGTACTGTAACATCTAGAGCCGTGTTGTCCAATAGAAATAAAACCTGAGCCGCACAGGCGAGCCACATTATGTAATTTTAAATGTTCTTGTGTCCAATAAAAAAGAAGCAAAGAAACAGATGAGAGTAATTTTAATAATATATTTTATTTTCCCCAACATATCCAAAATAATACTGAGCAGGGCTCTGTGGGTCTCCTGGGCACAGGACTTTCTGTGTCCCCCATTTCTTTGATTTTAGGAAACAGCCTTCATTCAGCCTCCATGACCTCCCCTGAGTTCTAGTCAGATTCAAGCAGCTGTTATTTAGGGAAGAGAAGGGATGCCAGACGGGGAGAAACAGTCAAGAGCACCCTTTGGGCAAGGTCCTAGTTTCCAATCAAGGAATACATACAAACAATTGATATAAAACTTCTCACTGTCTTCCCCAAGAGAGGACACATGGTTTGAGGGCTTTAGCCCACTGTGTCCCCCTTTGCCTGGCAAAGCAATAGAGTTGTCCTTTTCTGCTTCACCCGAAACTGTCTGCAAGATTTGATTTGGCACCAGTGTACAGAGAAGCTGAGCTTTCATCTCAACAAGTAATCATTATTAAAATTACTGAGGTTTTTTTTTTTCATATTAAGTCCTCAAAATTCAGTATATATTTTACACTTAGGGCACATCTCGTTGCTGCTGCTTCTGCTGCTGCTAAGTCGCTTCAGTCATGTCTGACTCTGCGACCCCATAGACGGCAGCCCACCAGGCTCCCCCGTCCCTGGGATTCTCCAGGCAAGAACACTGGAGTGGGTTGCCATTTCCTTCTCCAATGCATGAAAGTGAAAAGTGAAAAGTGAAAGTGAAGTCGCTCAGTTGTGTCCGACTTGTAGCAACCCCATGGACTGCAGCCTACCAGGCTTCTCCATCCATGGGATTTTCCAGGCAAGAGTTCTGGAGTGGGGTGCCGTCGCCTTCTCCGGCACATCTCGTTACAAGACCTCAATCGCCACGTGTGTCTAGTGGCTGATAGAGTGCACAGGGCAGGTCTAGAGCATGAAAAAGGAAGTGGCTGGCTGAAGACTTTGTGTAGTTGCCTCTGGGTGGCATAACATTAGCTGCTAAAACAGAAATACCAACTTTTGTCAATCACTTCCTGAGACTGGTGGAATTTAACAGCAGAATTCCTGTGCGTGATTTTGATGACTGTTATGAATATTGAGTCACTATTTTAACACTGTTACTGAATGTAAAATATTCCTGTGTATAACAGTGTCACCCAGACATTCATTAAAACGGTGGTTCTAATGCTAATGCTACAAAACAACTCCTATTTGATAAATATTAGAAGGGAAAGTTAGATGTGTCAATTTCCAAGTTGTCGTTTTAGTCACTAAGTTGTGTCTGACTCTTTTGCGACCCCATGGACTGTAGCCCACCAGGCTCCTCTGTCCATGGGATTGCCCAGGCAGGAATACTGGAGTGTTGCCATTTTCTTCTCCAGAGGCTCTTCCTAACCCAGGGATTGAACTGCACCTTCTGTATTGGCAAGCAGATTGCTTACCACTCAGCCACCAGGGAAGCCCCATTGCCAAGAGGAAGGCCAAATAACCAACCTTATGCTCCATTTGTTACTTTAGAAATGGATTCCTTGGGAAGTATTGGAAAGTTCTGAGAACTAAAAACGAACATTTAAGAAGGTACCCTTTTAAGTTTGCAAAAATGGCTACACAGGCAACAAGGAAGGAAAAACAAACCCTGGCCACATCGTTGCAAGCTCCAGGTCAAAGTAATGTGCACCTGAGCTGCTCTGGTTGTGCAGATAAACACTCAGAACAAAAAACCCTGTTTTACATTTTGCATGTGTTTCTATAGAGGAAATTGCGTGCTGCGAAAACTGTGTCATTAAGTAGGGCTTTATTTTCACTAGCCTTTCGCTTTCAGGTAGAGAATCTCCCTGCAATGCAGGAGACCCAGGTTTGATCCCTGGGTCGGCAAGACCCCCTGGAGAAGGGAATGGCTAACCACTCCAGTGTTCTTGCCTGGAGAATTCCCTAGACAGAGGAACCTGGTGGGCTACAGTCCATGGGGTTGCAGAGTCAGGACACCAGTGAGTGACAAACACTTTCACTTTCCCATTCAGAAGTTACAAAAGTTTACTGGCAGACTGGCCTGCCATATAGTGGTAAGAATAGGAAACTACAGGCCATGTTAAAAATATTTAATACAAAGTATTTGATATATCGAAATAATAGGTGGAACAGAAAATAAACACGGGGAAACGCACCATCCAGCTTAAGAACTAGAACATCACCTATAACGCATCCATCCATCTGTGGGCCTTTTTCCTATCTTATCCTGCCTCACCGGAGATAACACTGGCTTGAATTCTGTGTTGACCATTTTCTTGGTTTCTTAAAAAGGCTGTTTTATCATTTCTGTATGCATCCCTAGATGAAATATTGTCTCATTTGCTCATTTGAGCTTTATAAAAGTGGCATCATGACTTTATGCAGTTTTGTGCAACTTGCCTTTTTCATATATTTACTTGACCATGTTACATGTACAGCTGGAGTTGATTCACTGTGGAAAGAGACAGCTATTTATTTATCCATTTACCCAGTCTCCTGTCAACGGACATTTCGTAGCCTCCAATGTTTTGCCATCTTAACAATACAGCAATTGAATGAATTTTTAAGAATGAATATTTAAGAACTTCTTTGTAATATGTCTAGTTCAGTTTTACAAAATACATATAGCCAAAGTGTCTTTCAGAGTTGTACCAATTTACACTCCATTTGTTGTATATAAAAGGTTCCACTGATTTTCATCTTCAGCAGTACTTGGTGTTACTAAATGTCTTAACTGTTGCCAATGGAGTTATTGGCTGTGCTGGATTTTGTTGCTGTGCAGGCTTTCCTTTAGTTGCAACGAGTGAGGGCTACTCTCTAGTCATAGTTGGGCCTCTCTTGTTGTAGGGCACAGGATCTAAGATGCATGGCTTCAGTAGTTGTAGCTCCCGGGTTCTAGAGAACAGGCTCAGTCGTTATGGCCCACAGGCTTAGCTGCTCTGTGGCCTGTGGGATCTTCCCAGATCAGGGATCAAACCCGTGGCTTCTGCATGGGCAGGCGGACTCTTCGCCACTGAGCCATCAGGGAAGCCTGGAAAATCAGCTCTTATCATGGCGTTGACTTGTATTTTCCTGGCTGTCACTGAGCTCAAGCGTATTTTAATTTAAATGGGCCACTTATGTTTCCTTTTCCATAAAGTGCCTATTCACATATTGCCCATTTTTAACTGGTTTGTCTTTTTCTTAGTTTAAGCTTAAGATCTTAATCTGGAAATATATGTATATGTGTGTGTGTGTGTGTGTATATATATATATATCATTTTCTAGATCTGGCAACTTTCAGTTCAGTTCAGTTGCTCAGTCATGTCCGACTCTTTGCGACCCCATGAATCGCAGCACGCCAGGCCTCCCTGTCCATCACCATCTCCCGGAGTTCACTCAAACTCACGCCCATCGAGTCGGTGATGCCATCCAGCCATCTCATCCTCGGTCGTCCCCTTTGGAACTGAAGAGCCTCTTGATGAAAGTGAAAGAAGAGAGTGAAAAAGCTGGCTTAAAACTCAACATTCATAAAAAGGAAGATCATGGCATCCGGTCCCATCCCTTCATGGCAAATAGGTGGGGAACCAATGGAAACAGTGAGAGACTTTATTTTATTGGGCTCCAGAATCACTGCAGATGGTGACTGCAACTATGAAATTAAAAGACCCTTGCTCCTTGGAAGAAAAGCTATGGCCAACTTAGCTTCTTAAAAAGCAGAGACATTACTTTGCCAACAAAGGTCCATCTAGTCTAAGCTATGGTTTTTTTCATGGCAAATAGGTGGGGAACCAATGGAAACAGTGAGAGACTTTATTTTATTGGGCTCCAGAATCACTGCAGATGGTGACTGCAACTATGAAATTAAAAGACCCTTGCTCCTTGGAAGAAAAGCTATGGCCAACTTAGCTTGTTAAAAAGCAGAGACATTACTTTGCCAACAAAGGTCCATCTAGTCTAAGCTATGGTTTTTCCAATAGTCCCGTATGCATGTGAGAGTTGGACTATAAAGAAAGCTGAGCGCCTAAGAAAGGATGCTTCTGAACTGTGGTGTTGGAGAAGACTTGAGAGTCCCTTGGACTGCAAGGAGATCCAACCAGTCCATCCTAAAGGAAATCAGTCCTGAATATTCATTAGAATGATTGATACTGAGCCAAAGCTCTGATACTTTTATTACCTGCTGTGAAGTACTGACTCATTAGAAAAGACCCTGATGTGAGAAGGATTGAAGGCAGGAGCAGAAGGGGATGACAAAGGATGAGATGGTTGGATTGTATCACTGACTCGATGAAGATGAGTTTGAGTCAGCTCTGGGAGTGGCTGATGGACAGGAAAGCCTGGCTTGCCACAGTCCTTGGTGTTGCAAAGAGTCGGACATGACGCAACTGAACTGAACTGACGTTAAAGCAGATTGTTTCAGTAACCTATTCCTGAATCTCCCAATGCCTAACAACTTAAAAATTTTAGTTGTTTTTGAGTCTCTTTTCATATTATCAAGTGTACTTAGTTCTGAGGCTATAATATGGAATTCTCTTTGGATTTTTCTTAGTTAAAAATCAATAATGAAAACAGAACACAAAATCTCTTTGTGTTTTAATTTTTTTTTAAGCTAAAAATGTGGTGAAATCTACTGTGAGATGGAATTGTAATTTCTTCTGAGAGTCTAGGTGCCATTAGTCAACTGTGTCATCTATTGTGTGTCAGAGCACTATATATAGCAACTGACTTCAGTTTTGTTTCTAAGCATTTTTCAGCTTCATTCTGTTCAGTTGTCTGTTTCTGTGTTTTGAGATAAACCTAAATATGCCTTTTAATTGTTAAAAAATTGGAAATGCTGTCTTCAAAGGTAGACTCACTAAATGTTCATTTTTAACCTTTCAGTAATTTATACATCTTTGAACATTGAAATATATAGGAAATAATAAGCAGAAAGCAAAATTATTTTTAAGGAAGAATTCTGGGATTTGATTCATGTCAAAATACCAGAATGGCTCCTGGTTGACCTTTATTCTGTAAGAGATTTTGAAAAATTTGAAAACTCTAGAAGAAATGACCCAGTCAACCTAGTATTATTAAGTCTGTACAGAGTGGAATGGAGATTTGAAGTAAGTATTTTCATTGACATTTCCTGAAAGTTTTCTCTCAGGACATCTCTCAGGATTTTATGTGAGGTAAGGATTCTGTGATCAAGTGCATGCTAGCAGTGATGGGTTAAAGTTAATTTGAGTCTTTATTTCAGGATTTCTTAGGATCTCCGAAATGTGAATGTTTACAGTGAATCTTAAGAGCTTCCAACAACAAAAGTTTAATTTTTTGCCTCTGGGTTATCTGTGGCTCTGTTCCACATTGTTTTTATCCATGACCTTGGTTTAGCAGCTTACATCTAGGACTTCACTGGCCTTTGACTGAAGGAGAGAGAGATGGTGATAAACAGCTGAAAGTTTCTGCTAAGAAGTGATTAGAACGTCATTCCTGTTCACGTCTTATTGGCCAAAGAAGGTCACATGGTCCTTTCCGGGTTCAGTGGAGCAGGATATATAACCCACTTGCAGCAAAGGACAACACAAGAAGGGCAGTGAACATTTTGAACATTATACATCCTACCTGAGCGTCGTTTCCTAAATGTACTTGATAAGCGTGGCCTTTTTTTCATCTCCCATGTTGTAGCACATCGTTTAGGCAATGCTGGTGTTGATCATTCAGGCTTAAATGATACCTTTTTTTCCAAACATACAGATTCAGTGGCCAGTTTACTTACTGTCTAGCATTTGTATCCCAAGGCAAGATTCTGATTTAAATGCCATTTAAAAAAACAGAGTTTTAGAGCTAGGATTAAAAGTTGCAATAATGAAGTGTTTGAGGTAATTAGAGTTGCATGGGTTTGCCATCAGTTCAGTCCAGTCACTCAGTTGTGTCCCCGTGTCCTCTTTGCGACCCCATGAACTGCAGCATGCCAGGCCTCCCTGTCCATCACCTAATCCCGGAGTTCACCCAAACCCATGTCCATTGAGTTGGTGATGCCATCCAACCATCTAACCCTCTGTCGTCCCCTTCTCCTCCTGCCCTCAATCTTTCCCAGCATCAGGGTCTTTTCAAATGAGTCAGCTCTTTGCATCAGGTGGCCAAAGTATTGGAGTTTCAGCTTTACCATCAATGCTTCCAGTGAACACCCAGGACTGATCTCCTTCAGAAAGGACTGGTTGGATCTCCTTGCAGTCCAAGGGACTCTGAAGAGTCTTCTCCAACACCACAGTTCAAAAGCATCAGTTCTCCTGCGCTCAGCTTTCTTTATGATCCAACTCTCACATCCACACATGAAGTGGAGGAGTAAAGTGAAGTGGAGTCGCTCAGTCGTGTCTGACTCTTTGCAACCCTGTGGACAGTAGCCCGCCAGGCTCCTCTGTCCATGGGATTCTCCAGGCAAGAATACTGGAGTGGGATACTGGACTCCAGGGGATCTTCCCGACCCAGGGATCGAACCCGGGTCTCCCGCATTGGAGACAGACGCTTTAACCTCTGAGCCACCAGGGCAGCCCATCCATACATGACTCCTGGAAAAATCATAGCCTTGACTAGATGGACCTTTGTTGACAAAGTAATGTCTCTGTCTAGGTTGGTCATAACTTTCCTTCCAAGGAGTAAGCGTCTTTTAATTTCATGGCTGCAATCACCATCTGCAGTGATTTTTGAGCCCAGAAAAATAAAGTCAGCCACTGTTTCCACCGTTTCCCCATCTATTTGCCATGAAGGGATGGGACCAGATGCCATGATCTTCGTTTTCTGAATGTTGAGCTTTAAGCCAACTTTTTCACTCTCCTCTTTTACTTTCATCAAGAGGCTCTTCAGTTCTTCTTCACTTTCTGCCATAAGGGTGGTGTCATCTGCATATCTGAGTTTATTGATGTTTCTCCCGGCAATCTTGATTCCAGCTTGTGCTTCCTCCAGCCCAGCATTTCTCATGATGTACTCTGCATATAAGTTAAATAAGCAGGGAGACAATATACAGCCTTGATGTACTCCTTTTCCTATTTGGAACCCATCTGTTGTTCCATGTCCAGTTCTAACTGTTGCTTCCTGACCTGCATACAGGTTTCTCAAGAGGCATGTCAGGTGGTCTGGTATTCCCATCTCTTTCAGAATTTTCCACAGTTTCTTGTGATCCATACAATCAAAGGCTTTGGCATAGTCAATAAAGCAGAAGTAGATGTTTTTCTGGAACTCTTTTAACTATATTAAAATATGAATGTTCCCTCTATCTCAACTATTACTGTTAGTAATGGGGAACATTTTTCTCAAGTCATTTTTAGACATTTTGAAACCTCTGTTGATTTCGTTTTTCTAGTCAAGGACAGAATGGAGCATAATGATCTTATATGAAGCTGGCAAGCCCCACATAGGGTTGATTATTTATGGTTAAAGGCAAAATGGATCATATGATCAAGAAAACGTAAACTTTATTCCAAAATGGTGTTGATGTAAAATTAGCTTGTATAATAGGTAACAGCCATTTGCCAACCCAACTGAATAGTCACATAAAAGCAAATCAAGCTAAGATTATTTGAATGATAATAAGATTTTTCTCTACAGCTACAGAGTGGTCAGACTCCAGTGGCCGGTCACCTCTTGTTAAATATAATTGACTGCATAATAAAAAAAGGTAAAGCTGTATTTTTCTTGAGAGCCCCATTTAGCCAGAAGTATAACTAGTTTTAGATGATGCCTAAACTATTTTACACTGGAATTTTATTTCCAATCCTAAATATGAAAGGATTTATTTTGACCATTTATTAGAACCATATTGTGCCAAGGAAAGGTACCTCAAAAATAGAATAATACTAAATTGCTCAATTCTTGCAACTCGATTCTTCCAGCCCTATAAAGATGAATAATATTGTTGTTTTCTCTTTGCAAGGGCAAAAATTCACATTATCTATAGTTAAAGACTTAACAAATCTAGCTCGTGTCATCTGGAGCACCATTTTATGTATTTATTATTTATTGTAGTTGCGGTTGCACTGGGCCTTCCTTTCATGGGCTCTCTCCAGGTGTGGAAAGCAGGGCTTCTGTTTAGTTGGAGTACCAGGCTTTTCGTTGCTGTGGCTTCTCGTTGCCATGGCTTCTCGTTGCAGAACGCGGCTGTTAGTGCGTGGGCTTCAGTAGTTGCAGAACGTAGTCCCAGTAGTTGCTGTGCATAGGCTTAGATGCTCTGTGGCATGTGGACTCTTCCTGGACCAGCAATTGAAACCATGTCCCCTGTACTGGCAGGCAGATTTCCATCCACTGTACCACCAGGGAAGTCCAGCGTTTTTAATTGTTAGTAAACTGTTAGTTAGTTCAGTTAGTTAGTTCAGTTGCTCAGTCGTGTCCGACTCTTTGCGACCCCATGAATCGCAGCACGCCAGGCCTCCCTGTCCATCACCATCTCCCGGAGTTCACTCAGACTCATGTCCATCGAGTTGGTGATGCCATCCAGCCATCTCATCCTCGGTCGTCCCCTTCTCCTCCTGCCCCCAATCCCTCCCAGCATCAGAGTCTTTTCCAATGAGTCTTTTGTTTTCCTTGGAAGAAAAGTTATGACCAACCTGGATAGTATATTCAAAAGCAGAGACATTACTTTACCGGCTAAGGTCCGCCTAGTCAAGGCTATGGTTTTTCCAGTGGTCATGTATGGATGTGAGAGTTGGACTGTGAAGAAAGCTGAGTGTCGAAGAATTGATGCTTTTGAACTGTGGTGTTGGAGAAGACTCTTGAGAGTCCCTTGGACTGCAAGGAGATCCAACCAGTCCATTCTGAAGGAGATCAACCCTGGGATTTCTTTGGAAGGAATGATGCTAAAGCTGAAACTGCAGTACTTTAGTAAAATGTATGACACCATTTTGGAGACCCATCTTTAAGGCTTTTTAAGTACATCTGTGTCTTTACATTGACCTCAAGCTGATGGCCATTGTGTGAAGGTACTTTTCTTCCTTCCTTGGCTACAGCTTTCTCTACAGCTGAATTTGATTCTGATTTGTTACATAACTTTATTTAGAGCAGAACATTTCATTCAGAGTGGTTTCACTTTTGTCTCCAGCACAGCTGTGGGATCTTAATCAGCCATTACCTGGGAGAATGTTCTGTGACTTTCTCTAGTGGTCCTGGACCTTTAGCAGCATCCCTCCTCCCCCACCTTCATACTCCATCCTGTTTTCATGACTTGGTCCCTTTGGATTCCATCTTGCTCCTCGTCCTCCCTGACCTATCCTGATAATCAGAGAATCGTAAACAGGACCTTGTGCTCTTGAATTTCCCGTGCAGATATTTCTGGAACTTAATTCAGAGGAACCAGATGGGGGCAGTAGTCTCCTGGTAGTTAGCTGAGTGGATACGAAAATCATGTGAAACATATTTCCCAACAGATTGTAACTTTCTACCAGGTATATCCCTACAGGCATGTGCTTAAATTGTACACAATGGGGATGAGGTCTACATGCAGGGAATAGTGTCAGGTTTGGCTGATCTAGGTTTCCTGGGTGATGAATGTACTGTGTAGAGCAGAAAAGCAAGTAGAATATGCCAGTGTTTATGATCTTTGGCAAACTATCATCCTAACTATCAGCAAACTATCAGCCAGGCTCCCCTTTCCATCATCATCTCCCGGAGCTTACTCAAACTCATGTCCACAGAATCGGTGATGCCATCCAACCATCGCATTCTCTGTCATCCCCATCTACTCCTGCCTTCAATCTTTCCCAGCATCAGGGTCTTTTCCAGTGAGTCAGTTCTTCCCATCAGTTAGGCAAAGTATTGGAGTTTCAGCTTCAGCATCAGTTCTTCCAATGAATAATCAGACTGATTTCCTTTAGGATGGACTGGTTGGATCTCCCTGCAGTCCAAGGGACTCTCAAGAGTCTTTTCCAACACCATAGTTCAAAAGCATCATTTCTTCAGTGCTCAGCTTTCTTTATAGTCCAACTCTCACATCTCTACATGATTACTGGAAAAACCATAGCTTTGACTAGATGGACCTTTGTTGGCAAAGTAATGTCTTTGGTTTTTAATATGCTGTGTAGGCTGGTCATAGCTTTTCTTCTAAGGAGCAGGCATCTTTAATTTCATGGCTGCAGTCACCATCTGCATTGATTTTGGAGCCCTCCCCAAAATAAAGTCTGTCACGTTTTCATTGTTTCCCCATCTATTTGCCATGTAGTGATGGAGCCAGACGGCCTGATACTAGGTTTCTGAATGTTGAGGTTTAAGCCAACTTTTTCACTCTCCTCTTTCACTTTCATCAAGAAGCTCTTTAGTTCTTTGCTTTCTGCCATAAGGATGGTATCATCTGCAGGTTATTGATATTTCTCCTGGCAATCTTGATTCCAGCTTGTGCTTCATCCAGCCCAGCATTTCTCATGATGTGCTCTGCATATAAGTTAAATAAGCAGGGTGACAACATACAGCCTTGACGTACTCCTTTCCCTATTTGGAACCAGTCTGTTGTTCTATGTCCAGTTCTAACTGTTGCTTCTTGACCTGCATACAGATTTCTCAGGAGTCAGGTAAGGTGGTCTGGTATTCCCATCTCTTGAAGAATTTTCCACAGTTTGTTGTGATCCACACAAAGACTTTGACGTAGTCAATAAAGCAGAAGTAAATTTTTTCTGGAACGCCCTTGTTTTTTTGATGATCCACTGGATGTTGGCAATTTGATCTCTGGTTCCTCTGCCTTTTCTAAATCTAGCTTAACTATCTGGAAGTTCACGATTCATGTAGTGTTGAAGCCTGGCTTGGAGAATTTTGAGCATTACTTTGCTAGCGTGTGAGATGAGTGCAGTTGTGTGGCAGTTTGAACATTCTTTGGCATTGGAATGAAAACTGACCTTTTCCAGTCCTGTGGCCGCTGCTTAGTTTTCCATATGAGAAATGAGAAAAGCCACATGCAAATATCGGAAAGAGTTATATGGCCAAACAGCATATGATTTCTTATGCTCTACTTGAGAAATCTTGAGGAGGAATTGAGGTTTGCTAAGTAGACAAAGAATGAGCCTAGATGGGGGCAGTGTGTGTTGTAAATAAGGGTATTGTGACGTCCCTGTGCTTTTGCATTGAGTCTGTGACTTTGAGAACTTCCCTGGGTGCCCTCAACATGTTCTTTTCCGGTTAACATGCCATTCATAGTCAGTATAAATGGGCTAACTGCAGCCAAATTCGTGTTTCTGCCTCTGATCTTTTTGATTCCAGCAGCTCATAAAAACAATACCCCGAAGCAATGCAGCCTATTCTCTTGGTGCTCTTTGTGAAGTGGCTTGTTTTACTGGGAGTTGTCTATCACCTCTTCTCCGTGACAGCTTTCCCCGCCACTTGATACCCCCAAGGATCATCCATCTCTTAGTGTTAGGACAGTGAGAAGGAGGTGTCAACAATAGATTCAAAACATAGCTCTAGCAGCTTTGTTTCTACTTATTACTTGCTGAAAGGTGCAATATTGTAAATGTTAGATATAATGCTGGGGTAAAGAGTTTCTACTTTTTCTTTCTCTAAAGCCTCAAGAGTAAACAAAGCAGTAATGCTAAATGCAAGTATATAAATAGAGGGATTAAGGGGATGACCTCTGTGAAAAGCCTCATGGTGAGATGCATAGATGCTCCAGCATTAAGTAACTTAAAAAGAAGAACTGAGAAATACTGGATGCTCAAATAAACAGCTGGTTTAAAAAAATGCAGATAATCTCTGCCAGTGTTTTAGTTGATTATTTATATGTTAGCAGTAGAAGAATTCTTCTTACAGTCTGGATATTTTGGATAATTTTTATTGTGTCTAAGTAACATTACGAACTCTTTGCCATCTTCCTTTATAAAATTCATTTACTATGGATGTATAATTATCACTTTCTTTATTAATACTAATGCATCATATTAAATATAGGTGTTTTAGATGCTAGAAATTCTCAAAGCAGTTTTCACATTCGTTTTAACAATGATAGTATATATGATTATATCTTAAGAATGGTTAGTATTCTTAGAATTTTAATCTTTTAAATAGTGAAAGAGCTTGAATATTATCATTCTGTTCTTTTTCAATTTATTTGTGTTCTCCACTTACCCTGAATCTGAAGCCAAGCTCTCCCTTTTACTGGCTGTGTGTCCATTAGTAAGTGACCTGATTTCTCTGTGAATCAATTTCCTTATCAGGGGATAATAATGGGACTAGTCTCAGAGGGTTATTGCAGTTATTAAATAAGCTAATAAGTTCTTAGAGTAGTGCCTGTATATAGTAAATACTATGGGAAGTATTTTCTAGTATTGTTAAACTGATGGTAGAAAGCATCTTTTTTTTTTTTTCAGATTGGTACAGAACAATGAGCAAAGTAGAACTGTTCTTTCTATTTCCCATCACTCGTTAACTTTTTCAGTTCTGAAGTTACTGACAGGCAGAGTGTTAGGGCCCACCCAGGTAGGAAATAGGCATTGCTAGACAGAGGGTCCAGGCACAGCCCAGGCTGACAGGCTGGCTGAGAGCAGCAGGAGGAGGGGATGGGAAAGCTGCAAGGCAGTTCTCAGCCAGGGATGCTAGGCACTGGATCTGAAACCACCATGCCATTTGAGAACACACTGGCTGTGCGGTGGAGACTCCTCATGTCTTTCCGTCCCTGTCATGAACAGGCTTGGATGGACTAGGCCTGAAGGGGAGGGGTCTCCATTTTCCCCACTGAGAGGGGCTGAGGGAAAGACTATAGCCGACAAGGAGGTCATCAAATGTCTGTGTCCAGGGAAAGATGGAAGTAAAACAGTACAAATGAGTGAAAAATGTAGTTTTGCCAAGAGACAGAGTCAATAAGAATTGTAAAGTAAGATTTGCTCCAGGGAAGCCCCTTGTGGATAGAGAATCTTTTTATAACTTTGAATCACCAATATGTAACTTTTCATTAGGAATAATTTTAAGGGCTTTCCCTGATGGTCCAGTGGCTGAGACTCCATGTTTCCAATGCAAGGGGCGCAGGTTCAATTCCTGGCCAGGAAACTAGATCCTGCCTGCTGCAACTAAAATCTGGCACAGCAAAATAAATAGAGAAATGAATAAATATTAAAAAAAAAAAAAAAAAAAGAAAATGTGTGGGCTCTCTGGGAAACAGAAAGTCACTGAAAACCCACTTAAAAAAATTAGTTTTCCAACTGGTATCATATCACTAAAGATATATAACTTTTTATCACTTATGAAAATGAACATAAAAGATTATCATTCTTTTATCAGCTGATGCCTAAAATGACAGGCCAGTTTGGATTGGGTCTTAATTTGCATCTTGAATTTTGATTTCATGCCATTATCACAGAAAACATGCATTTCTTTCAGAGCTGCTGGGTGACAGAAATAAACTATTGGAAAATAACAGAGCTCCAAGAATATCAAACTTAACCTCAAAAGGATGCTTTTTTTTTTTTGGTCTGATATGCAGCCTGCTCATTTTTGCATCATGAGAGTTGTAATTATTATAATAAGATAACAAGTAACAATATGAAATTATCTTTTATTACAAAAAACCTTCTTAACAAGACTGGCATCCTATTGTTTTTCTGATCACAATAACTTTGTTGTAGAAACTAAATTTGAATAATGAGTATTTTATCTTTCAGAACCTTAGCTGAATGGTTTTCACATTCAGATTGCTAACTAATATTAATTTTCTTATTTTGTGGCTGTTTGCCTCCTATATTGAAAATAGAGATGGATGCATAGGAATATAAGACTGAACCCTCTTTGGTACATATTAAATTTTGCACATCATTTAACATTTAAATGATATGATGAATGCTTCCTGAGTAAATAATACCCATGAATTGTCAGAAGCAGCCATCAGATGATTGTAAAAATACTTACACTCTCAATGGCATTTTTCCTGTATTGGCTGTTTGGGTGCCAAGTAGCAATCGAGAATGAAGTTCCTCAGGGTTTCATGGTCCACTGTATCAGAAATTATCATGTGGCTGTGAACAGCACTGATAATTCTCCCTAAACTATACCCGAAACTAGGCCAAAGGGAAGTAAAACTTCAGTCATTTCTGACAATTAATTAAGATAGTCTTGAAAAAATTTTGTTTGATGTTTCTTGCCACTAATTTATTGTTTCAAAGTGTGACATTCTGTCTTTAAATTCCTATTTTCTCCTTCAGTGTTATGATGTATAATTGATAAGTCAGTTATATTGGTTACAGTTATCAATACAAAGCCTTAAAAATACACCTTGTTCCTGTTAGGTCCAAGGCAAAAATAATTTTCAAGACAGTCACCAGGCATATTCAGCATTCCAGGATGCAGCACCCTTCGCATGGTTTTGTTGACGATACCCTACATGTTGTTTGAAAGAACCCCAGCTCTCTCAGCCTTTACCGGTCAGATTTTCCTGCCTCTGACCATTTTTGAGGCTTCTCTTTGTGCTTTCCTAATATGTTATGGGCCTCCCTGGTGGCTCAGCTGGTAAAGAATCCGCCTGCAGTGCAGGGGACCTGGGTTCGATCTCTGGGTGGGGAAGATCCCCTGAAGAAGGAAATGGCAACCCACTCCAGTGTTCTTGCCTGGGAAGTCCCGTGGACGGAGGAGCTTGGAGGGCTTCAGTCCATGGGGTCACAGAGAGTCTAACCTGACTTACAGAATCAACAACAACAACGTGCTAAACTTCCACCTTTTCATTGCATGATGAGGTGCCTTGGGAAGGGTCTGGGCTATGAAGAAGGGAGCCAAGACTAATCTGTGGTCCGAAACCTGAAAACCATCCTTTTTAGTTTTAGCGTATAGCTTTGCAGTCTGATGTCTCTGGTACTAGTTTGAGAACCCTCTGGATCCACTTGGAAAATTAGAGGCTGCTTAGTCTTACTCTGTAGATACCCAATTTTGATGTACTTGTTTATTTTCTTTGAATGAAAGTCCTTTCCTTATTATGAAGGAGAAATACCACCTGCTGCCACTGGGTAGTGAAACTAATTCACATAGATTTTACTAGAAAAGAAATATATTTCCAAGGGACAAAAGAGCCTTAAAAAAGTCCTTCAAAATTTTTGTCAAAAATTCCCTGGAGAATAAGGACCATGCTAATATTATAAAACAGACAAAGCTGTTCTAGATACTTTTATTATTGAAGATGTTTTCTGATCAGAGCATATAACTTTTAGTGCCTCCTAAGGTCTCCTGACTCTTTGAACCACAGCTCTCTCTGTTAAGTTATGGGTTTTAAAGAACTAAGTTCATTTCACTCTCCAGTAAAAAATAGCTTCTTAAGATTCATGTTGGAAGTCATCTGTGGAGAATTTTTGCAAAACAGTTGGTACTTACTTTTTGCTAAAATTAAATTAATTAGCCTAACAGATTAGAGTAGCTTTTATGTTTCCTTTATTCCTTTCTTTTTTTTTTTTTTTAAAAAAACAGTGACATCTTACAAAACTGAAATGGAGGTTATAGTGGCCATACAATGCTGGCAATGGTATCTTGAAAACTGAAGGTCTTAATTTTTCTGCTAAGTTATCACTAATCTTTTGTCTGTTCAAAGGGAATGAATGACACTGTTTCCCCATCCCATCCCCACATAACAAACACACACAAATGAAAAAGCATTTGAAAGAGAAATAAGATGGTCAGTTTCCATTTACTCAGAACTTTTTCCCCCTGAAATCTTATCTATGATTTTCAGTAGTCTTTACTAATAATAATCTATATTATAGATATGTTATATGTCATATATAGATATATGATATATCTAATATATAGATATCATATAGATATATCTAGATATCTAGGTACCATATAGATATATTATATATTATAGCATTTACCATATTTCACTGTTTTAAGCACTTTTATAAACTGACTCATTTTGTGCACATGAGCACTTAGAGGTAGGTATGATTGTTAGCCTCATTTTACGGATAAGGAAACTGAAATGAAGCCACGTGGCTGAGAAGTGGCCAAACAGGGACTTACACTCATGCACTGACTGACCCTCAGCGTTAGGCTCTGCTGTCCCTCATGGACTTCTGCTCACCAAATCAAAAGAAATCCATTCATTTTCTTTCTTGCTGAACTATGAATGAACAGCGTTTGATGTTGTCAACTATTCTCTTCTTGAAACTTTATCCTCCTTTGCACTTGTGACAGTTATTTATCGAGCCCTGCTTCATGCCAAGCACTGTTCTAGGGACTGAGGATGGTGGTGGTAGTTTAGTCACTAAGTCATGTCCGACTCTTGCGACCTCATGGACTGTGTAGCCTGCCAGGCTCCTCTATCCATGGGATTCTCCAGCCAAGTATACTGGAGTGGGTTGCTATTTCATTCTCCAGGGGATCTTCCCAACCCAGAAATTGAACCCCGGTCTGCTGCATTGCAGGCAGATTCTTTACCGACTAAGCTATAAGGGAAGCCCATAAGCTATAAGGGACTGAGGATATTTCAGAGAATAAAAGTCAGACAAAAATCCTTGTGTGGAACTCCTATTCTAATGGAGAGAGACAGCTAAAGACAGACAGTGACATAAACATGAACTACATAATATGTTAGAAGATGGTAAGTGCTATAGAGAAACATAAGTATGTATAGGGGGAGAAAGAGAGGGTTTGGGAGGATTGCTTGGGGAGGAGGGATGGCATGGTTAAGTGAAGCCCTATTGTTGTTCAGTTGCTAAGTTGTATCTGACTCTTTACAACCCTATGGACTGCAGCCCACCAGGCCTCCCTGTCCCTCATTATCTCCTGGAATTTGCCCAAGTTCATGTCCCTTGAATTGGTGATACTATCCAACCATCTCATCCTCTGCTGCCCTCTTCTCCTTTTGCCTTCAATCCTTCTCAGTGTCAGGGTCTTTTCCAATGAATCATCTGTTTGTATCGGGTGGCCAAAGTATTGGAACTTCAGCTACAGCATTAGTCCTTCCATTGAGCATTCAGGGTTGATTTCTCTTAGGATTGACTGTTTTGATCTCCTTACTATCCAAGGGGCTATAACGAATCTTCTCTCACACCACAATTCCAAAGCATCAATTCTTAGGCATCTTTTTATATAAAACGGTAATAAGTGAAGCCCTATTAAGAAAGTAATATTTGAGCAGAGAATTAAAGGAGATGAGGATGGACGATGAAGATATCTGGGGGAGGAGCATTTCAGGAAGTGAGGACAGGCAGCACAGGGACGGTGAGGTAGGTTCTGCCTGGCTTGTTCACAGAAGAGCGAGGAGGTTGGGGAGGCTGCTGAGGGATGAAGGCGAGAGTGGTGACACAAGGCCCATGAGGTCCAGGGACAGCAGATTGGGACCCTGCAGGCTGGTTGGGGCAGTTTGGCTCCTCTGAGAAAAATGGAGACCCTTTGGAGGATTTTGAGCAGAGGATGACGTGATCTGGGTGTATGTTTTCATAGGATCAGTTTGACTTCCAAAGAGAAAACAGTGGGAAAACAGGAAGCTCTTGGGATAATCCAGGTGAAAGAAACAGAGCTTGGGCAGAGGTGGCAGGGGAGTGATGAGAACTGGGTGTGTTTTGAAGGTAGAGCCAACACAATATGATTGGAAGTAGAGCTAAGGGAAAGAGGAGAATCAAGGATGACCCCAAAGTTTTCAGCCTGATCAAGTCGAACATGGTTGCTGTTAACTGAGGTGGGGAAGTCTGAGTGAAGTGGTTAGGAAAGATCAGGAGCTCAGTTGAAACACATAGCTCAACAAAAACATGTTTTATATATATATATAATTTTTGGCTGAGGCATGTAGGATCTTAACTCCCCGACATGTTCAACAATAAAGAATTGAGTGAATAAATTATATCTCCATATAATGGAATACTATGAACATATAAAAATATTTTCACATTTATTTATTACTTATCAATATGACATATTAACTGAAAAAAGCTGATTATCAAATAATACTCATGGTACAACTCATGCATAGGAAAAAATACATAAAATTTTAGTAGTAGTTTGGTGTGATTTTAATTTTTTTTCTATCTGCATTTAAAATTTTTTGATTTTTGTGAATAAAAAGGGAAAGTACATATTCTAATTATACTTTAGTAAGATTTATATAAGTATAATTTGAAAGTAACATACATGCATAGGAAAGACTTGAAGAATATATATATCACAGGGTTAATGTATTTTATTAATATATAAATAACAGGGTCATAAATGGTTTTTCATTTTCTTTTTTTTCTATATTCTTTATATTTTCTGAGTTTTAGAAATGACAGGTAAGGTATTTCCTGGGCAATGTAAATATATATATAAACATTTAAAGGAAAAGTTTGCACATGGCCAGCTAGTAAACTTGCCCTGTAAAGTACTATATCTTCATCTCAATGACTGTGTTTTGGGACTATGAGGCAGGTATAGGACCATGTATAGTAAGAAGAGAGGGAGACATTCTTTCCCATGTTTGGGGGAACTACCAAGTTACTAATTTTTCAACAACAAGCCCTATTTCTGCTATGAAAGCACACAGAATCAGGAGGGGCAGGTGGAGAAAAACTTGAAAGACCTATGGACTCCAATTTGAATAGCCTTTAATTGTCTTTCGGATGATTCTTACATAAGGAATTTAAAAATTGCATCCATTTATTAAAATGGATGCAAATGTTACGTTCTACACACTATAAAATGTTAGGGTCCATGTCACTGAAAAATTCTCCCATTTCTCCATTGCGTTTGGAGATGATTACTCTTTGCTGGATATCTCAAATTTCAACTTGATATACCTTATTATTTTTGCTCAACACTCTTCAATT
Organism: Oreotragus oreotragus; assembly: GCA_006410675.1. Lineage (NCBI taxonomy): Eukaryota > Metazoa > Chordata > Mammalia > Artiodactyla > Bovidae > Oreotragus > Oreotragus oreotragus. Next base: position 377,119 of record SJYX01010221.1, read on the forward strand.
TACAGCTCGTTCCAGGCAGAGAGACTTGCTCAACACTCTTCAATTAAAAAAAAAAAAAAAAAAAAAACACACACACACAACTTATTCCAGGCAGAGAGACTTTAAAAACAACTTTACAGCAATTTTGTGGTATCCATTTTCAGATGCCAGCAGGCAGGACTGTATATCAAAATGTACTATCAGGTTCTAAGAAAGTGATAAAGATATGAATTGGTTGCCTAAATGAAATGATTGATTGATGTGATTTTTGTCTTGTCGTTTCAAGGGAGTGAAAAAAATAGACCCCAAATTGTATGAAAAATTTATCGGCCATAGATTTGGAGAAGAAGTGGTACATTGTATAGATCTTTGCTCCATGCTGAAGAAAAAGCAAAGTAATGGCTATTATCACTGTGAGTCTTCAATTGTGATTGGTGAGTGGCATTTAAAAATTATTATCTTTGGTTTTGATTTCTTCAGCATCATTTTGTTTTGGCAAATGTTTATGTTGTATATTTTTCTCAGTGACATATTTTCCTAAGCATTATGTTTTGACAATAATACATTAAAAATTTTGTGGAACATATTTAGTATTTATATTTATCACTCAAGATTTCAGTACCTCTAGTTTTTATACTTCTGTGCCTTAAAGTATAATCATCATGAAGTCTTGAAATGTTGATTCAAAATTCATTTCAGTGTAATTTTATTTTGTGAATATGAAGAAAGCGTTTTCATCAGTGGAGGCCTATATGATCACAGACTTCTATGCCAGGTATTTTCATCTTTGCTGCTTTTAATTAGGAATAGACTGTGCCAGGCCAGAAAGTTTCACTCTGAGAAGAAAAAGCATAGGTGGCCTGCAGAGATCGAAAACTTGTCTTTCAATTTCTTCCTTAAGAAAAAAATATTTTGAGGGGAGACCAAGATTCATGCATAAATGCCCTGCCATCTTATGAGGGAGATGGCTTGTGATGAGACAGATTCATACACAGTTATGTTTCCAAGTACAGAGCATGTACACCAAGAGAAAAATGTGAAGACCTAGAACAGGGGTATTTCTCGTTTGCAATGTGGCTGTCTTTCAAAGGAACCTGATCTCTTGTGATTGAAATTTACTATTTCAAGCTGGGCAATCTTCTTATAAAATTGTGAACTTTAAGTCAACATCATTTGTATACTTTTTAAGTGACGTGAAAATAGAGAAGATAAAAACATGTATCTAAATATCTCAAGGATCTTCAACCAAGGTACTTTCTTGCCACCATCAAGGTCAGCTTGAAGAAAACCTATGGAAATATGTACATCCTGAAAGAATCTTTATTCAGAAAGTATTTTAAAAATGTTCAAGAAGACAATTTTATTTCTAAATTCTCATCAGAGAAGCCATTTTACCTTCCAAAGATCTTAGCCCTCTTAAACAGAAGATATTCAGTATGTCATTTGAATTCTGTCTTGTGAAACATGTCAAATGCGTTTTAAGGAAGACTTTTTTGTTTTCAGAACCTCTGTAAGAGAGCTGGCTTCCATCAAAGTTTTGATGCAGATCAAACATTTCTCTTTAGGTTCACTATAAAAAGCAAATTTAAATCCTTCTTGCATAATACAGATTTTGGCTAGCTTTCCATATCTTCCCTGTAATTACTTTAGACCAACCTTGAAGGAGAACTGAATGCTTCATTGCCTCTCCCACTCCCATTTTTTAAAAAAAGAGCAATATATAGATTTTACTGAAGGTATTGTGGGCCTGCATTATGCAGCCGCAGCATGGATCTCCAGTATTGCCATTACACAGCTCTGTTCATCTCACCCCAAATTACTATGCTCCACTCACTGAAGTTTCTTTTACTGCTCTTTTCCAGCTTGGTTTCTAAAACTCCCCTTATCCTAGGCAACTTCTCTCGACTTTTTCTCTCAGGCTCTTTATCTCTCATCCTTTTCTAATTCAGAGCAATTTAGCTTCTTTCAAATTTCACCCATATGGACCATTAAGATTATTTAAAAAATGGTTTTTGCCTGTTACACATAATCTATATTCTCCTACCAGTCTGAACATTAATGTCGACATTGAAAATGATAATTATTTTATAATCATTAACCAATTTTAATACACACTAGAGTCTTATATTTGCTGTGGATAATTACTGATTTTCTTGATCTTACCCGAGTTTTACAGCAGAAAATATTGGGCAGGATTCAGGACTGTTTCTTTGTGAGTTTGTTCAGATTCTTTTTTGTATTATCTTAAAATTTTTTTTTTATTGGAGTATAGTTGATTTACAATGTTGTGTTAGTTTCAGGTGTACAGTGAAGTGAATCAGTTATGCATATATATATCTATATCTCCAGCTTCCCTGGTGGCTCAGAGGTTAAAGCGTCTGCCTGCAGTGCGGGAGACCTGGGTTCGATCCCTGGGTTGGGAAGATCCCCTGGAGAAGGAAATGGCAACCCACTCCAGTATTCTTGCCTGGAGAATATACATATCCACTCTTTCAGATTCTTTTCCCATTTAAGCCATTGCAGAGTATTGAGTAGAGTTCCCTGGGCTATACAATAGCTCCTTGTTAGTTACATCTTTTATATATAGTAGTGTGTATATGTCAATCCCGATCTCCCAATCCTCCCAATCTCCCAATCCTCGCCCTCCCTCTCTGGTAACCATTTGTAACTCTATTTCTGTAGATAAGTTCATTTGTACAATTGTACCCTTTTTTTTAGATTCCACATATAAATGATATCACATGATATTTGTCTTTCTCTGTCTGACTTGCTTCACTCAGTTCGACAATTTCTGGGTCCATCCATGTTACTGCAAGTGGCGTTATTTCCTTCTCTTTTTTTGTGGCTTAGTGATAATCCATTGTGTCTATGTTCCACATCTTCTTTATCTATTCCTCTGTTGATGGACATTTGGGTTGCTTCTGTGTCCTGGCTGTTGTAAATAGTGCTGTTGTGAACACTGGAGAGCATGTATCTTTTTGAATCATGGTTTTCTTCTGATATATGTCCGCGAATGGGATTGCAAGATTTTATGGTAGCTCTATTTTCAGTTTTTTAATGAGTCTCCGTACTGTTCTTCATAGTGGGTGTACCAGTTTACATTCCCACCATCAGTGGAGGAGAGTTCTCTTTTTTTTCACGGTCTCTCCAGCATTTATTGTTTGTATAATATATTTCTAATGATGACCATTCTTATCAGTGTGAAAGTGAAAGTCTCTCAGTCTTTTCTGACTCTTTGCAACCCCATGGACTGAAACCCACCAGGCTCCTCTGTCCATGGAATTCTCCAGGCAAGAATACTGGAGTGGGTTGCCATGCCCTCCTGTCTGTCACTGTTTCCATTGTTTCCCCATCTATTTGCCATGAAGGGAAGGGACCAGATGCCATGATCTTAGTTTTCTGAATGTTGAGTTTTAAGCCAAGTGTTGTTTATCAGTTCAATTCAGTTCAGTTCAGTCACTCAGTCGTGTCTGACTCTGTGACCCTATGGACTACAGCATGCCAGGCCTTCCTGTCCATCACAGATTCCTGGAGTTTACCAGAACTCATGTGAATGAGTCTGTGTTGCCATCCAAACATCTCACCCTCTGTTGTCCCCTTCTCCTCCCGCCTTCAATCTTACTGAGCATCAGTGATGTCTATGGATGCATGTAAAAGATTTTGCCAGTGTATATATAATCCCTGCTACATTGTCTAGGTTTTCAGTTCTCATTTAGGTTGGATCTGAGGCTATCGTCTGGTCTAAAATTCTGTGGATAATCCAATCAGTTTATATGAATGATTCCATACTTCTGATCTCTAGACTACACAAGCAGAACACATTCAACCACAATATAAGTATGTTGCAGTATATAGGCCAGTGTTACAGAACAAGTTAAAATTATTCATTAGGATTTTTCATGAACTTATTTCTGAATGAGCTTTTGCAGAACAGCTTCACTGTCATCTTTCAGTGTTAAGATCCTGAGAATTTCTTGCACCAGTGACTTGCTGATATTTACTTACTTAACGTTGAGAGAATTGTCGATGAAATGGAAAGCTATTGCAATGAAGAACAAAAACATCTTAAATTGAGTTATAAGTTTATAGTTTGTATTTGGGGAGAAACTTGGTGATGGGATATTTTATATTTTATCTTTAGTTTATAGAAATAAATGGTTACATAGGTGAATTCAGGAGAACATGTTATTATTTGCTCCAAAGAGCAAAATATTAGGAAAACAGATGTGATTAGGAGGAGTAGGATATAACTTGTTTACACTTGAGTAACCCTAGGCTGCACTGAGCCAAGAACACAGCTGGACCTTGATCAAGGGGAGTTGAGGTTCCAGCTGAGATTGGGCTGTCTAGGGAGCATTCCTAGACGCCTTAGTTATGGGTCTCTGCTTCATTGAAATGAAAAAGTTCAGTTCAGTCACTCTGTCGTGTCTGACTCTTTGCAACCCCATGGACTACAGCATGTCAGGCTTCCCTGTCCAACACCAACTCCTGGATCTTACTCAAACTCATGTCCGTAGAGTCAGTGAAGCCGTCCAACCATCTCATCCTCTGTCGTCCCCTTCTCCTCTTGCTTTCGATCTTTCCCAGCATCAGGGTCTTTTCCAGTGAGTCAGTTCTTCCCATCAGTTAGGCAAAGTATTGGAGTTTCAGCTTCAGCATCAGTTCTTCCAATGAATAATCAGACTGATTTCCTTTAGGATGGACTGGTTGGATCTCCCTGCAGTCCAAGGGANTTTGATGTTGTCAACTATTCTCTTCTTGAAACTTTATCCTCCTTTGCACTTGTGACAGTTATTTATCGAGCCCTGCTTCATGCCAAGCACTGTTCTAGGGACTGAGGATGGTGGTGGTAGTTTAGTCGCTAAGTCATGTCCGACTCTTGCGACCTCATGGACTGTGTAGCCTGCCAGGCTCCTCTATCCATGGGATTCTCCAGCCAAGTATACTGGAGTGGGTTGCTATTTCATTCTCCAGGGGATCTTCCCAACCCAGGAATTGAACCCCGGTCTGCTGCATTGCAGGCAGATTCTTTACCGACTAAGCTATAAGGGAAGCCCATAAGCTATAAGGGACTGAGGATATTTCAGAGAATAAAAGTCAGACAAAAATCCTTGTGTGGAACTCCTAGAGACAGCTAAAGACAGACAGTGACATAAACATGAACTACATAATATGTTAGAAGATGGTAAGTGCTATAGAGAAACATAAGTATGTATAGGGGGAGAAAGAGAGGGTTTGGGAGGATTGCTTGGGGAGGAGGGATGGCATGGTTAAGTGAAGCCCTATTGTTGTTCAGTTGCTAAGTTGTATCTGACTCTTTACAACCCTATGGACTGCAGCCCACCAGGCCTCCCTGTCCCTCATTATCTCCTGGAATTTGCCCAAGTTCATGTCCCTTGAATTGGTGATACTATCCAACCATCTCATCCTCTGCTGCCCTCTTCTCCTTTTGCCTTCAATCCTTCTCAGTGTCAGGGTCTTTTCCAATGAATCATCTGTTTGTATCGGGTGGCCAAAGTATTGGAACTTCAGCTACAGCATTAGTCCTTCCATTGAGCATTCAGGGTTGATTTCTCTTAGGATTGACTGTTTTGATCTCCTTACTATCCAAGGGGCTATAACGAATCTTCTCTCACACCACAATTCCAAAGCATCAATTCTTAGGCATCTTTTTATATAAAACGGTAATAAGTGAAGCCCTATTAAGAAAGTAATATTTGAGCAGAGAATTAAAGGAGATGAGGATGGACGATGAAGATATCTGGGGGAGGAGCATTTCAGGAAGTGAGGACAGGCAGCACAGGGACGGTGAGGTAGGTTCTGCCTGGCTTGTTCACAGAAGAGCGAGGAGGTTGGGGAGGCTGCTGAGGGATGAAGGCGAGAGTGGTGACACAAGGCCCATGAGGTCCAGGGACAGCAGATTGGGACCCTGCAGGCTGGTTGGGGCAGTTTGGCTCCTCTGAGAAAAATGGAGACCCTTTGGAGGATTTTGAGCAGAGGATGACGTGATCTGGGTGTATGTTTTCATAGGATCAGTTTGACTTCCAAAGAGAAAACAGTGGGAAAACAGGAAGCTCTTGGGATAATCCAGGTGAAAGAAACAGAGCTTGGGCAGAGGTGGCAGGGGAGTGATGAGAACTGGGTGTGTTTTGAAGGTAGAGCCAACACAATATGATTGGAAGTAGAGCTAAGGGAAAGAGGAGAATCAAGGATGACCCCAAAGTTTTCAGCCTGATCAAGTCGAACATGGTTGCTGTTAACTGAGGTGGGGAAGTCTGAGTGAAGTGGTTAGGAAAGATCAGGAGCTCAGTTGAAACACATAGCTCAACAAAAACATGTTTTATATATATATATAATTTTTGGCTGAGGCATGTAGGATCTTAACTCCCCGACATGTTCAACAATAAAGAATTGAGTGAATAAATTATATCTCCATATAATGGAATACTATGAACATATAAAAATATTTTCACATTTATTTATTACTTATCAATATGACATATTAACTGAAAAAAGCTGATTATCAAATAATACTCATGGTACAACTCATGCATAGGAAAAAATACATAAAATTTTAGTAGTAGTTTGGTGTGATTTTAATTTTTTTTCTATCTGCATTTAAAATTTTTTGATTTTTGTGAATAAAAAGGGAAAGTACATATTCTAATTATACTTTAGTAAGATTTATATAAGTATAATTTGAAAGTAACATACATGCATAGGAAAGACTTGAAGAATATATATATCACAGGGTTAATGTATTTTATTAATATATAAATAACAGGGTCATAAATGGTTTTTCATTTTCTTTTTTTTCTATATTCTTTATATTTTCTGAGTTTTAGAAATGACAGGTAAGGTATTTCCTGGGCAATGTAAATATATATATAAACATTTAAAGGAAAAGTTTGCACATGGCCAGCTAGTAAACTTGCCCTGTAAAGTACTATATCTTCATCTCAATGACTGTGTTTTGGGACTATGAGGCAGGTATAGGACCATGTATAGTAAGAAGAGAGGGAGACATTCTTTCCCATGTTTGGGGGAACTACCAAGTTACTAATTTTTCAACAACAAGCCCTATTTCTGCTATGAAAGCACACAGAATCAGGAGGGGCAGGTGGAGAAAAACTTGAAAGACCTATGGACTCCAATTTGAATAGCCTTTAATTGTCTTTCGGATGATTCTTACATAAGGAATTTAAATATTGCATCCATTTATTAAAATGGATGCAAATGTTACGTTCTACACACTATAAAATGTTAGGGTCCATGTCACTGAAAAATTCTCCCATTTCTCCATTGCGTTTGGAGATGATTACTCTTTGCTGGATATCTCAAATTTCAACTTGATATACCTTATTATTTTTGCTCAACACTCTTCAATTTACAGCTCGTTCCAGGCAGAGAGACTTGCTCAACACTCTTCAATTAAAAAAAAAAAAAAAAAAAAAACACACACACACAACTTATTCCAGGCAGAGAGACTTTAAAAACAACTTTACAGCAATTTTGTGGTATCCATTTTCAGATGCCAGCAGGCAGGACTGTATATCAAAATGTACTATCAGGTTCTAAGAAAGTGATAAAGATATGAATTGGTTGCCTAAATGAAATGATTGATTGATGTGATTTTTGTCTTGTCGTTTCAAGGGAGTGAAAAAAATAGACCCCAAATTGTATGAAAAATTTATCGGCCATAGATTTGGAGAAGAAGTGGTACATTGTATAGATCTTTGCTCCATGCTGAAGAAAAAGCAAAGTAATGGCTATTATCACTGTGAGTCTTCAATTGTGATTGGTGAGTGGCATTTAAAAATTATTATCTTTGGTTTTGATTTCTTCAGCATCATTTTGTTTTGGCAAATGTTTATGTTGTATATTTTTCTCAGTGACATATTTTCCTAAGCATTATGTTTTGACAATAATACATTAAAAATTTTGTGGAACATATTTAGTATTTATATTTATCACTCAAGATTTCAGTACCTCTAGTTTTTATACTTCTGTGCCTTAAAGTATAATCATCATGAAGTCTTGAAATGTTGATTCAAAATTCATTTCAGTGTAATTTTATTTTGTGAATATGAAGAAAGCGTTTTCATCAGTGGAGGCCTATATGATCACAGACTTCTATGCCAGGTATTTTCATCTTTGCTGCTTTTAATTAGGAATAGACTGTGCCAGGCCAGAAAGTTTCACTCTGAGAAGAAAAAGCATAGGTGGCCTGCAGAGATCGAAAACTTGTCTTTCAATTTCTTCCTTAAGAAAAAAATATTTTGAGGGGAGACCAAGATTCATGCATAAATGCCCTGCCATCTTATGAGGGAGATGGCTTGTGATGAGACAGATTCATACACAGTTATGTTTCCAAGTACAGAGCATGTACACCAAGAGAAAAATGTGAAGACCTAGAACAGGGGTATTTCTCGTTTGCAATGTGGCTGTCTTTCAAAGGAACCTGATCTCTTGTGATTGAAATCTACTATTTCAAGCTGGGCAATCTTCTTATAAAATTGTGAACTTTAAGTCAACATCATTTGTATACTTTTTAAGTGACGTGAAAATAGAGAAGATAAAAACATGTATCTAAATATCTCAAGGATCTTCAACCAAGGTACTTTCTTGCCACCATCAAGGTCAGCTTGAAGAAAACCTATGGAAATATGTACATCCTGAAAGAATCTTTATTCAGAAAGTATTTTAAAAATGTTCAAGAAGACAATTTTATTTCTAAATTCTCATCAGAGAAGCCATTTTACCTTCCAAAGATCTTAGCCCTCTTAAACAGAAGATATTCAGTATGTCATTTGAATTCTGTCTTGTGAAACATGTCAAATGCGTTTTAAGGAAGACTTTTTTGTTTTCAGAACCTCTGTAAGAGAGCTGGCTTCCATCAAAGTTTTGATGCAGATCAAACATTTCTCTTTAGGTTCACTATAAAAAGCAAATTTAAATCCTTCTTGCATAATACAGATTTTGGCTAGCTTTCCATATCTTCCCTGTAATTACTTTAGACCAACCTTGAAGGAGAACTGAATGCTTCATTGCCTCTCCCACTCCCATTTTTTAAAAAAAGAGCAATATATAGATTTTACTGAAGGTATTGTGGGCCTGCATTATGCAGCCGCAGCATGGATCTCCAGTATTGCCATTACACAGCTCTGTTCATCTCACCCCAAATTACTATGCTCCACTCACTGAAGTTTCTTTTACTGCTCTTTTCCAGCTTGGTTTCTAAAACTCCCCTTATCCTAGGCAACTTCTCTCGACTTTTTCTCTCAGGCTCTTTATCTCTCATCCTTTTCTAATTCAGAGCAATTTAGCTTCTTTCAAATTTCACCCATATGGACCATTAAGATTATTTAAAAAATGGTTTTTGCCTGTTACACATAATCTATATTCTCCTACCAGTCTGAACATTAATGTCGACATTGAAAATGATAATTATTTTATAATCATTAACCAATTTTAATACACACTAGAGTCTTATATTTGCTGCGGATAATTACTGATTTTCTTGATCTTACCCGAGTTTTACAGCAGAAAATATTGGGCAGGATTCAGGACTGTTTCTTTGTGAGTTTGTTCAGATTCTTTTTTGTATTATCTTAAAATTTTTTTTTTATTGGAGTATAGTTGATTTACAATGTTGTGTTAGTTTCAGGTGTACAGTGAAGTGAATCAGTTATGCATATATATATCTATATCTCCAGCTTCCCTGGTGGCTCAGAGGTTAAAGCGTCTGCCTGCAGTGCGGGAGACCTGGGTTCGATCCCTGGGTTGGGAAGATCCCCTGGAGAAGGAAATGGCAACCCACTCCAGTATTCTTGCCTGGAGAATATACATATCCACTCTTTCAGATTCTTTTCCCATTTAAGCCATTGCAGAGTATTGAGTAGAGTTCCCTGGGCTATACAATAGCTCCTTGTTAGTTACATCTTTTATATATAGTAGTGTGTATATGTCAATCCCGATCTCCCAATCCTCCCAATCTCCCAATCCTCGCCCTCCCTCTCTGGTAACCATTTGTAACTCTATTTCTGTAGATAAGTTCATTTGTACAATTGTACCCTTTTTTTTAGATTCCACATATAAATGATATCACATGATATTTGTCTTTCTCTGTCTGACTTGCTTCACTCAGTTCGACAATTTCTGGGTCCATCCATGTTACTGCAAGTGGCGTTATTTCCTTCTCTTTTTTTGTGGCTTAGTGATAATCCATTGTGTCTATGTTCCACATCTTCTTTATCTATTCCTCTGTTGATGGACATTTGGGTTGCTTCTGTGTCCTGGCTGTTGTAAATAGTGCTGTTGTGAACACTGGAGAGCATGTATCTTTTTGAATCATGGTTTTCTTCTGATATATGTCCGCGAATGGGATTGCAGGATTTTATGGTAGCTCTATTTTCAGTTTTTTAATGAGTCTCCGTACTGTTCTTCATAGTGGGTGTACCAGTTTACATTCCCACCATCAGTGGAGGAGAGTTCTCTTTTTTTTCACGGTCTCTCCAGCATTTATTGTTTGTATAATATATTTCTAATGATGACCATTCTTATCAGTGTGAAAGTGAAAGTCTCTCAGTCTTTTCTGACTCTTTGCAACCCCATGGACTGAAACCCACCAGGCTCCTCTGTCCATGGAATTCTCCAGGCAAGAATACTGGAGTGGGTTGCCATGCCCTCCTCCAGGGGATCTTCCCAACCCAGGGATCAAACCCAGGTCTCCCTTATCGCAGGTGGATTCTTTACATCTGAGCCACCAGGGAAGCCCTCCTGACCAGTGTAAGGTGATATCTTATTTGTAGTTTTGGTCAAATAATTCGTGATGTTGAGCATCTTTTCATGTGCTTTTTAGCCATATGGGTGCTTTCTTTGGAGAAAGGTGTTTTTTAGGTCTTCCACCCTTTTGTTCAGATTTATTTGGCTTACATTTGGTATGGTTGCTCTTTAATTTGATCCTAATTCAAATATAATGTCTGTTTCCTGAACCTTGAAACCAGTATTGTGTTGTATACAGAGAATGGGACAGATTTCATATGATCATAAGATGTGTTCAGAATTCTAGAGTAGAATTTGGGTTTCAGGAACTCTGGGAACCTCCTGAAAATTATTCATAAAACTGTATATATAGATATATATGTGAATTTTGGGGGGGAGAGAATTTTTAGATTTGCATATTTCCTATCTTAATTTGGTAATGGTGCATTCTTGGATAATACTGGATTTCAAATCACTGATCTTCTTCTCAGCTGTCTCAATTATATTGTTTAGGATATTTAAAAAATACCAGTGACTATATGCTTCATTTCCAAGATTTGCAGTTGATTTTTATCATATTTTCCTGCTTGGCTCTTCTTATGGATATGTTCCTTCATTTATCTCTTTGATGATTTCGATATACTTAATTTTGAAAATTCTTATCATATTTGAAGATTCAGTTCCTTGGTATGGATTTTTCTATTTGTTGGGTCTTTTGTGGCACTTGATTTCCTCTGGTGCTTTTAAAGTTTTTTTGAGAACTCATTTACCTATGTGTGTTTCCCACTCATAACCCCACGTGTGGTTTTGCAGATGTCTCAGCCCTGGTCCCACAGGGTAAATTGCTTTGTATTAGGAACTGGCAGCAGCAAGCTATTTTTGTCCATCAGGAGTTGGATTTCATTCTTCTTGTGTCTCTTAATAGTTTCTGAGGATTTTTTTTAAGAGTAAAGAGTATTAGCTTTTTGCTATATTGGCTTCAGATATTTTTCAGGTTTTATTTTACATTCAGTTTTGGCCACAAGAAATTTTTCATATTAGATGTTTTTTAGTTTTATAAAATTATAGATAAAAAATTTTGTGATTTCTTTAATTATTGTGACTAGAGTCATCTCCAAACTAAAAATTTGATACGTTTTCATTTATATTTTCCTCTGCTTTTTTAGTTATTTTTACATTTGAGCTGTTCATCTATCTGGTGTGATCATTAATTAAATACTCAGACACTCAGATTAAGAAAGAAATTCAGTTACTAAAAGTGGGTGTGAAATAGAGCTTTAGTTTTAGGAAGTTTTTTTTAGAATTTTTTTTGCACCCCACCAACCTTACTGTTGGAGAAGGCATTTTTTTTTTTCAGGCCCCTGTACTTCTTTATAACTTCGGCAAGCAGAGATACAAATATGATTTTCTGAGAACCCCAGCTGTTTAATAATCATTATTCATCATTAATTTGATGTTATTGAGTGTGTACGATGTGTGTACTCCTCTTGGGTCTCACGAGATACAGAGAAGTGTAAGACATAGTCCTTAAGAGTACACAGTGTCACTGGGGAGCTAAGACTACATCTGAAAAATGGAGAGGGAGGAGGAGTAGGTGAATAGAGCTTCATCCATAACAATGATGGGTTTTGATAGGACACAGTGGAAGAAGCATATAACTTTAGCTTATAGGAGAGCTGGGGATGGGGAGTTTCAGGGCTTGGATAAATAGGATGAGATGGACAGTAGGGAAAGGACACTGTCCAGGAACAATAGGTATAGTTTACAGGGGAGAGAAGCAGTGCATTAGGAGGCAGGGCAGAGCAGGGGTGATATTAGTGGTAGTATTAAGTGGTAGGATAATAGTAATATTAATGATAGGAGGAACTTTGAGTTTATAGTCTAGTTAGCTGAGGAAGGTTTCTGTGTTTGAGGAGCTGTTGAGGGAGCTGGGAATGGGCACAGATGACTATACTGAGTCAGTGAATATGTGATAATGGAGACTGAGTAGATAGATGTGGGATAAAAAGAGGGTGGAGTTTAATACTCAACATAAGGACGCACGATTGGATCTTAAAGCTAAGACCTTTGAATAGTTCCAGACTGCAGAAGAGGCAGTCGGGGGCTTGGCTGAAGTAGAAGCAAGCAGGCCTAAGCAGGTGTGGTGCTGGACGGGAAGAGTCACGGTCAGTAGGCCAGAGTCAGCACAGCTGAGTCAGCAGGATGCATCCAGCATCAAACCGCTCAGACTAGCAAGACACCAGACTCGGATTTTACGGGCCGAAACACTAGGGAGAATTCTGGGTGAGTTGAGTCAATGAATTTATTCTATCCAGATGTCCCTGCTTTTTGAGAATCACTGTTAAAAAACCTGGGCAACTCAGGCCAATCTTGTCAGTCTTTAAAGGCTTGTCATGGTCCATCCAGTGATTCCCATTGGTCCTATGTAGGTGGTGGTTCAGCCAAACGAAAAGGACTTTTGGGGGTTATGTCCAAGGAGATCCTCAGATTTGACTTTGGTGTCCCAATCTTAAGTGCTCATTTAGCATTTGCGGCCAAGGCAGATCTCCAAAAGCTCTGGATCTTGCCCCGTTTGGTATGTAAGCATGGGGATCTTCTCTATGGAAGGTAATATTGTCACTGTAATTGGCCCACTGATTGACCGGTCAAGAGTGGGAGGGAAAACGAAGCCAGCAGTTTTTCTTCCTTGGGCGAGAGGCATAGCTAGGACACCAGTCTTTGAGCTTTCCAGAATCCTTAAATCTGAGCCTTTGTCATTTAAGTGATAAGTAATATATTTCTAAAATGTTTGATTTGGAAGTGCTTATATTGCTAAAATGTCATACACCCACTTAAAGGTCTACTGAGTCGGTGGGGGTATTGGCAAAATATATGTTTAAATATCTGTTTTTTTTTTTCTCATCAGATCATTTGTTTTTATTAGTAAAAATGTATTTCATTGTGCTTATCTTCTGAGTGATTTAATAGTCTAATAATTTGTAAGGTTATACTTTTGTTGAGCTTTAAACTCTTTTAAAATGACTTTAGTTCACTTTAGTTCACAAAGATTGATCCATGGATCCCTGGCAGGCCCTGAGATACTTTTAGGGTCTGTGTGAGGGCAAAACTACTTTTATAATAATACTAAGATATTATTTGCCTTTTCTTTTGGGATTAAGATTTACAATGATGATGCAATAGCATTGGTGGGTAAAACTGTGGGTGACCAGTATGAATCAAAGCAGTTGCAAAAAAAAAAAAAAAAGCCAATTTAACCTAAGAATGTTCTTGCTGAGTAGTAATAATTATTAATTGTATTTACTCTCCACCTTTGAGAATGTATCTTTTTAATATTTATGTAACAAAACTGAGAGGTGCTCATAAAGAGCCTCCATGTATGGAAGTGGGAGGTTGACTCAAGGAAAAGCACGGTGTGGTTGTTTAAGCTGCAAGCTAAGGTAGCCACTTCCCTTCATGGAATGCCATTTTTTTCTCGAAAAAGGACGCCTTAGGCATTTTTTGTTTCCACATTTGGGTATTTGGCAGCCATTTTCTTGAAAAGAAATAAACCCGTCACATCAAAGAAAACTGGCATCGTTTACTGCTAATAATAAAACTCAAGCTTTCAGACAATAGTAAGAATTTAAGAAAACTGATATATTACTGTGAGTAGACAGATTCCTAAACTTCCCCACTTTTTTTAATGGAAAATTTTATACAGAAAGAGAACAGAGTAGAATAAGGAACTCGATTTTCCCAGGTTGTTTTTAATCTATCAAACTTTGTTTTTACTTTTTTGAGGTATAACTTATACTCAAAATTTGTACCTGTTTAAAGTGTATAAGCTGATGAGTTTTTAACATATGTATGCACCTGTGAAACCATTATCATTATCAAGATACTGACAATTTCCTTTCCCTCAGACGTTTACTTGCTCCTCTTTGTAATCCATAAAGACTTTCCTAGTAAGCAGATGTGATATTAATGAATTTCTTGATGTTATATAATGAAATATGTCAAAATATGGAGAATCTTGTAACTCAGTGAATTTGTATTTTTAAAATGACTGATGCATGTTGTTACAAAGATGTGTGGATAAAAGATCCATTAATATTCAAGATAGACCAAAAGATTTGACTGTAAAGAATATGAAAATTTATTGATCCATTTTAAGATTCAACATTGCAATTAAGCTTTAAGAAAATATAACTTGTTGAGTTTCAGTGTAATATCAAAGAAGAATGTCCACAGTTATCTGAAAATGCTGTTATTCTCCTGCCTTTTTCAAATATACTTCTCTGTGAGGCTGGATTTTTTCTTATACTTCAAATGAAACAACATATTGCAACAGATTNATTTATTGATCCATTTTAAGATTCAACATTGCAATTAAGCTTTAAGAAAATATAACTTGTTGAGTTTCAGTGTAATATCAAAGAAGAATGTCCACAGTTATCTGAAAATGCTGTTATTCTCCTGCCTTTTTCAAATATACTTCTCTGTGAGGCTGGATTTTTTCTTATACTTCAAATGAAACAACATATTGCAACAGATTGAATGCAGAAACAGATATGAGGATAAATCTTTGATTAAGCCAGACATTAAAGAAAGTCACAAGAATGAAGAGTAATGCCATTCATCTCACTATAAAATTTTTAATTAAAAATATAGTTATTTTCACAAAACATTTGTGATGACATTATATATATAGTGAATTTATCATTGATAATTTGAAAAGAATGAAATACATTTTAAAATCTTTTAATTTCTAATGTAGTAAATATACCAAATAAACAAAAGCTCTTGGTAGGAGAGATTATAGATAAGTATTAACAGTGTAGCAGAGTCTTGAGGCCAAAACATTTAAGAACTTTTGCTTTAGTACACATATCCAAGAAAACTATGAAAAAATTTATTCCTCAGACAACTCTCCAAGCTTAATTTTGATCAATATTTCCAACTATTTCTTTGAACAGATTAATTTTGATTAACAGGCTACTGTTATCAGATAACAGGCTACTCAATTATCTCTCTATAAAATATAAACTGGTTAGATTCCTCTCCTTAATTTTTTTGTTCATCCCTTTTAAATTTCCATTTTAGCATCCCGTGGTTAAAAATGTGACAAGAAGAAAAATACCCAAGACTGACAATAGCATATTGATGTGAAATGATATGTTAAAATCGTATTATGTGAAATTTATATTCCATAAGAATATAGCAATGCCTCATTTGTGGTGGGCAGGGCCAAAAATTTTGGTCTTGTTTTCTTTTGCACAGACTGACAGGGAAATGATTAAGAAAATTTCATCTCTACTTAGACTGTTTAAGATGAATCTGTTTCAAGCATGTTAGAAGAAGGAAAAGTAAAAAGACAGTTTATCACCTGTACATTGTTTTTTCACTTCAAAACTTTAGCTGCTAGAAATTTTCCCTGTTCAAAATTGTCATGTAATTTAATAAGAGCTGAGTGCAGAGTATTTAATTATTTACTCTATGGCACATAAATTGTGTGACCATATAATTTATCATCCAAATGGTACCCTTGGAAGTGTACTTTGCTGAGTTAGAAGAAAACCAAGAAAACCAAGTTATCCTGGTTTAACTGAGACTTATGTCATCCTACCTAGGTATCATAATGTTCTTGAAAAGCAGAACCTTTGACATGGTAGAATATTATATTTCAAGTGCCAGTCTTGTTCCTTTTAAGAATCTAATAGTTCTCTTCTTACAGGTTTTCTTGATGAAACCTGTAAGAAGTTTCCCTGATTAAACCTGTCTACTAAAAAGAAATTATTTGAAATTTCATTGTTAAGCGCAAATAAAAATGAAAGAGAACTAATAGTTGGAACTCCCAGCTTACTTTTTTACATCTGCTTGAATTAGAGGAAGTTGCAAGATAAGTAACTGAGCAAATTAATCTTAGTGATGGCTCACTGTATTTTAACAGGTATATCAGTTATTAATCTGATGCTAACACAAAGTGGCAGCTGTGAAGGGTATTTTGAAAATCCAACCATCTGTTGGCCTGGTTTCAAACCTTATGATTTATATTAGAAACATCTGCTTGAATTAGAGGAAGTTGCAAGATAAGTAACTGAACAAATTAATCTTAGTGATGGCTCACTGTATTTTAACAGGTATATCAGTTATTAATCTGATGCTAACACAAAGTGGCAGCTGTGAAGGGTATTTTGAAAATCCAACCATCTGTTGGCCTGGTTTCAAACCTTATGATTTATATTAGATGCCTTGGGAATCTTACATATGAAAGGGGTATGCTATGTGGTAAATTTAACTGACAAATTAAACATCACTGCCAGAATGATATAGTGATAATTTATGATATTTTATGATATATGTGTATAGCCTTTAAGTGTATTTTAGGAAACATGAAAGTAAATATTGAATTCCAAATAAAGAGAAAAATAAATTAATGAAATGATTAGAGGGCAGAGTCTGCAGTCAAAGGGAACCATTAAGATATAGGAAATTAATGTTAGGAAAGCCTTCAGATTGCCAAACATTATGGGTAACTGGCCCATCACATCACCTAATTGTCTGTGAACATTTTTTTTTTTTTTTACCAAATTAGTATATTAATGTTTTAAAAGTGCTTAGCACAGTGCCTGACATAAAGTTATAAAAATGTTAGTTATTAAGATTAACAGCAGTAATTGTTATATTAGAATACTTATTGTAACAGTGCTTATTCCTGACATCAGAACACCCACTCAGATTGTTATAAATTTGCTTTATTTCTAATACTTTCCTTAAATTAGCGTGGTATTAACACTGGTATCTTTCAAAAATAAAAATACTATATATAAATAAAATGCATGTATATATTCACATGCATACATATACATGTGTTTATCCATCAGATACCTTTGTATGCATGCTCAGTCACTCAGTCATGTCCAGCTTTTTGCCACCCCAAGGACTGCAGCCTGCCAGGCTCCTCTGTCCATGGAATTTCCTGGGCAAGAATAGTGGAGTGTTGCCATTTCCTACTCTAGGGGATCTTCCTGACCCAGGAGTCGAACCTGTGTCTCCTGTGTCTCCCGCACTGGCAGGCAGATTCTTTACCATTGAGCTGCAATATTTTATATTGTATATACATATTTATGTGTAATTTATGTATGTAAATACAATGGTAAAGATAGAAAATGGACTTTATTATTTGGGGGGCTATGAAAAAAACACGGTATACTGTTATTTATGTTTTGTATAAAATACCTAAAGCAATAACTGTAGCTAACAGAAAAAAACAGCATTTTGTCAGTTCATGAACTGTGGCTCTATTTGATCTTATGTTGACTAAGGTATTCAGGGAAATGTTTTGTTTTGGTTCTGTCTATGAGTAAAGGAAACTACATTTGATTATCACATGGTTCATACCAGGAAACCGTAGCTGCCAAATATATTTTCATTGCTAACAGCTCCCATAAAAGCCAGAGCTTTTACTTAAGTCAGTCTAGCCTAATACACTTTAGAGAAAGAGAGTTCACAGTTGTGCCCCAACTATGCATTTTTAGCAAGAATTTAGTTTATAAGTATGGCATGAGTGAGTGAAAGTCACTCAGTCTCGTCTGACTCTTTGTGACCCCATGGACTGACAGTCCATGGAATTCTCCAGGCCAGAATACTGGAGTGGATCACTGTTCCCTTCTCCAGCGGATCTTCCCACCCCAGGAATCAAACCCCGGTCTCCCGCATTGCAGGCATATTCTTTACCAGCTGAGCCACCAGGGAAGCTCTAAGTATGGCATTCATTTATCTATATAGGATAGGTGTTTTAAAAAATTAGCATGCCACCCTTTATCAGTAATTTACTTTTCAGGACTTTTTCTTTGCTCAGAGTTATCTAAACCTTTTCAATCATTTTTCTAATTGAAAAACGTATTTTTAAATTACTTTACTTTTGGCTGCCCTGGGTCTTCATTGTCGTGAGGGGGCTTTCTCTAGTTGCGGTAAGCCAGGGCTGCTGTCTAGTGGCTGTGCGAGGGCTTCACGTTGTGGGGGCTTCTCTGGTTGCAGACGTGGACTCTAGCGTGCAAGGGCTTTAGTAGTTGTGGCACACGGGCTTAGTTGCCCCACAGCATGTGCAATCTTCCTGGACCAGGGATTGGACCCATGTCCCCTGTATCGGCAGGGTACAATGTGAACCTAACCTAGTGAAGTAGGTTACTTCATTGGACCACCAGGGAAGTCCCACTTTTCTAATTTTAAACAGACCAAACAGTAGATACCACATTTCTATTAAAAGTTAAGTATAAAACTCTAGAGGCCACAGGGGTTTGCCTGTTCTGAGTCCATTTTCTTCCCTCCCTGATTCCTGGTTGGCAGAGCCCTTCCTTCCCTGTGAGACAGTGAACTTCAGAGCACGTGAGCTCCACTTTAGCCCTTCAGGTGACTGGCCCCGTTCTTCTTGCCGGTGGTTAGTTTAGGAAGTGGCATGTGACCCAGATCTGATAAGTGAGGGCAAATCTGCTTGGGATTCCAGAGAAAAATTTTTTTGCTGATGCATAATTTGTTGAGAAGAGGGCATCATTATTTTTAGCTGGAAATTGTTGAGTATACATGTGACCCTGGACTTAGCAGCATCTTAACCACAGGGACACTAGGGGACTTCACGCCTGATGTGCGGAGTGTGGGAGACTGGAACATGACTCTTGATGATCTTCTTCTTTTTAAATTTATTTTTAGTTTGGGGATAATTGCTTTACAATGTTGTGTTGGTTTCCGCCATACAGCAATGTGAGTCAGCCGTAAGTATTCATATATCTCCTCCCTCTAGAACCTGCTTCCCAACCCCCCCTTGATGATCTTCTTAAGCCACAGAATTAACCAACCTAGAGCAACTCTACCTTAGATTATAGGGGGTTGCTGCTGCTGCTGCTGCTAAGTCGCTTCAGTCGTGTCCGACTCTGTGCGACCCCATAGACGGCAGCCCACCAGGCTCCCCCGTCCCTGGGATTCTCCAGGCAAGAACACTGGAGTGGGTTGCCATTTTCTTCTCCAATGCATGAAAGTGAAAAGTGAAAGTGAAGTTGCTCAGTCGTGTCCGACTTGTAGTGACCCCATGGACTACAGCCTACCAGGCTCCTCCATCCATGGGATTTTCCAGGCAAGAGTACTGGAGTGGGTTGCCATTGCCTTCTCCGTTATAGGGGGTAGTGACATTTTAAAAAATTCTTAACCATCTGAATCAAGAGTTTCTTTTTACTTGCAGCTGAATGCATCCTAACAGATATAACACATTTTGGATGTGAATTACAGAATGTATTAGCAGAAATAGACTCAATGTTTTATGTATATTTAAACACAGTTCTGATAGTTACTATAACTTTATGGTTGAATCTATAAACAGAAAATAAATACTGACATAGTGTACCAGATGAATGTCAGCCTAGGCCCTGGTGGATCATGGCAGGTCCTGAGACCTGCCAAAACCAATCTTGATTTAATTGCGTTTCATCTAGTATAAGAAAATTTACTTTTCATTATCTTGGGGATTCCTTTTCATTCTTCTGTATTACTTTGTGTTATTAGAGGAAAAAAGAATTAATAATTATATCCTGAGTCATTAAAGCACCCTTTATTTGAAGTCTTCACATGCTTTACATTGCAGGAAATGTGACTGACTGTTGTGCTGTCAGTGAATCAAGACAAACAGTGAACCACTTTCAGAGCTAAATATAGATTTGAGGATATTCTACGTAAAGAATTAGGACCTGTGGAAAAAAAACCCAATAAGTTGAGAACTGTAAAACCAAATTTTGTGTTGTTTACACTGTTAAACTACAAATAAACTCATTACTTATTGGTTAGCTTTTTGAAATATTTTTTTTCTTCCCTTGAAGGATGTGTCTTTCTCTCTGATAGGTGCATGGCATTAGAGGATTAAAGGCACTTGAATCAGAAAGCAGCCGTGTCGGATAATACAAACACTGGCCAGCAGATTAAGTGTATTCTCTGCTCTTTTTTCTTTTTTAAAATAGGTTTTAACATGCAAACATTGAACTTGCCTGTGAGTGAGTAACTCCTGTCAGCTTTTGTGAATTCATTGTTACTGCCTGCAAAGAAGGACAGACTATAAAATGCAGGCCTGAAGCCTATCTGTCTAGAGTAGATGACTGTTACAGGCCTTTGTCCCCCTGGTGCTGCTTTGCCTTCATAAAACTGCCGAATAGGATTTTCACAGTGTGGATTCTGGGCTTTCTCCTGCTCCCTGCATCGTGCCTACACCTGTGGGCCTCCTGCCCTCCTTTGGCCCAGGCTTTCTCTCTCATCTTCTCTGGCAGCAACCCCTGACTCAAGAGTTGCCTTCACCCCAAGAGCTGATGTGATTATCATGTTAGCACATACTCAGTGCTTCATAAATAGTGCCTGGAATCAGATAGATTTGTTAAACGGTGTAATATAAATTCAAGGTATCTGTGTAGAAACACATTGTAACTTCTCAGCCTTCTCCCAGCCCTACTGCTGTTTGTTCTCCGAGCAGGGAAATAGATCATCCACCCTAATTTATTCTCACCATTAAGGAAAAGGTTCGACTACATCCACTGTTTAAGGTTGGGCCACATACTTAGGAAAGAACTGACTGACTGATAAGCATGGAGGAAGCATTTGAACATTGGCACTCGGCAGGCGTGCATCAGCAGAGGTTGGGGAAGGACATTGCAGTTGATAAGGACGGACTGCTTGTGCAGCTCTGATTGTCTGCTTGTTTCCTGTTTTTTCCTAAATGCACATATGCTGTATATGGTATGTTTTTCACATATATGAAAAAACTTTCTCTTTCCAATTACATGCTGAAATTGTAGAGCATATGGTAGTTTGAAATACCTATAACTTTCAGTTTTTGAGAAAAACAGCTAAAGCAGTGTAGAGAGAAGTTAAAAAGTCTTTGTTGAAAATATGACTAAATAGGAATAATGGTAAAAAATAATTCTTCACTTCCAAATTTCAGTTAGATCAAGGTTCTTTTACCTGGTAACTTAAAAGGACTTCACCAGTGAGATTTACAGATCATCCTTAAGGCTTTTCAGTTATAATTTTTCAGTCTTTTTCCCTTGCAGACAGATACTCATAAGAACAGGTTTCAGGCATCAATATATAATGCTGTAGTTTCAGAGCCTTGCCCTTTGGGTACAGAATGACTACACAGATTAGTATGATTGAAAAATGGAAGCACATCTGTATGATAGATATATGCTTACTGTGGATTGATTATTGAAAACTGAAATTGGGTTTTACGGGAACATAGAGAAACAAAACAGTATTGAGTAAGTTCATCCAGCTTTTTCAAGCCCAGATTAGCTGTTTGTTTTTTTGGTACCCTGATGTCAACATTAAAAATTGTGATCTATTCCAAAACATCCCAATTTTCGTGAATTGTATTTCCATCAGTTGTCAAGTACTTCTTGAACTTGTGTACCTTTTCACTGAAACAGTGACATTTCTTGGCATAACAGTTTCCGTAAGCGTGCTACCTATTTTATAAGGAAGTCTTCCTGAAGTGTGTCTTCTGTGCTTAAAGGCACATCTCCTAAGGCTTGGTTCCAGAATTTGGAGGGATAAAGCATTTTCCCCCCTCTGTTTATACTTCATGATTTTATATTCTCTTTGTCTCCATTCTTTTGAGTAAAGGAACATTTACCTTTTATTTTCTCTCTCATTTGTTTCTATAAGTTGTTAAACTCAGATTTCCTTTCTTAATGAACTGGAGGTTTCAGAAGAATTGGTCATTTCTACAGTTTTATAGAGTCAAAATATTAAAGTGAGATTTTTTTCTTCATCTTGAGTCAGACTTTTGCAACAAGGTTGCTCAGAAATCCACATATAAATGTTTTCAGTTATAGATAGAACATAAAGCCAAACAAGGAAACGGAGAATAGAGTCTTTGGCCATAGTTAAGAATTATGTTTTTCACTGGAGACAGTAACCAGAGCTGATATTTCAAAGTACATGAAGAAGAGACAGCTGCCACCCCCTCACGCTTTTAGTTGTATTCCTGCCATTGTCACCATTATAATAAAAATTCAAACAGCTGTAGCTGATATGGGCAACTGTCTTCACCATGGTTGGTTTGTACCCAGGCCTGTAAGAAAAGATAACATGAAAAGGTTATGATTTTAAATTTATGAACATGAAATCATAGCAGATATTTTTTATCATTGACATTAAGCTTCTTTTTTAAATCTAGTTATGGTAGATCTCTATATATTAATGAAAGGAGTCTGTTTAACCCCTTAATAAAACCCCACTAATATTTTTCGGGCTCACTTGTGAATGGTCTGAGTTGCTCTTTTTTCCTGGAAGATGAATGCTTGCTGGGGCTACTCTGGTGCCCTGTGTTCTTCATTGCATCATTTCCCCAAGGCATGGCAGGCAGCAGGGCCAGGCTCCAGCTCCAATAAGGGATCTGTCTTTAGGGCCTTTGTTTTAAAATAGGATTATATTACTCTTGCACCATTAATAAAAGGATTTGGTGACAAAACATAAGAAAACAAGGCATTTAAAACATATTGCCATAGAGCTTGGTTAAATAGCTGTTTTTATGAACATTATTCTGAAATTGTAAGAGGTTTCATAAAGTATTTGCATTGGCCAGAAAGTTTTTCCATGAGATGTTATGTAAAATCCTGAATGAACTTTCTGGCCAACCCAATATATACCTGAGACTACACACAGATTATATTAAATAACATGGAACTCTGCAATGAGATGCTCAGGGCTTATGCATCCAGACAGATTGAGTCCATATCCCATTATTGTCATGTACTCTTGGGGAGATTTTGGCCAAGTTACTTTTCTGAACTTTTTTTCACCTGTGCAGTGGGGTTAGTGTTAATAGTAGCTACCTCAGAGCTGTGGTAAAGATGAAATGAATGAGTAAATGTAAAGCACTTGACATGTGCCTGGCAGGTGTCCAGTAAGTGTTAGTGATTATTTTTATTTTATTTTTTCGAGCATTTTTAATTGGAGGATAATTGCTTTACATTGTGTAGGTTTCTGCCATACAACAGTGCAAGGCAGCCATGAGTTAGTTGCTTAGCCATAGCTGACTCTGCAACCCCATGGACTGTAGCTTGCCAAACTCCTCTGTCCATAAGTATACATATATCCCCTCCTTCCTGAACCTCCCCCCACCCCCCCGCTCCCCCCAGTTCGTCACAGAGCACCAAGCCGAGCTCCCTGTGCTATACAGCAGCTCCCACTAGCGGCCTCTTTTACACGCGGTAATGGCTACATTTCAGTGCTCGCTCTCCTAGTTCATCTCACCCTCTCCTTCCCCACTGTGTCCACAAATCCATCTACATCTGCATCTCTGTTCCTGCCCTGCAAATAGATTCATCAGTACCATTTTTCTATATTCTATATGTATGCATTAATATACATATTCATTTTTCTCTTTCTGACTTACTTTATATGACAAGCTGTAGGTTTGTCCACATCACTAGAACTGACTCAGATTTGTTCCTTTTCATGGCTGAGCAGTATTCCGTTGTATATATGTACCAAAACGTCTTTATCCATTCACCTCTCAGTGGATACCTAGGTTGCTTCCACGTTCTGGCTATTGTGAATAGTGCTGCAGTGAACACTGGGGTACTTGGGTCTTTTTCGGTTAATGGTTTTCTCAGGATGTATGCCCCGTAGCTGGATTGCTCGGTTATATGGTAGTTTTACTCCTAGCTTTTCAAAGGAATCTCCATACTGTCTTCCATGGTAGCTGTATCAATTTACATTCCCACCAACAGTGCAAGAGGGTTCCCTTTTCTCCACATCCTATCCAGCTTTTATTGTAGATTTTTTGATAATGGCCATTCTGACAGATAGTTCAGTTCAGTCACTCAGTCGTGTCCAACTCTTTCCGACCCCGTGAACCGCAGCACACCAGGCCTCCTTGGCCATCATCAACTCCTGGAGTCCACCCAAACCCATGTCCAAGTTGGTGATGCCATCCAATCATCTCATCCTCTGTCATCCCCTTCTCCTCCTGCCCTCAATCTTTCCCAGCATCAGGGTCTTTCCAAATGAGTCAGCTCTTTGCATCAGGTGGCCAAATTATTGGAGTTTCAGCTTCAACATCAGTCCTTCCAATGAACACCCAGGACTGATCTCTTTTAGGATGGACTGGTTGGATCTCCTTGCAGTCCAAGGGACTCTCAAGAGTCTCCTCCAACACCACAGTTCAAAAGCATCAGATATATCATGATACCTCAATGTAGTTTTGGGGAGAACACAATGGCACCCCACTTTAGTACTCTTGCCTCAAAAATCCCATGGACGGAGGAGCCTGGTAGGCTACAGTCCATGGGGTCACGAAGATTCGGACACAACCGAGTGACTTCACTTTCAGTTTTCACTTTCATGAATTGGAGAAGGGAATGGCAACCCACTCCAGTGTTCTTGCCTGGAGAATCCTAGGGGCGGGGGAGCCTGGTGGGCTGCCGTCTATGGGGTCGCACAGAGTCGGACACGACTGAAGCGACTTAGCAGCAGCAGCAGCATGTCGTTTTGATTTGCATTTCTCTAATAATGAACAGTGTTGAGCATCTTTTCATGTGTTTGTTTGCCATCTGTATGTCTTCTTTGGAGAAATGTCTGTTTAGGTTTTCTGCCCATTTTTTGATTGGGTTGTTTGTTTCTTCTGATATTGAGCTGCATGAGCTGCTTTTATATTCTGTCAGTTGCTCTGTTTGCTATTATTTTCTCCCATTTTGAGGGTTGTCTTTTCATCTTGTTTATGGTTTCCTTTGCTGTTAGCAATTATTTTAAAATTTAAATTACTACTTGATTCTTTTTGTGAGTTAGGGAAGAGTAGGGTATGGCAGAAAGTGAAGAAGAACTAGAGAGACTCTTGATAAAAGTTAAAGAGGAGAGTGAAAAAGTTGGCTTAAAACTCAACATTTAGAAAACGAAGATCATGGCATCCGGTCCCATCCCTTCATGGCAAATAGATGGGGAAACAATGGAAACAATGACAGACTTTATTTTGGGGGGCTCCAAAATCACTGCAGATGGTGACTGCAGCCATGAAATTAAAAGACGCTTGTTCCTTGAAAGAAAAGCTATGATCTACCTAGACAGCATATTAAAAAGCAGAGACATTATTTTTCCAACAAAGGTCTGTCTAGTCAAGGCTATGGTTTTTCCAGTAGTCATGTATGAATGTGAGAGCTGGACTATAAAGAAAGCTGAGTACCAAAGAATTGATGCTTTTGAACTGAGGTGTTGGAGAAGACTCTTGAGAGTCCCTTGTACAGCAAAGAGATCCAGTCCATCCTAAAAGAAATCAGTCCTGAATATTTATGGAAGGACTGATGCTAAAGTTGAAACTCCAATACTTTGGCCCCCTGATGCGAAGAACTGACTCATTTGAAAAGACCCTGATGCTGGAAAAGATTGAGGGCAGGAGGAGAAGGGGACGATAGAGGATGAGATGATTAGATGGCATCGCTGACTCAATGGACATGAATGTGAGTAAACTGCGGGAGTTGGTGATGGATAGGGAGGCCTGGTGTGCTGCAGTCCATGGGGTTGCAAAGAGTCGACACTACAGAGTGAGTGAACTGAACTGAGGTGGGGCTTCCACCTTAAACTATTCAACTTAATTATATACTGTTGTATTCCCAAATAATTGGGTAAAATATGACTACTTTCTAGATCCTTCTGCATGATACTTATTCACATTTGGGAGGGGGGCATGAATTGGCAGGGGGTGAGTTCTATTTTTTGACCAGAATTTTTCATATATATGAAATAGTTTGTTTCCTAAATGAAAAAATCCAGACACATGAATTTCTTAGTTATTTTGAATTAAAAATTTATGTATATGAAAGCTCTTATGAAATCTATTGGAGTGAAATCACATTTAATTTTATGTTGAAAGAATCATCTTTATTGAAAAACCTCACAACTATGCAGTGTGAAGACCGTTCTTAGAAATCCCCAGTCAGTTCACTCAGTCATGTCCGACTCTTGAGACCCCATGGACTGCAACACGCCAGGTTTCCCTGTCCATCACCAACTCCCGGAACCTACTCAAACTCATCAAGTCATTGATGCCATCCAGCCATCTCATCCTCTGTCATCCCCTTCTCCTTCCACCTTCAATCTTTCCCAGCATCAGGGTCTTTTCCAGTGTGTCAGCTTTTCGCGTCAGGTGGCCAAAGTTTTGGAGTTTCAGGTTGAGCATCAGTCCTTTCAATGAATATTCAGGACTGATTTCCTTTAGGATTGACTGATTGGAGCTAGAAGTAGCCATAAACCTACAGTGTGAAACTGCAGCCTTTTAGAACTGAGATAAACCTTAGTGACCTTGAGCACAGACTCCATCCCCTCTTTGAGGTTAAACGATATGCTAATTATTTGCGCACAGAGTTGGACATGACTGAAGCGACTTAGCAGCAGCAGCAAGCCAGTTTTAAAATTCCTTTCTTGAGTTTTTCAGTAGTTTTCTAATCTTTTATTATGCTTAGTTCACTTTTAATGCTTATGGGGGAAAAAAGCCTCTAACATTTTATAACTCCATCCTCCCTGCCCCCCTTTGGATCTCAGGACATCCTGGGATACACACTGTTACTTAACTAACAATACATTTTATAGGTTTCATGCTTAATTGTATGTTTTCAGTAGTAGTGCCAACAGGGACTAATTAATAAAGTCAAATTGGTAGAGTTCATCACAGGACATTATCCCCTGGAGGTTGCGTTGGAGTGAGGGGGCTATTTGCTTGAACGTTGACAGGTGTAAGCAGTAACTCAAGATGGCAGCTAGAGGGCGCCAGAATTAGGAGAGGTGGAGGTGAGATTGCTAGCTGGTGCTTAAAAGACTTGAGATGTTCAGTCTATTCTCTTCTCTCCCTCCTCCCAACCACCACCTACTCTGCAATAACAAATTAAAATTTTATAATGAGTTTACCAGATTTACAAATAAAGATATCAAAACTCAGACAGAGAGGTCAGCGTTTCCGAACTGTTAATACTGGACGGATCTGAGATTAAGACCTCTGGCTTTTAATTTCCAAAGGTTCTATCCCTACACCAATGCCAGGATTAGGGGATGCCAGGAGTTATGTTCCTCAGTGAAGTGTGTTCACTGCAGATGTTTCTTTGACATACAAAGTAATGCTTAGGATTTAAAAAAAAAAAATTTTTTTTTTTTCTTCCAGACTGTATACTCTTTTTCTTCAGATGAGTAAGAAAATAGAGACACTGCATTCAAAACCAGGGAAATTTTCATCATCACCCACTGCCTTCTCCTTCCAGTGCCCAGTGAATGGGTGTGAGTGCCTAGCTGGAAAGTCGAGGAATAGAGTAAGAATTTGGGTGGTATTCCTGGCACCATGAGCTGTCTTTCCTTCCCATAGTGTTGCAAGATAAAGCTCTTCCCTATGCAAGATAACAGATTTGGCACAATTACATGAAATCTTTACATGAATGATTACATGAAGTTCAGAATATATCATGTCTGGAAATCAGCTGTTTTGCCATCCCTGAATTTGCTTAACCACCTTGTGTTTTTATTCAGAAAAGATGCTATTATCGCTGACCTTTTTCTCAGTGATTTGGGGCATTTTCTGGGCTACTGACATACTTTGATGCTCTGATTTAAAAATTCACGGTATTGCTTTAATGCTTTAGTAGAGAAACACAGCAGTGTTTGAAAAAGCAGATATTTAAATGATAAAATCATTTATCTCCTCCTCCACTTCGCCATTTCTGCCCTTCTTGCAGCTTGAAGTTCCTGGTACTTCAACTTGTGTTTTCTGTGTTCTGCAAAGTCAGATTCCCTGTTTCTGAAACAAAGAAATAAAAATTTCCTGGGGATAAAAGAAAGCTCTTCCTCTTTAAGTAGCAGACAGAATACATAGTCCCCCCTCTCCCGCTTTGAATTTCCCTGTGTAATTAATTACCGTATCTGTCTGCAGGAGAAAGGACTCCTTGTGGTTTGTTCTCCACTACCTTTCTTAGAGACATACCCGCAGAGCCGCGCCGCGCACGTGGCACTCATCTCAGGGCGAGAGCTCCCAGTTTTAGAGAATTAGGCGAGAGTAGGGCGCTTCTTTCCCCGAAAGCCAGTCCCGCTTCCCCGAAAGCCAGCCCCGTATCAGCTGCGTGGGGCTGGGGCCCGGGGAGGTGGAGCCTGTCTGCTCCCAGCGGCTGCGAGTGCCCCCTCGTCGGAGAGCATCCCCGCCGCCGCCGCTCTCCCTGCTCTTGTGCTGCTCCGAGGAGTGGAGGAGGCAGGGTGTGCTCGCGGACCGTGGGGTAAACTGCAGTTGCTCTTTGGGGAGCCCGGGGAGAATACCAGTGTTCTCTCGAGCGCGCCAGTGCCATGGGCCAGCTCTGCTGCTTTCCTTTCTCAAGAGACGAGGAAAAAATCAGTAAGTGGGTTTTGCACTGTGCTGAATCCTAAGTGCTTGGCTATTTAGAGTGACTGTCTTCTTCTAGGGGTAGTGTTCCGCCTCCCCCCCCACCCCCCACCTTATGGGAAACAGGAGAATAAGGAGCTGTGATTTTGTATGTGTATTTCTTAAAAGGGTGGGTAGGTGTATAGTTAATAATTAACTGTCAGAGTACAGTCAATGAATAGGGCTGTGTTGAAGATCTAGAATTTCATCTTCCTTCTGTTGGTATTTTACAGCTTATTTTTATCACACTATCTAGAGTCTTAGTTTTGAGTTTCTCTGCATGTCGCTGCGTGCAATTCGACAAATTATACAGGCCAGACTTCATTTGTATTCTCTGAAATTGAGATGTTTTCAGAGCAGTGCTCAATAATAACATATAGAGAAGTAAAGCTGGCTCGGAAATGACATGTGTTATACATTTGCAGATATTTTCATGTGTCCTCTGCTTTGTTCTCTGTGGAGGGAATTTGGGTGTAACTGTAAGATCCCTCCAGACGAGGGATGCCACTTTGACTTTTGCAAAAACCTTGCTGAATATTCTTAAACTAATGTCAGTCAGGTTCCACATCTGCTTATGGCCTAGAAAACAGAACTTAAAGTGATGACATTTGCACTGAAATGTTTTCCTCCCTGACTTAAATGTATTCACTTACATTTCAACTTTGTTAAAAATGGTACCCACATTGTAATTAACATCCCGAATAGATTTGCCTTACACTAGTTACCCCCAAGTATTGAATTTTTACTTCTTTTTCAATAAAAATGTTCACAGACGTGCTTATTAAAATTTGTAGCCACATTTCTCTTACATCAGTGCTTTATTGAAATTTAAATAGGTCAACAGAATCTCTCAATATCAGATTTCACATATGGTTTTTATTTCCTGTTCCTCAGGAAACTAGCCAGAGACAGGTTTAAAAGTAATGAATACATATCTTATACCTATGCACTTGGGAAAATAAGCCAGGTTTTACAAGAACTCTCCTGGGAATGCTTTGGAATAAATGTTAGGAGATTTTGGAATATTTGCTTATTAACAAGAGTGCACAGCTGTGCTCTAAATTTTACTGGTGAAAATGATACTCTCTAGTATACAGTGGTCCTGAGCTGAAAACCTGACATGACTTTGTACAACAGAGTTGTTCACTTTCTGACAAGCAGCACTGATATTCATTTGGCACCATGAAACTTTTCAGTTATTTGTCAGAATGATCCATTTGTATAACTGAGGGTTTTGGTTGATTGATTGATTCCTCAAGGTAGATCTGCATAGGAAAAACCTTGGTCTGGCAGATGTAGGGAGAGTGAATTCTTTCCTCTCCCCACTTCCTAGTCCACCGCTCCAGGTTTTCCTAGAGTTCCTGCTTTCCCTGTGTTCTCTTTTCTCTTTTTCCCCTGTCTGTGAGCAGCCTTCTCTTCTCTAATCATAGAAGCCAGGCTTTACCTTGATGAGGAATTTGCTCTTTTCTTTCTCACCTGGAACCCTGGGAATGCAAAGTCTTTTGTTTTACATACAGCACCTTTCAATATTGATCAACAGGAAGTACTTTGGGGGGCTTCTTTTCTCAACTTACAACATTTTAAAAAGAAAATGAAGACAAGACACTGTGTCTGAAGCGAAGTTCAAGTCCCAAAGTGCAAATTATGGTTAGAATCAAAGCATTTGTGCCCACCCCTTCTCTCATTCATGCCTACTGGCCCCTGGATCATCCCCATTCTCTCCCCATTATTCTTTCATCTGTCTTTGATTTTGTCATTGCTTCACTGTTTCCTTCATGCTCTATTCACATACTCCATCAGCTATGTCTGGTGGTGTGTTTAATTTCTTTGCCACAGGGTGGTCTAAAGAGAAGTTTCTCTGCCAGGCACTGCTATGCTGATGGTCTACCAATACTTAAAAAGGGGACTTGCAAAAAAAAGGCAGAGAAATTCTTAGCTGGCATGCTTCAAGAAACATGTAAATTAGCACTAACATAAATATTCAGTTCATAAGTTGTGTTGATTGCATGTAAAAGAACCCATATTAGATGTTTGGGAGGGCCTGATCTTGCTACTGGATTGTACAGTAAGCTTCTGGGTCTTTCTCATTTTTGTGAGCCCACCTAGTAGCCTTCTTAGCCTGCTCTGAGCTAAGTGAGGACCTCCAAGGAGCAGAGCACTAGAGTGCTTATGCCCACACCCTTCTAATTCCATTGTAAAGGGTGATGGCCCCAGAATGTAGCTTCTGAGAGCAGCTCGAATGAGGAACTAAATGAGTTTTTGGTAAAGTTTACATTTGTGGTTGTCGTTCCCAAAACACAGGCGTGTTGGAAAGCCCGTCCTCTATAGCCCTGCAGAGATACAGAAGGGAGGGACCCAGCTGGCCAAGTGGTAAGAGTCGAAAGGTCCCTTTCCCTTCCTGCTGCTTTTATATCCTGCCTTTGCCCTTGGTGGTGGTAGAGAGAAAGTATTCTCATCTCATTGATTTATTAGTGCTACTATTTTAATCAAGCAAACTGATTTTTTAAAAAAATCAACTTGTGCAAGGGCGATGGTTGTGTGAAAAGTTAACTGTATGCACAGCCAGAAATCTTGATAACGGGGTGAGTAGTCAAATCTAGTAGAACTCATCATGGTTTATTTTTCAGTAAATGCAGCACAAAGCAGCTAGACCATTTTTGTTTAAAGCCCAGCAGTAGAACATTTTCTCAAACTGTATACTTTTTGGCCACAATAGGTAGAATAGACTGACAATAAATGCATATTTCTTGGAAGATTAAGCACTTTCTCTTGCTACACAGGACCATACTTACCATGAAACGTTTCTGCAGATGTTGTAGGATTAATCAGTGTTGTAAATAGCCTCTGTTGAAGTTTTTGCTGAAATCTTTTATAGTACTTGTGTTCTTTGAATTTTACCTCATTGTCTCATAGTGAGCTTCCTGAAGGGATTGTTCTTGAACAGGAATACAAGCTTATTGGCCCCTGCAGTTTGTCAGTCTCACTAAAAGACCTGAAAAGGAAGCTTTAATCACTATAAGAGAAACCTCTATAGCTAATTCAGAAGGCATTTTACTTGCTCCTTTCCTGTTGCAAATTTTCCCATTTTGAAGTACATTTGCTTTATGTAGAATGAAACAGGTGAATGTCCATCCTGTGGTGATTTGTCAAAGGGACACATATTAGCGGAGGATAGACCAGCTAATGGTTGGGTGCACTGACAGCTGAGTTACTTTCTAGCCCTGACCTTCTAGGATGCTGAAAATAAGTGCATTAGTATGTATTTTAGGGCTTCCCAGGTGGCTCAGTGGTAAAGAATCCGCTGGAGTAGGAAATGGCAACCCACTCCAATATTCTTGCCTGGCAGAAGAGCCTGGCAGGCTACAGTGCATGGGGTTGCTTAGAGTTGGACATGATTGAGCAAGCTCGCACATGCATACACACACAGAGAATATGTATTTTAACAAGAAACATATCTTAATTTTATGTGTTTAAATAATACATAGACATTTTACTTTTATATATGAAATATGTTTCAATACGGTCATTCTGAGTTCAGTTGCTCAGTCGTGTCTGACTCTTTGCGACCCCATGGACTGCAGCATGCCAGGCTTCTCTGTCCATCACCAACTCCTGGAGCTCGCTGAAACTCATCTTGATTGAGTCAGTGATGCCATCCTTTCATTTCATCCTCTGTTGCCCCCTTCTCCTCCTGCCCTCACTCTTTCTCAGCATCAGGGTCTTTTCCAATGAGTCGGCTGTTCACAAAAGAGGTGACCAAAATATTGG
This sequence comes from Oreotragus oreotragus, assembly GCA_006410675.1. NCBI lineage: Eukaryota > Metazoa > Chordata > Mammalia > Artiodactyla > Bovidae > Oreotragus > Oreotragus oreotragus. The sequence goes on from SJYX01010221.1 coordinate 410,033, forward strand.
AGCTTCAGGTCAATATCAGTCCTTCCAGTGAGTATTGAGGGTTGGTTTTCTTTATATGGACTGGTTGGATCTCCTTGCAGTCAAAGAGACTCTCAAGAGTCTTCTCTAACACCACAGTTCAAAAGCATCAATTCTCTGGCACTCAGCTTTCTTTATGGTCCAACTCTCACATCCATACATGACTACTGGAAAAACCATAGCTTTGACTAGATGGACCTTTGTCGGCAAAGTAATGCTGACAAATAGCTGAGTCTTTCTGTGTGAGATGAGTTAAACAGATCATTTGTATTATTTTATAAATATGAGTCAAATCTGAAGATAGTTTGTTTCTGATGATTTGGAATTTGATTATTGGCCTATTATAGACCCAGTAAATACAATTCCTCTGTAATGAATGATACCGCATACTGTACAACTGCAGTCACCTTTAGATGTCAGCCTGGAAGACTCTGTTTTTATTTCCATCATGGCCAGGAAGGGAAGAAAGGGACTCGGGATTTCAGGCCTTTAATTGTTGAGCAGCCTTATGGCATTTATCTGTGTAGCTGCCCTTCCTCTGGGGGACTCCCTCCCCTTCGCTGTGGGGTCCGTCCGTCATGACATTAAACTGGGACATGTGCACATGTTCAAGGGACATGTGGTCCACGTGGATTTGACCAGAGTCTTTTGTAAGAGTTGATCAAGGATCTGTCTTCCTTTTGGATTGTGAGTGAAAGGGATGTAAGCACAAGATTGCTAGCTGGTAGGGAGTTAGGGGGAATCTTCCTGAGAGTGAAGCACAGAAGAAAGAGGCCAGAGAAGGAGAGAGAAAAAGAGACTGTCCTGATGATATTGTTTGAGTCTCTGAGTTCAGCCGTGACTAAGACCTGTATTTTGTGAAGCAATAAATCCTTCCCCTCTTTTTCTGTTTAACTTGCTTGGGTTAAACTGCTATCACCAGCAACCAAAAGGCTTCAGATATATTCTGGAAGATACTCAGTGTGTCTAAGAGTATATCCATTCTGGAACAAATATTTCTAAACCTAGTGAAGAAACCAAAAGTCTTTGATTTCTTCTGAACTTTCATGTTCCATTTTAGTGGTAATGGAATTTATGGGAGCTGTTAGAAAGAGTAATTCAGTTCACTTCAACTGATAAATATTGTTGAGCACATCACATTTGGAAAGCTTTGAGCCAGGTGTTAGGAAGATACAGTGATGATACATGGTCCTTATTGTTGGAGGATTCCTTTTTAAATTCACTTGATTCTTTGAAAAGAGATGTGTTGGGTTCCAGTATTTATCATGCCTTAAAGGGAGAAAGTTGGGGATGAAAGATCATGATGCTCTCAGTCTAACAAGCAAAGCCACACCCATTCATTTCAGGGAAGTTACCAGCCAAGTCCAGTGAAACTGAGTTAATTACCACCCAGGGTAGAAGTTACTTCAAGCTCTTATCACAGGCAGTGGTTATAGCTTGACTCAGGCAATCACAGTTTCTACAACAGACATTTTAGCAAATACAGTTTTCCTTAACAAATATTTATAATGTCAAAGGTACAAGTTAGCAGACCTTGGAACTACAAAGCCAACCTTTCTGGCGTATAGTAATGTTGTTTGCCCTTAGCAAATAGTCATAGGCAAAAACTGAACTATATGATGAAAATATAAAGAATAAGTATAGTTTAAATTATATAATGAAAACATAAAGAATCAATATAGTCTATGCCAACTAGGATATAAATAATATTAATTTTACTAAAGGCTGAGTCAAAGATATTTGAAGCTTACAATTTTCTGTTTCTGCACACTGTCCCCCAAAACTTATGACTTTAGTCAAGGACATTTGTTAACCTCAAACATGTATACATGAAAATTAGAGTGCTGGGAGAAAGTGGTGTAAACACAGGATGCTTTGAGTACATGGAGAGAGGGTTTCATATTCCCAAGAAAGAACTCACCCGGTTGGTAAGAATCTGATGGAAAAGGGTGATTCACTTTTTTAATGCATCTCAGCATCCTGTGTCCCCCGACCCCGACTTTGTGGTAAGATAGTTGGTGTTGGCATTTGCCATGTGAATTACACCAAGTTTCAATTTGATATCTTACATCTGACTGTTAGAGCAAAAATAAAATTCACACTTTCCAAGCATTTAAAATATTCAGCTAAATTTAGCTGTGAAGCTTAGATTTGAAGAGTTTTGATTGATGTTTATGATAAGTAATAAACTGGCAAGTAAATGATCTGTTAATCTAAAACTTTCTATCTAGATCTGTAGCAGTCAGACCTTATTTAGAATTCTGACAATCAGGATTGTGTCCTGAGGAGGCCAGGATGGCGAGGAGGCTGGAAACTGCATCATAAGAGGAAGGCTTACAGACTCCAGCTGCTTAGCTAGGATGGTCGATTAATTGTCTTATAATATTTGGAGAATTCTTTAATGTGGAAGGGAAAGAAGATATTCTCTATGGCTCCAGGGTGGTTGAATTAAGACAGTGAGTGTTCATTTTAACTCATTTTCTTCTGGTGATTTTAGGAGCCAAATGGTAAAGCTACATTAAACCCAGTAGTATTCTAATTATATTTGCACAGCTCTTGTTTTAAATAATGAAAATACTGAAGTGAAGCCCTAAAGCAGAAAGAAGTTATAATCAGATTTTACCTTAATAATTTTTAATACGTTGCCTAAAAGAAGATAATTTAAGGCAGAGTTTTCAGACTATTTTTAGCCATCAAACTTTTTCTTTAAAGTGAAGTGAAGTGAAATTGCTCAGTCGTGTCTGACTCTTTGCGACCCCACAGACTGTAGCTTACCAGACTCCTCCGTCCATGGTATTTTCCAGGCAAGAGTACTGGAGTGGATTGCCATTTCCTTCTCTAGAGGATCTTACCGACCCAGGGATCGAACCCAGGTCTCCCGCATTGTAGGCAGTCTGAGCCCCCAGGGAAGTCTTTCTTTAAGTGGAAAACCAAAATTTTTATGAAAAAAATGCCTCTTTATTAATTCATATTTTATAGTGACTATTAATGCCTATTTTAAATTAGTACCTTTAGGATCAACAAACTTGCTTTAACATAGAAATAGACAGCTTTGGGTTCTTGTCTAGGTACACTGTCATCTTACCTGAGCACCACATAAAACACTGAATATTGAACTCCAGAGTGATAGTGAGCGAAGAAGTGAAGTGAAAGCCACTCGGTCATGTCAGGCTCTTTGTGACCCCATGGACTACACAGTCCATGGAATGCGGGAGTGGGTGGCTGTTCCCTTCTCCAGGGAATGTTCCCAACCCAGGGATCGAACCTAGGTCTCCTGCATTGCAGGAAGATTCTTTACCAGCTGTGGTACAAGGGAAGCCCAGTAATAGCGAATATTTGGTTAAGTCCTAGAGATAACACGCCAAGGCATAGTGTGTGTTGTATGATTGTCTTTATGAATGAAATTTTTATGAAAGCATTTTGTCCAGATTTACATCAATTTTAAATTAATTTTCTATAATATGAGTATAGTGAATTTAAGATAAAAATTCATCATGATGCTGTTGTATACCCACTACTGTATAACATACAATATATTTCAATATAAAATTAGATACACAGATTTTTAAGTTTTATAAAGAAAACCTAAAAAGATATGTAAAACTATATGAAATTTGAATAATAAATTAAATATATCAAACAAATTGTTTTATGAGGAAACAAGTTCATGAAATATGCAGTTTTAATTTTTTAAAAAATCAGACTCCTAGCTGCTTTTAACTTTGTCCCTGTTGTCTTTGTCATTCATGACTTCAGTTCAGTTCAGTCGCTCAGTCGTGTCCGACTCTTTGCAACCCCAAGAACCACAGCACTCCAGGCCTCCCTGTCCATCACCACCTCCTGGAGTCCACCCAAACCCACATTGTCCATTGAGTTGGTGATGCCATCCAGCCATCTAATCCTCTGTCGTCCCCTTCTCCTCCTGCCCTCAAATCTTTCCCAGCATCAGGGTCTTTTCAAATGAGTCAGCTCTTTGCATCAGGTGACCACAGTATTGGAGTTTAAGCTTCAACATCAGTCCTCCCAATGAACACCGAGAACTGATATCCTTTAGGATGGACTGGTTGGATCTCAACAAGGGACTCACTCCTGCCCTCAATCTTTCCCAGCATCAGGGTCTTTTCAAATGAGTCAGCTCTTTGCATCAGGTGACCACAGTATTGGAGTTTAAGCTTCAACATCAGTCCTCCCAATGAACACCGAGAACTGATATCCTTTAGGATGGACTGGTTGGATCTCAACAAGGGACTCTCAAGAGTCTTGTCCAACACCACAGTTCAAATGCATCAGTTCTTCAGTGTTCAGCTTTCTTTATAGTCCACCTCTCACATCCATACATGACCACTGGAAAAACCATAGCCTTGACTAGATGGACTTTTGTTGACAAAGTGACGTCTCTGCTTTTTAATATGCTGTCTAGGTTGGTCATAACTTTCCTTCTCAGGAATAAGTGTCTTTTAATTTCATGGCTGCAATCACCATCTGTAGTGATTTTGGAGCCCAGAAAAATAAAGTCAGCCACTGTTTCCCCATCTATTTGCCATGAAGTGATGGGACTGGATGCTGTGATCTTAGTTTTCTGAATGTTGAGCTTTAAGCCAACTTTTTCATGATTTTCAGTTCAGTTCAGTCGCTCAGTCATGTCCGACTCTTTGCGACCCCATGAATCACAGCACACCAGGCCTCCCTGTCCATCACCAGCTCCCGGAGTTCACTCAGATTCACCTCCATCGAGTCCGTGATGCCATCCAGCCATCTCATCCTCTGTTGTCCCCTTCTCCTCCTGCCCCCAGTC
>SJYX01010221.1:418579-460695 GCA_006410675.1 Oreotragus oreotragus
GCAATCTTGATTCCAGCTTGTGTTTCTTCCAGTCCAGCGTTTCTCATGATGTACTCTGCATATAAGTTAAATAAGCAAGGTGACAATATACAGCCTTGACGTACTCCTTTTCCTATTTGGAACCAGTCTGTTGTTCCATGTCCAGTTCTAACTGTTGCTTCCTGACCTGCATACAGGTTTCTCAAGAGGCAGGTCAGGTGGTCTGGTATTCCCATCTCTTTCAGAATTTTCCACAGTTTATTGTGATCCACACAGTCAAAGGCTTTGACATAGTCGATAAACCAGAAATAGATATTTTTCTGGGACTCTCTTGCTTTTTCAATGATCCAGCGGATGTTGGCAATTTGATCTCTGGTTCCTCTGCCTTTTCTAAAACCAGCTTGAACATCAGGCCTCTGTAAATACAACATTGTGGGGGGAAATAGTTTGTGTCAGGTAAGATCCAGTCAAGAAAATAGAAATTACACCGGTTATTTTAAGAGTATTTAACCCAGGGAATTAGTTAAACATGTTTTGAAGGAACTTTTCTTAAAAATCAGATTTGGTTACAGTAATTCAAACTAATTGTTAATAAGATATTTCTGAGGAAGACCCTCACCCAGATCAATTTAACTTAAAAACAGCAAGTTATTTTAGACTAACTTACAGTTTATGGAAATGCGTTAAAAATAATATGTTTGTTGAAGTATGTTAATATGTATTCTGCAGTCTTTACCATGATTTTTTGGTGAATATTTCTTTTCCCTGAAGTTTTATTGAGATAAAATTGACATAATTTTGAGATATTTCTTTTAACCAGCATTTGAAATTAAAAAAAAATATATTGGAGCATGGTTGATATACAATGCTGTGTTAGTTTCAAGTGTACAGCAAAGTATATCAGTTATACATATACATATGCCCACTCTTTTTTAAGGTTCTTTTCATTTACAGGCAAATACAAAGTATTGAGTAGAGTTCCCTGTGCTATATAGTAGATTCTTGTTAGTTATCTGTTTTATATGTAGTGTTATGAATATGTCAGTCTCAATCTCCCAGTTTATCCTGCCCCTGGTAACCATACATTTGTTTTCTATATCTGTGATTCTCCTTCTGTTTTTTTTTTTAAAGGCTTTTCTCACATAGACTTATTTGAAATTAATGATGTTCACAGTCAGCACAGATATAGGGACAGGCTAGTGAATTAGGTGAGAGTTAAACCTTCAGGCAGGTGGGGATGAGTGTGTGGGAGTGATCAGCTGTGCTCTCATAACTTTGGGGATTAAGGAGAACCAAACGCTCAGATGCCAGGAGACAAGGCAGTCAGTAAACTGTTCGAAAATCTGAGGAATTCTTTCAGGGATCTGGGAACCAGTCAGTCAGAGCAGAGATAGAGAAGGGCAGCAAAGAAAGTCAAGGCAGTGAGAGGCAGATGCTGGGAAGTCACGTGCTGCTGTGGTTATTTGCTTGGTTGTGTCCTACTCTTTGCTCTCCCACAGATTGTAGCCCACCAGGCTCCTCTGTCCATGGGGATTCTCCAGGCAAGAATACTGGAGTGGGTTGCAACACCCTCCTCCAGGGGATCTTCTCAACCCAGGGATTGAACCCAGTTCTCCTGCATTGCAGTTGGATTTTTTACTGGCTGAGCCACCAGGGAAACCCAAGAATACTGGAGTGGGTAGCCTATCCCTTTTCCAGGGATCTTCCTGACCCAGGAATAGAACCGGGGTCTCCTGCATTCCAAGTGGATTCTTTACCAGCTGAGCTACCCAGGATGTCGCATATCTGGAGGTACTTTATGCCATAAAACATAGATTGCAGCGTCTCTGATATGTACAATGCCCTTTAGGGTCATGTAGCTTACAACCTGTATCTTCCCTGAGATTTCATATAAGGGAATTAGAAGAGAAAAACTTATTCTACTGGAATGCTGAAAAATGCTCCCCAGAGCTGACAGAAGTCCTATCCCCACTGAGTAAAGCCTGAGAAGGTGAGGACACAGAGGCCGCCTGAAGCCACCGCCCCCACCAGCAAGCAAAGCCTGAGAGTGTGAGAATGCAGAAGCTGTAAGAAGAGATGGAGGGACAGAAGGCTGACAGTGTCTCTAAGCTCAGCTCTCCGCCTTCCTTGTTTGCATATGTGACCCAGTAAATTTTCCCTTTTAATGAAAAAAGGATACATTTGCCTTCATGAATGGGATACATGGCGGTGGCGGTGGCTTCAGGCAACCTCTGTGTCCTCAACAGGCTTTTCTCAGTGGGGATAGGACTTCTGTCAGCTCTGGGGAGCAGTTTTCAGCATTCCAGTAGAATAAGTTCTTCTTTTCTATTTTTTCATGTATAAAATCTAAGGGAAGATACAGGTAGTAAGCTACATGACCCCAGAGGGCATTGAACATATCAGAGACACTGTAATTTATGTATTACGGCATAAGGTACCTTTGTATAATAAAAAAAAAAGTATCTTAAGAAAAATTTTTGCAAGCTAGAAGTGAAGTATGTTGAGGAAGATACTTAAAAAAAAAATGTATGCATGTATCATGTGATCCAGAGGTAGCCCTGGTAGACCAGCAATCCCACTGGAGCCGTATAGAAGATGAGATGGGCAGTTAGTTGAAGGGGTGAAGTAAACGATGCTCTTCCCAGAAAGGCTGGAGGAATAGGCAAGGAAGGGGTCTGGGGGAGTGGATGTGGCCTGAGCCCTGTGGGAGCAGTCAGCAGTGGAGCAGTCACGCTGATCCTTAAAGGAACCCTGATTTGCTCTTTCTCCTTTCGACAAGAGGAACTACCATGTTTCCGCTTTCATTGAATCTCAGGAAGCTGAAATCCGTTTCATGGCTCTCATGATCGGCCTTTCTGTGATCTGTGTTTCCTTCTGTTCTTTACTTGCTTCTGTGATTTATGTGTTTTCTTCATCCTGATTTTTATTTTTTACTTATAGTGTACCTTTTACTATATTTCCTTTTTTTTTTTGCCATTAATTATCTCAAGTCTTTTGAGTATTAGACAATGAATGGATGGAAAGAAGCACTGTGACTGAAAGTACCTGGTTTCTACCAGGAAGATGAGAATAAAGCTGAGGCTACAGAGGATTGTGACATTTACCACATGTGTATAACACATATTCTGATATGTTTCTGGGAAGTTGTCTATATACACTAAACTTGATGTGATTGTTTTTTATCTATTGCGATTTTAAAGTACAGAAAAATCGCTACTTTCAATGCTTCCCTTTTAATTTGGTGCATGTAGAAACATAAGTAGTTGCTGGAAACACAAAAGCACCACTCTTAGAATTGAAAGAGGGCAGTCTTTCCCTTCTCCAGGGCATCTTCCCAACCCAGGGATTGAACCCAGGTCTACCACATTGCAGGCAGATTCTTTACCAGCTGAGCCACAAGGGAAGTCCAGGAATACTGGAGTGGGTAGCCTATCCCTTCTCCATTCATCTTCCCAACCCAGGAGTTGAGGGTCTCCTGCACTGCATTTGGATTCTTTACCTAACTGAGCTATCCGGGAAGCCCTAATAGCTTAATAGAAACTTAAAACCATCTGTATCTCCTGTCTCAGTTATTGTCTGTTTATATGTCTGCTTGAAGGCTTTTTATCAGATTCATGAGCAGTAGCCCTTCTCTTTACCGAAGGAGGAACTTTATTTAGTTGCAAAAGAATATGAATGTAAGCTGTATGGAACGATGCATACCTTTCTTATTTGCAGTCATTCCAATTGTATAAAGTGAATAGGTTGCCCATATCATATTTGTTTATAGAGCCCTAAGCAGGGTGCTCATAAACAAATAGCCTTATAGCCTGATAAATTTAAAGAGGGTTGCAGTATTTATTTCATTTAAATCAAAACTATAATTGTAGCTAATTTTATTGAATACTGTAAGGGGAGCACTGTGCTAAGGGAGCACTGTGCTAAGTGCTTTGTGTTATTATCTCATTTAATTTTCACAGCCTTTTATTCTCGTACAGCACTACTGTTATTCCTGGTTTATAAATACAGAAAATGACCCTTAGAGGGGTTAAGCAGGTTTCACAGGGATACAGAGCTAGTGAATGGGGAAGTGAGAATTCCAGTCCAGGTATTCTGACCCTATAACTAAAAGGAAGCATTCTAAGTATTTTCTGGTTGGAAGTCTCATTTTTAGAGCTAAAAATATCATAGAACACATTATAGGAATAATTTTAGTTGCCAGACAGGGGGACTTCCCTGGTGGTTCAGACAGTAAAGAATTTGCCTGCAACTTGAGACCCGGGTTTGATCCCTGGGTCGAGAAGATCCCCTGGAGAAGGGAATGGTTACCCATTCCAGTATTCTTGCCTGGAGAATTCCATGGACAGAGGAGCCTGGTGGTCTACAGTCCGTAGGGTCACAAAGAGTAGGACATGACTAAGCGACTCACACGTCCACTTCCAGAGATAAAGAAGCATGGAGGTGTAATGGCAGAAGTGTGGTTTGAGACACAGCTTTGTCATTCTTGAGTTGTATAGACTTGGGCAAGTCTCATGGCTTTTCTGATCCTTTGTGTTCAGGATGGGGGTAAAATAGCAGTAACAAACAATAGTAAGCTTTTGATTTAAATGTGTGAGGAAAAAAGCCAGGCACATAACAGGCAATTAATTTAGGTTTTTATTATTATTATTAAAAGGATTCGTAAATACAGTTATTACAGCCAGAGTTATATGCTGTGTGTCATGGAAACATAAGTATGCAGTGTCTTGGGACTCATTATACAGGACTTTACTAGGTCTTAGAAGAAGCTGGTGATGCAGGAACTTGGCTCTTCCGCCTCTAAACTCCTGGGAGGAGACTCTAAGCACTGGTGGTGGGGGCAGCTCTGGTTTCATCCTCAGAGAGGAATGGTGACGTCGTGGAGATCATCTCTGATCTCCTCCTTCTAAGCATCTTTGCGGTGCCCGGTTTCCCCAGGAACATCAAGCTTGCCTTTGTGGGAGCTGGAGAGGGAGTCCAGTGTGGTAGTGACTGTCTTTTGTCCACCTGTGTACCACGTGTAGGAGAAGGCAATGGCACCCCACTCCAGTACTCTTGCCTAGAAAATCCCATGGACGGAGGAGCCTGGTAGGCTGCAGTCCGTGGGGTTGCTAAGAGTCGGGCATGACTGAGCAACTTCACTTTCGCTTTTCACTTTCATGCATTGGAGAAGGAAATGGCAACCCACTCCAGTATTCTTGCCTGGAGAATCCCAGAGACAGAGGAGCCTAGTGGGCTGCTGTCTATGGGGCCACACAGAGCTGGACACGATTGAAGCGATTTAGCAGCAGGAGCAGCAGCAGCAGTACCACATGTATCTTTCTACCCAATTCCTGAAATTCCTTTGACTAGGAGCAGTTCTTCCCCATTTAGACACCAAGAGCTTGAGAGGCAAACCTCCACTGCTGGAAGAAGTGAATTTACCCTTACAGATCACCGGTGATTACTCAGCAAGTTCACCTGCTCATTTAACTTCCTATAGTATCAATTTACACAGTCAGAGAACTTGATGAGTAGTAGATATCACCAAAGAGAACTTAAAAAAAGTCATCTGATTTTTGTCTTTTTGGAAGCCTCTAGTAAATTCATAGTCTTAGGTCACCGAGAAAAGAAAAGTGTATCCTCGATTACCTTTAGGATATTTTTTTATATTTACTTTTCTCAACCATTATTTCTGAGGCTGAAGCAATCAATTTATGAGTTCACTGAGCTTCATTTTTTAAAATATAACAAGACCATGCGTAATGAACAGTTGGCCGCACAGGCGAGGGCTGTGGGGCTCAGATGAGCAGGGTGGTTAGAATTGCAGTGATGAGGGGGGAACAGTGACAATGCCTTTGGCGCCCCACACCTCTCTGTAGGCCCACTCTGTCCCCCTCAGAGCCTCTCTGAAGTTCTGTGGGGACAGCGGAGCAGAATGACTTGCCCCGTTTTGCAGTGGGGGAATAGCTCTTTTTGCTCAGGACCCAGTGTTTGAATGTGTGCTCTGTTTCTTTGCTTTTATTGTATGCCCAGAAGAATGGCCAAGGATGACTATAAATTGTCAATTTTCTCTTGATTTTGTTTTAACGGTCAACCATCTCATCTTCACGTTTTGTTTAGCCTGGAAATACTCTGTTTGACCCAGAAGCATTGCTGGAATAATAGCCATTAGACTCAGTCCACAGTTTTTCTCAGTGCTTACAAGCCAAATACATCATCCTGTGCATCTGGATTTCCTTGGTCAGACTTTGAAAATTAGGTTTTGGGAGCCATGAAAGAAAGATAACAGAAGCAGTTTACCCTACTTTCTGTGTTGGCTAGTTGAACCATTAGATGGAAGATTTTTTAGCATGAAACACACTCGATGTGATCACACCAAAAGCATTTGCTTTAAGATTGGGCAGTTAGCTGAGTTAAACAGAGCTAGGTTTTGAATCCTTTTTAAAAAATCTGATTTCTTTCAACCTGTGTATAGTATTTCAAGTATTTATGGTGCTCTTAAGACTTCCCAGGTGGCGAAGAACCCACCTGTCAATGCAAGAGACAGTGTGGGGTTCATTAGACCCCTGGGTCAGGAAGATCCCTGGGAGGAGGAAATGGCAACCCACTCCAGGATTCTTGCCTGGAGAATCCCATGGTCAGAGGAGTCTGGCAGGCTGCAGTCCATAGGGTCGTAAAGAGTCAGACACGACTGAAGCAACTTAGCATGCATGGTGCTCTTGATCATATTGTAGTTAAGCTTAGGTTTTATCCCTCTCACTTAGCTTAACGACTGGTTATTTGCATCAAGCCTAAAACAGAATGAAGCAAAATCACCGGTTAGTGGCATAGCTGATGTTTTCCTATAAAATAGTAGAAATGTTCTGAGACCCAAGCTTACATTTTGAAGCATTAGCGGGGTTGTAAAAATCTGATTTTCTTTACCATTATACCTCATGGGTTGAAATAAGCAATTCCTTGAAGACCAGCCATAGTAATTTCTGTGTATGTCAGAATTGAGAAGTATAATTTGATCATAGTAGATGCTCTAGAAACAAGAGATGAGCAGATTCCACAGCAGGCCCTGCAGGAGCCTCCATGGTCCCTCCTGCACACATTCTCAGCCTCATCCTCCTCCATCTCTGTTTCGTCCTCTGTCACCACCTACAAGACTGTGCTCTGAAGTTTCCCTTATTTATTAACACATAACTTATACCTCTACTCAGTTGCGGGTTTCCTGAAGGCAGGGTCCATGCCGGATTCATTTCTGTATTCATCATAACACTGCTTATCACAAATAGAGGGTGCTCAATGACTGTGTGGCCGGAAAGATGAAAGGAAGCAGAGGAGAGCAAGGAGGCAAGAAGGAAGGAAGGAAGATGGAAGGAAGGGATTACACTGCATTCGTCAGCATCCATTGTTGTTGTTGTTTAGTTGCTAAGTTGTGGCCGACTCCTTTGCAGTTCCATGGACTGTAGCCCGCCAGGCTCCTCTGTCCATGAAATTTTCCAGGCAAGAATACTGGAGTGGGATGCCATTTCTTTTTGCAGGGGATCTTCCCAACCAAGGGATCGAACCCATGTCTCCTGAATTGGCAGGTGGATTCTTTACCGCTGAGCCACCAGTGAAGCCCCAAAATCCATTATTTAGTCTAAAAGTTTAAAAAAAAAAATTTAAACATTTCAATCTGTTAGCAAAACCTTCTGAAACTTTGTTTTCCAGTCAACGGGTTGTTAAATGATACAGTGTTTCTCACACATATGCCTTCATTTCTCCAGGATGAGGCTGCACCAGGGAGTCGGGGAGAATCTGCTGGGGGGTGGGTGTCGTGTATCAACTCGTCTTTCTGATTTCAAGTGGGAGCTGTGGCTTACCATCACTTCTGCATGGTATAGGTAGGCATTTTATCTAGCGCTTGTATCTCCATGTTCTTGCTTGTAATAATGGAAGAACAGCACTTGTTTTACCTCATGAGATTTCTTTGAGGACCAAATAAAAGAATGTTCTGGAAAGCACTTTGGAAAGGGCGCTGCTGCTGCTGCTGCTAAGTCACTTCAGTCGTGTCCGACTCTGTGTGACCCCATAGACGGCAGCCCACCAGGCTCCTCCATCCCTGGGATTCTCCAGGCAAGAATGCTGGAGTGGGTTGCCATTTCCTTCTCCAATGCGTGAAAGAGAAAAGTGAAAGTGAAGTCGCTCAGTCCGTCCGACTGTTAGCGACCCCATGGACTGCAGCCCGCCAGGCTACTCCGTCCACTGGATTTTCCAGGCAAGAGTACTGGGGTGGGGTGCCATTGCCTTCCCCGTGGAAAGGGTGAAGTGGTACCTAAACAGATGGAAGGATATATTCCTGCTATTGCTGTTAGTGACCTGGTACCTTGGGGTTTTTCCCAGCCTGTGGAAGCTCTTGATCTGGGTGTGTCCTTATTGCTTATAAAAGAGGTGAAGTGATATCTATAGTTACGATTTATTTCACCAGTTAGATTGATGGCAACATTTATGCTGCTGATTACATTGGTGAACATTACCTTCAAAACAGGAAAGTGACCTTTATTTCTGCTTGAATCTGCTGCTACCCTAGAAGATCAGCCTAGGAAAGAAAAGTATAGTTTATCATGGGCAGATGTATTGGTCAAACACATGAAAATTAATTCTAGTTAGTCATACCTTTAAGTTTTATGTGGTGTAGTTGCTCAGTTGTGTCCGACTCTGCGACCCCATGGACTGTAACCCACCAGACTCCTCTGCACATGGAATTCTCCAGGCAAGAATACTTGAGTGGGTTGCCATTCCCTTCTCCAGGGGATCTGCCCAACCCAGGGTTCAAACCTGTATCTCCTGCATGCAGGCAGATTCCTTACCCTCTGAGCCTCCAGGGAAGCCCCAAATAAAAGAATGAGTGACATAAACATAATAATTTTGAGATTCAAAGCAGTGCTCATTTTCTAGCCTCCTTGTCTCTCTGCCAGATGGCTGTTTGAAGATTTATGCCCCCTACATGTCTTAAACATGTTCATTTCTCCTTTGCCATGAGAGTCACTTTCCAGTGATAGCCAAAGAAGTTGAGACTTCTCTGCACCAGGACTTGGTTTTGGAAGGTCTACTTCTTTATCTCTGCTCAGACTGCACTTCACAATCATCTTTGTACAAAATGACATAGAGTGGGGCTGAGCAGACCATCAGGGGGTATAGGGAACTCCTTATATTTCCCCCTGAGGAAATACAGGAATCAAAATTCAGGAGGAAACAACCACAGTTTCTATTTAATAGAGACCAATTTATGATACGGAACAGCAGATAGACACCTACAGACAACACAAGGCAAAACAAGTGAGCGAAACAAACCACCGAGAGCAGAGTGCCCCTTGGAAACAGATTTCAACAACAGAGTGATGATAATCACCTGTCAATCAAGTACCGGGTAGCAATTTAGTTTGCAGTCTTTGAACATATTGGTGCAAATGATACGTGTCTGATACACTGAAGAGGAGAATGAGAATGATTTGGGTTTATTCATGCTTAGAAACTACCAGTTTCTTTCTCTGGAAATTATTTTCAAATTTTGATACTGAGCATGAGAGAAAAAAACATGATTCAGAAAGAGGGCACCTGAGACTGTGAAGCCTGCCGCTGGGAGAGAGCACAGCTATCACAGTTGAGATGTGACTCTTAGAGAGAAAAGCTGAGGGAGTCGTGCTTATTACTCACTTCATGCTAATTGCAAAGAGTGACAGGGCGCCAGTCCATTCAGCCAGTCCTCAAGTTGAATAAACCCCTCAATAGTCCCGCATCGTGGGGAGGAAATTGTTCTCGTTAGTGTTTTATTAATTGAGGTAGAATTTGCATACAGAAAAATCCACTTTTTGTGTGTATAGTTCTATGAGTTTTAATCAACACGTAGAGTCATGTAACTACCACCACAGTCAACAGTGGGAAGAGTTGCATCGCCCTTCATATGTTCTTGGGCACCTTTGTAACTCCCGTCCTCATCCCTAGTCCCTGCAAACCACTGGTCTGTTTCAGTACTGATGGGTTTCCCTTTCTCAGAATGTCATAAAGATGAGATTAGGCAATATGCAGCCTCGTGACTCTGGCCTCTTTCACTTAGCATTAACGCACCCTAGATTCATCTGTGCTGGGGCATGTATCAGTATTCATTCCTTTGTTTTGCTGAGTACCAGTCCATTGGGTGGACATACCACAGCTTATTAATCCATTCACCACTTGAAGATATTTCAATTGTTTCTGGTTTGGGGCATTTGTGAATAAAGCTACTATAAACATTCATGTGTAGATTTTCACGTGAGCATAAGCTTTCACATCACTTGTTTTCAATTCTAGCGAGGAATGAGATTGCAGGGTTGTATGGTAAGAGCATGGCCAACTTTCATAAGATAAACTCTTATGTGAAATTTCCAAAGTTTTTACAAGCTGACTATGCCATTTTTGCATTCCCACTAGCAACAGGAGTTCCACTTGCTTCAAATCCTTACCAACACTTGATATTGTTTATCTTTAAAATTTTAATTTTAGTGGATGAGTAGTAGTATCTCATTGTGACTTTAATTTGCATTTTACTAAGGGCTAATAATGTTGAGTATCTTTTCATATGTTTAAATTCACCATCTGTATATCACTTGGAAAGTAACATTTCAATTCTTTTGGATCATTTTTTATTTTACTTTGTCTTACTAAGTTGTTGGAATTACTTTTGTATTCTGAATGCACTTTCTTTATGTATATATATATTATGTATATATATTTTGCAAATACTTTCTCCCAGGCTGTCGTTTGCTTTTTTTGCCTTAACAGTGTCTTTAAAAAAGCAAAAGTTTTACATTTTGATGATGTCCAATTTATCCTTTCTAGGGAATACCTTGTGGTTTTCATCTCCTGGTTAAAAATCTTTGCCTAATCCAAGGTCACTGAGAAGTTCTATATTTTCTTCTAGACACTTTATAGTTTTAGCTGCTACAGTAAGTCTGCTATCCATTTTGAGTTCATTTTTATAGATAGTGTGAGATAAGGTTTGAGGTTCTTTTTTTATATAGATCATCATTCTAAACACCATTTCTTAAAAAAGATTATTCTCTCTGTGTTGAACTCTCTTGGTGTCTTTGTTGAAAATCAGTTGGCCACATGTTTGTAAATATATTTCTGGATTGTGTTTTATTTCATTGATTGATATGGCTGTCTTTAGGCCAATACCACATTGTCTCTGTTTCTGTAGCTTTATATGAGTCTTAAGATCAGGTAGTATAAGTTTTCCAACGTTGGTCTTTTTTTACAAAATTGTTTCTGCTGTTCTAGTTTCTTTACATATTCATATACATTTTAGAACTCATCAATTTCTATGAAAAGGGCTGGTGGGATTTGGATTGCAGAACTCTGTAGTTTTTGCATTTACAGAGCAGCTGATGGAGAACTGACCTCTGAAAGATATTGCATCTTTTGAAAAATGAGTATAGTTTATCTCTCCATTTAGGTCTTATTTCATTTCTTTCAGGAAATGTTGCAGTTATTAGCATTTAGCTGTTGCGTACACTTTGTTGAATTGTCCCTAACTGTCTCACGTTATGCTATTAAAAATGATGTTTTTGAATTTCAGTTTCTAGTTGTTATGGCTAATATATATAGTAGTTGACTTTATTTTTTTTATTTTTTTTTGTATTTATTTATTTTTTTACACGAACTCCCAAACATGAACCCCCCTCCCACCTCCCACCCCACATCTTCCCTCCAGATCATCCCCATACACCAGCCCCAAGCATCCTGCATCCTGCATGGAACATAGACTGGCAATTCATTTCTTACATGATAGTATACATATTTCAATGCTATTCTCCCAAATCATCCCTCCCTCTCCCTCTCCCTCTCCTTCTCCCTCAGAGTCCATAAGTCCGCTCTACACATCTGTATCTCTTTTGCTGTCTTGCATACAGGGTCCTCATTACCATCTTTCTAAATTCCATATATATGTGTTAGTATACTGTATTGGTGTTTTTCTTTCTGGCTTACTTCACTCTGTATAATTGGTTCCAGTTTCATCCATCTTATTAGAACTGATTCAAATGTATTCTTTTTAATGGCTGAGTAATACTCCATTGTGTATATATACCACAGCTTTCTTATCCATTCATCCGCTGATGGACATCTAGGTTGTTTCCATGTCCTGGCTATTATAAACAGTGCTGCAATGAACATTGGGGTACATGTGTCTCTTTCTATTCTGGTTTCCTCGGTGTGTATGCCCAGCAGTGGGATTGCTGGGTCATAAGGCAGTTCTATTTGCAATTTCTTAAGGAATCTCCACACTGTTCTCCATAGTGGCTGTACTAGTTTGCATTCCCACCAACAGTGTAAAAGGGTTCCCTTTTCTCCACACCCTCTCCAGCATTTATTGCTTGCAGACTTTTGGATCGCAGCCATTCTGACTGGTGTGAAGTGGTATCTCATTGTGGTCTTGATTTGCATTTCTCTGATAATGAGTGACGTTGAGCATCTTTTCATGTGTTTGTTAGCCATCCGTATGTCTTCTTTGGAGAAATGTCTATTTAGTTCTTTGGCCCATTTTTTGATTGGGTCGTTTATTTTTCTGGAATTGAGCTGTATAAGTTGCTTGTATATTTTTGAGATTAGTTGTTTGTCAGTTGCTTCATTTGCTATTATTTTCTCCCATTCAGAGGGTTGTCTTTTCACCTTGCTTATAGTTTCCTTTGTTGTGCAGAAGCTTTTAATTTTAATTAGATCCCATTTGTTTATATTTGCTTTTATTTCCAGTATTCTGGGAGGCGGATCATTGAGGATCCTGCTGTGATTTATGTCGGAGAGTGTTTTGCCTATGTTCTCCTCTAGGAGTTTTATAGTTTCTGGTCTTACATTTAGATCTTTAATCCATTTTGAGTTTATTTTTGTGTGTGGTGTTAGAAAGTGATCTAGTTTCATTCTTTTACAAGTGGTTGACCAGTTTTCCCAGCACCACTTGTTAAAGAGATTGTCTTTACTCCATTGTATATTCTTGCCTCCTTTGTCAAAGATAAGGTGTCCATATGTGTGTGGATTTATCTCTGGGCTTTCTATTTTGTTCCATTGATCTATATTTCTGTCTTTGTGCCAGTACCACACTGTCTTGATGACTGTGGCTTTGTAGTAGAGCCTGAAGTCAGGTAAGTTGATTCCTCCAGTTCCATTCTTCTTTCTCAAAATTGCTTTGGCTATTCGAGGTTTTTTGTATTTCCATACAAATCTTGAAATTATTTGTTCTAGTTCTGTGAAAAATACCGCTGGTAGCTTGATAGGGATTGCATTGAATCTGTAGATTGCTTTGGGTAATATATTCATTTTCACTATATTGATTCTTCCAATCCATGAACATGGTATATTTCTCCATCTATTAGTGTCCTCTTTGATTTCTTTCATCAGTGTTTTATAGTTTTCTATATATAAGTCTTTAGTTTCTTTAGGTAGATATATTCCTAAGTATTTTATTCTTTTCGTTGCAATGGTGAATGGAATTGTTTCCTTAATTTCGTTTTCTACTTTCTCATTATTAGTGTATAGGAATGCAAGGGATTTCTGTGTGTTGATTTTATATCCTGCAACTTTACTATATTCATTGATTAGCTCTAGTAATTTTCTGGTGGAGTCTTTAGGGTTTTCTATGTAGAGGATCATGTCATCTGCAAACAGTGAGAGTTTTACTTCTTCTTTTCCAATTTGGATTCCTTTTATTTCTTTTTCTGCTCTGATTGCTGTGGCCAAAACTTCCAGAACTATGTTGAATAGTAGCGGTGAAAGTGGACATCCTTGTCTTGTTCCTGACTTTAGGGGAAATGCTTTCAATTTTTCACCATTGAGGATAATGTTTGCTGTGGGTTTGTCATATATAGCTTTTATTATGTTGAGGTATGTTCCTTCTATTCCTGCTTTCTGGAGAGTTTTTATCATAAATGGATGTTGAATTTTATCAAAGGCCTTCTCTGCATCTATTGAGATAATCATATGGCATTTATTTTTCAATTTGTTAATGTGGTGAATTACATTGATTGATTTGCGAATATTGAAGAATCCTTGCATTCCTGGGATAAAGCCTACTTGGTCATGGTGTATGATCTTTTTAATGTGTTGTTGGATTCTGATTGCTAGAATTTTGTTGAGGATTTTTGCATCTATGTTCATCAGTGATATTGGCCTGTAGTTTTCTTTTTTTGTGGCATCTTTGTCAGGTTTTGGTATTAGGGTGATGGTGGCCTCATAGAATGAGTTTGGAAGTTTACCTTCCTCTGCAATTTTCTGGAAGAGTTTGAGTAGGATAGGTGTTAGCTCTTCTCGAAATTTTTGGTAGAATTCAGCTGTGAAGCCGTCTGGACCTGGGCTTTTGTTTGCTGGAAGATTTCTGATTACAGTTTCAATTTCCGTGCTTGTGATGGGTCTGTTAAGATTTTCTATTTCTTCCTGGTTCAGTTTTGGAAAGTTGTATTTTTCTAAGAATTTGTCCATTTCTTCCACGTTGTCCAATTTATTGGCATATAATTGCTGATAGTAGTCTCTTATGATTCTTTGTATTTCTGTGTTGTCTGTTGTGATCTCTCCATTTTCATTTCTGATTTTATTGATTTGATTTTTCTCCCTTTGTTTCTTGATGAGTCTGGCTAATGGTTTGTCAATTTTATTTATCTTTTCAAAAAACCAGCTTTTGGCTTTGTTGATTTTTGCTATGGTCTCTTTTGTTTCTTTTGCATTTATTTCTGCCCTAATTTTTAAGATTTCTTTCCTTCTACATCTTTTAAAGATATCTTGCTGTTATTAATTTCTTACCTGATACCATTGTACTGACCGCATGCACTGGATGAATTCAGTAATTTAAAATTTGTTGAGACTTGTTTTATGATTCAGAATATGATGTCCTTTTATAACTGTGTTCTGTACATCAGAGAAGAATGCGTTTGTTGCTGTTGTTGGGTGAAGTGTTCTATAATTATCTGTGGGTGGTTAGGTGGATTTGGTTACTAGTATTCAAGTCTTCTGTTTCGGGTGAATTTTCCCATCCTTGTTCTGTCAACTATAGAAGAGGTCTTGAAATCTAAACTGTAATTGTGGATTATCTGTTCTACTCTTAGTTCTGTTGGTTTTTGCTTCAGGTACTCTGAAGCTCTTGTTAGGAGGTGCATACACATTTATGATTTTTATATCCTGTTGATAAACTTGACTCCATTATAATTATACAATGTCCCTCTTTATGGCAGATAATATCCTTTTTTTTTCCTTTCTGACATCTACCTTGTCTGATATCGATTCTCTAGCTTTCTTTTGATGAGTGTTAGCGTGGTACATCCTTTTCCATCCTTTTACCTTTAACCTTTCTGTTTCTGTATATTTGAAGTAAAATTTTTGTTGACATCATAGTTGATTCATGTTTTCTTATCCAAATGAACAATCTCTGACTTTCTGCTGGTGTATTTAGAGTACCTTCTGTTTTTTATGATTATCAATATGGGTGAGTTTAAATCATCCACTTTGCTTATTGTTTTCTACTCATCTCCTTTGCTCTTTGTTCCTTTTTCTTCTCTTTTACCATGTTATTTTATATTAAAAAGTATTAGGATTTCATCTTAGGTTCATTATTAGTTTATTAGTTATGCTTTTTATTTTTACTTTAGTAGTTGCTCTTGGGTTTTAAAACATATATCCTTAAGATGGTTTGCCTTCAAATAATATTATTTCTTCTTATCACATTTAACATAAGCACCTTATGACAATTATTTCCATTTCTGCTCTTAGTCTTTGTGCTATTGTTACCATATACTTTATTTCTATGTATTTTATAAACTCCATTTAAAATAGTTATGTCTTTTAAGGAGATTAAGAATGAGAGAAAGCTTTTTATTTTTATCTGTATATGTACAGGTTTTAGTTCTCATCTTTGAATAGATCCAAATTTCCATCTGGTCGCATTTCCCTCCTGCCTTAAGTTTTTCCTTTAACACTTCTTCTAGTGCTAGTTGGCTGATGATGGATTAATTTAGCATTTACATGTCTGAAAAAGTCTTTCACCCTCACTTTTAAAAGATAATGTGTCCAGATAAAAAATTCTGGGTTTCCTTTTCCCTTTCTTTTAGTAAAGATGTTGTACTAATGTCTTTTGGCTTGCATTACTCCTGATGTGTGGATCTGCTTTCATTCTTGTCTTTGTTCTTCTGTGTAATGTATCCTTTTTGCTTTGGCTGCTGTTATGATTTTCTTTTAATATTGGTTTTCAGCAGTTTGATCATCATGTTACTTGGTGTGATTTTCTTCACATTTCTTGTACTTGATATTTTCTGAGCGTCTTGATTTTAAGGTTATGGTTTTTATTGCATTTCAAATATCTGGCCCATTATTTCTATATATATTACATGTATTTCTTTATATAGATGTATATATTGCACTCCTCCTTCTCTTTCCTGCACTCTGGCCCACAGTGGCGTTTAATTCCTATTTCTTCACTCTGTAATGTGTCCCTTTGTTTCCCGTTGCATTTACTACAGTTCAGGTCCTCATTGTTTCTCTTTTTGTCTGTTGCAAAAACTTGTCTTTATTTTGCCCCTCTCCAGTCCTTCTTCTATATTCCACACGATCTATCACAGTGAGTTTTCTGAAATGTACTATGCTTAAAACCCTTTGAAAGTGAAAGAAAGTGAAGTCGCTCAGTCGTGTCCGACTCTTTGCGACCTCGTGGACTATAGCCCACCAGGCTCCTCCGTCCATGGGGTTCTCCAGGCAAGAATACTGGAGTGGGTTGCCATTCCCTTCTCCAGGGGATCTTCCCAACCCAGGGATCGAACCCAGGTCTCCTGCACTGCAGGCAGAGGCTTTAACCTCTGAGCCAGGGTAAACCCACTAAAACCCTTTAGTGGTTGCCTCTTGCCTGTAGACTGCACTTAGACTCCACAGCATGGTCCATAGAGCCCCTCATCCCTCCCTGCACCACCCCCACCCCACGGATGGCACTCTGAGCTCTTTATGGCAGTCCCACGGAAGTGCCTCCAGTTCCCCAAGTGCATTGTGCATTTCCATCTATGTACACACTCATGCCTTTGTTATGAGACCTTCGTGCCTCCTTTAGCTTGTGCCTCTAAACGCCTCTTCATCAAGTTGACATACCTCCTCTGTGAAGCATAATAACCTTGTCATCCCTTTCCAACTCCTTTGGACCTTGAACACGCTCTATTGTCTTAAGGTCATTGTTTATTAGTCATCCTCTAAGCCGACTTATGTGTGGGTAGAGACTATATTGTATTTCTTGTTAGATACTTAGTAATGGCTCGTAGCAAGCACTTAGTAAGGGGTTTGAGTAGATTGATGATTGGTAATTTAGTAGGTATTGAGCCATTTTTCTTAAAATAAATTGAACTCAAATTTAAACATAACACATGTATTAAAAGCACTAATACAGTAGTTATCTTTTGAGAGCCTCCTGTGTTACAGGCACAACGTCAGGCACATTCCATACCTCACCTCTTGTGTTCACAACAGCGGTACAAGGAGCATTATCCTCATGAGTGGCCCACTCGTGGGAAATTTAAGTTTGGAGAGATTATGAACAAGGCTGTGCAGATAGAAGATGGCAGAATGGAATTCAGACTCACGTGTATGTCATATTTTTCCCTCCTTACATGCAAATGAGGAGTTCTGGCGTGTCACTGATGATAGTTCTATCATATTTGATGTTACAGACAAAAAAGTCTATCTAAAAGGCTATTGTGTATGTTTGGAAAGAGTTCTTTGGTAGACTGTTTGGCCTACAGACATCCAGTGCTTATGTCTTGTCTCATCTGTCATATGGCCATGTGGTGGGCAGTCTTGAGGTAGCAAGTCGCAGAAATCTTCCCAAGCCATGGGATGTGGAGTTTCCTACAGAGAGGGGTGAAGAGGCGTTAGGCAGTGACTTGGGGAACAGTGGAAGGAAGGAAAGACTCTGGAGGTGCCAGCTGTGCTAACAAAAGTTTCAAGGGGCTCAGAATCCCTAGTCATCATGATAGCTTTGGCTGGGCCACATGCCTCCACCCAGTCAGCTGCAGGTCACTGCCTGTTGGACCTTATCTCCTCTTAGGTTCCCCTCAAGGCGACCATTGATTTTTAGCCTAATAGCAATTCACCCCCACCCCTCCAATTTGAAAATGTTGAGTGTAGTGGTCTCAGTATAGTGGTTGGGTGTAAAATGGAGTGTAGTAGTCTCCAGAAGCTGCAGGCATTGTCCTTTTGTACATAAATATCATGATTTTAAAATTTATTCTGTACTACTGAATTCCAAATAAAATTTACAAAGGCATGGTTCTTTCCTCTTTGGACTTTATATTCTAGTAAATAGTTAACCTATGGTTCTGGTGTTTTAATTCTAAAATTTCCTGCTATGTGTGCTGGGGGTGGAGAGCTTTGGTATTTGACAAAAGAAAGGAAATTTTGTTACAGCAACTCTGTTTTCCACAGTGTTGGCACATAAGGGTCTGAAGACAGTGTCAGTTTAAATGTGCACTTGGGGACAATTCTTGACCTGTCCCTCATCTCAGAAGAGTTGCAAGTGGTGTGCAAGGAAGCTAAGTATACCACCTCAACTTTTTGAATAGCCTGTGGATCTATATTTAGTGTTTCTTTTAGTCTAGGTAGGTGAAAGAAAAGGTAAGCTCAGTTAATAAAAAGAATTTTGCTTCTAAGAAGGATATATTATGTTGCAAATTGAAACAAATTAGAACTTTTAATGTAGTTGCATTCTCTCCCTTAGGTCTGACATGATGTTGTAATGAAGATTTTTTTGGTTCTTTAAAAAAAAATGTATTAGCATGACTTATTCTTGTCGTGACAAACAGGCACCTAGATTTTGGCAGTGGATGGAGGGTAGTGATGGTTTCTGGAGCCCTTCATGTGCTATCAATTAAGGAATTATTGGGTCAACTCACACATAAAAACAGCTGACCCACATTAATACTGACCTTAAATTATCCCAGTAGATACAATTGCTACTCTCCTTGCTGCCACTAAAGAGGTCACTTATTTTCTTTTTCATAATCACAAATATAAATTTTATTTAAGTGCTGACTTGTTACCAGAATTTAAAAAACTAAATCTTCGGAGTATACCATGAACTAATGGTGTTATAGCTCTTATGGAGAGTGGAATTGCTTACTTCAAGTTTATTGAAAAGTTTCTTAAGTCTGTTCTTTTAGGGAAAGTATTGTGTTTGGTGGACTTGATAGCATTTCTCCTTTCCTTTCCTTTATATTTTTAGAATTCTCCTAAGAAGTCAATTAAAGATATTTGGGGGAGGATTTCTAAAAAAACAGAAAAGAAAAAAACAGTATCAAAGACAAAGACTAATCTGTCATTTTAAATAGGTATGATATTAAATAACCTAGGTAGAACCAGGAAGAATATTTTTATTGAGAGGTTGTTGCATACATTGGTAATATATTTTATATGTACTTTTGTTGGAAAATGTTGGTGGTGTTTAGTCTCTAATCATGTCCAACTCTTTTGCAACCCCCTTGGACTGGAGCTCACCAGGCTCCTCTGTCAAGGGGATTGCCCAGGCAGGAATACTGGAGTGGGTTGCCATTTCCTTCTCCAGGAGATCTTACCAACTCAGAGGTCAAACCCTTGTCTCCCACATTGAAGGTGGATTCTTTACTGCTGAGCCACCAGGGAAGCCCCTTTGTTGAAATATACACATTGAACTTCCATTGTTAACTAGGCTTCAGGGAAAATGAATGCAGTCATTTATCCTAGCGGTCTCTGTGGGAGACAGATACCTTTTTTCAAGTAGTAGGCAGAAAAAGAACATAGCATAACTATTCCTAAAATGCCTCTTCTGATTAATCTGAATTAAGAACCTACAAGTGAAAATACAAATAAGGTCTCACTGGAATGAAGATGCACATTTCTTGAATCACTGTTTCTTACAGGGCTCTATGATGAGCCTTCTGGTAGCCTCTTTCCTGGGCTAATGTTGATAGTCTGAGGATGCTTTGTGGAAATCCTAGGTGAACCAGGGATCCAGGACAGATCTGGAAGATTCATTTATAAATGTATTTTTGTCAATTGGTTAATTAGTTTGTTATTGTACATTGTTAATATTTGACTGGATATTTTGGCAGTCCGACCAGGTTCATCAAGCGGAGAGGATGGCGATTTTTCTTATGGATATTTGGATTAATGGAGTTCTCTGCACTCAATTTAAATTTAATATTAAGTTTAAATTTCTGGCCACTGTGTGCTATCCTTATTGGAAAATAGGAACATTTAAAAAGTTTTGCTGCTGCCTGCAAGGACTTTAATCAACTGTTCTCTTGACTGACAGATATTTATTGAACTTTTATTGCATTCAATAAACTGTGCTGTGGAGTAGCAGAGCAAGAGATAGCAGAAAAGTAGGGCATGGTCTCTGCACTCAAGATGTGTCTTTAGCAGAGCAGATAACTGAATCAGTAGTTGGTGAATAAATACATTGATAAGTAATGCTCATAATTTGTAATGAAATTTTAAAAGGAAAACCAGTGGGACTTAGTTTTGTCTCTCTCCTGTATCACCATAGGCTGAAATAGCCAAGTATATAGTAAGTTCTCTATGCACAATGAATGGCCAGGTAACCATGTATTATACATGCAGTCAGAGTTATTGTGATCCAGTGGAAGTTCATCTCTTCTGGCTGGGTTAGCCGAGGAAGGCTTTGTAAAGTAGGGGATTTAGTTACTGAGACGGGAAGGACTGCCTAGAGAAAAGGGATTGTGAAGACATTCCTGAGGAGATGCTGCAAGCAAACAGTGGAAGTGTGGCAGGGGTGGGTGGTCACCAAAGGTAGATTTTGAAAAGCTTTAGATGGCACGTTTAAATTTTCCTGTAGAGACAATGAAGTGTGAAAAGGGATGTTTTAGAAATAGGAATCTAGAGGTGTTATACTAGATGCATTGAAGAGAGGAGAAGCTGTAAAAAGCCCATGGATAAGGCTTGGTGATGAAGTGGATTGATGAGGAAAGGGAAGGAGTTAAAGGTGGTGACATTCTTGTTTTGAGCTTGGTTGACTTGGATAATAGTAAAAGCACAAATGAAAAAAGGAAAATCAGAAGGGAAAATTAATGTTTTATGGGAAGATTTTTCTGTTTTAAATTTCTTAATGTTTAAAACAACAGGGACACTTCACTGTGGGCTGAGAAAAATCACAGAAGCACAGATCTTTTTGACCTGAGAGGCATCTTGGAGACTGAGTTATGATTAGACTCCAGTCCAACCCTGTTATCTTATTGATGATGTATCAGTATGTGATGAGTGATATTATCTTATAGCCACCTAGGGTCAGAAAGAGCCCCAGGAATGCAGTCTCTGGCTTAGACGCAGAGCACAAACAGGGTGGCAGATGTGGAGAGCCGTTTACAGTGTGTTGAAGCGTACCTAAGAAGTACTCCTTCACTTGAAGTTTGGTCTCCTCTCTTAAATTTGAAGAGCCACTGAGAATAGTTGCAGGTGGCACACCTGGAGGCACCTACACAGTATAAACACTGTGTTATAAGACTGGTAGAATCCTTTACCTGTTAGGCAATGTGCTCATTCATTCTCACTAATAAAAATAGTCTTATTGTTGTTGAGTTGCTCAGTCGTGTCCGACTCTTTGCTGCCTCATGGACTGCAGCACACCAGGCTTCCCTGTCCTTCACCTTCTCCTGGAGCTTACTCAAGCTCACGTCCATTGAGCCAGTGATGCCATCCAACCGTCTCATCCTCTGTTGTTCCCCTTTTCTCCTGCCTTCAATCTTTCCCAGCATCCGGGTCTTTTCTCATGAGTCAGCTCTTTGCATCAAGTGGCCCAAGTATTGGAGTTTCAGCTTCAGTATCAGTCCTTCCAATGAATATTCAGGATTGATTTCCTTTAGGATTGACTGGTTTGATCTCCTTGCTGTCCAAGGAACTCTCAAGAGTCTTCTCTAGCCCCACAGTTCTTGCTCCCAAATGTGGTATTAGTAGTGTCACAGTAATAAAAATTTATTTATCTTTCTTTTAATAATTTGACAAATTTATATTTAATAACTTCTGTGTGGATATCACTGAGTTGAAGCTTACTCAATTCTAAGCATATTTTACACTGCAAATATTCTGTCTAGGAATTTTTTAGCATGGCTCTGGAGTGCCATATTGTCACTTTTGAGGAGGCAGCAGTTGCTAAGGCCCTCACTGGTAGCATGTCCAGATGGACCTCTAACCCATCTCTCTCTCCTTGGATGTTGCTAGGAATGATGGTATCAGCATAATTGGCCTTGGACATGTGTTAAATAGTGGTGGGGCTCAGAAGGAGGGTTTAGGTGCCAGTTCTCACTCTTGGCATATATGCTTTTGTATTCCAATCCCTATTGCATATGAGGATAGAAAATAATGTCCATCTTCCTGCTCACACCCTTTGTGTCTGCCTGACCCAGACCCAAGGTGGTAAGTATAACATTGGGCTTTTGGCTTCTGGAGGTCATGGGTGTTATTCCAGAAACTGAGCTGACATTTACTGTGTGAGGATTCTAATTCTTTTTTTTTCCAGCCTTATTGAGATATAATTGATATATAACATTATATGAGTTTAAGGTGTTCAGTGGTGATGATTTGATAGCATATCTATATCTATAAATAAAATGGAATGTTTTCTATAACAAGATTAGTTAACACATCTTTCACTTCACATAATTATAGTTTTGTTTTTATGTTGAGAACATTAAAACTCTATTCTCCTAGCATGTTTCAAGTTTAGGATACAGCATTGTTATCTATAGTCACAGTGCTGTCCATTAGATCCTCAGAATTATTCATCTGATACTTGAACGTTTGTTCCCTTTGACCAACATATTTCCCTGCCTCACTCCCCCCTGGAGTGAGGGGCAACCTCCATTCTACTCTCTGTTTCTATAAGTTCGGTGTTTTTAGATTCCATAGGTAAGTGAGGTCATGCAGTACATGTCCTTCTCTGACTTATTTCACTTAACGTAAGGCCTCAAGGTTTATCCACGTCACAAATGGCAGGATTTCTTTCTCTTTAATAGATAGGCGCCATGTTCTCTTTATCTGTTCAACTGTTGATGGCCCCTGAGGTTGTTTCCATTTCTCGCTGTCATGAAATACATTACAATAAACACGGGAGCACAGATACCTCTTTGAGATAGTGATTTCATTTTCTTCAGATATTTACCCAGAAGTGGGGTTGCTGGATCATATGATAATTATATTTTTAATTTGTTTATGAATCTTCATACTGTTTTCCATAATAACTGCATCAATTTAACATTTTTACCAGTAGTACGCAAGGGTTCCCTTTTCTCTACATCCTCACCAGCATTTGTTATTTTCTGTTTTTTTCATAAGAACCATTCTAACATGGGTGAAGTGGTACCTCCCCGCAGTTTTGATTTGCCTTTCCTGATGATTAGTGATTTGAACACCTTTTCCTGTACTTGTTGGCTACTTGCATGTCTTCGCTGGAAAAATATTCAGATTCTCTGCCCACTTTTTAATAGGACTGTTTGTATTTTTGTCATGAAGTTTTGAATATGAAATCAGACAGGTGATTTGCAAATATTTTCTCATATTCTGTGTTGCCTCTTCATTTTGTTGATCTCTTCTTTTGTAGTGCACAAGCTTTTCAGTTTGATTTAGTCCCATTTGTTGATTTCTGCTTTTGTCACTTGTTCTTCTGATGTCATACTCAGAAACAATCATTGCTAAAACCAATGTCAAGGAGCTTTTCTCTTGTGTTTTCTTCTAGGAGTGTTAAGGTTTCAAGTCATACACTTAAGTCCTAAATTCATTTTGAATTAACGTTTGTGAATGATGTAAGATAGGGGTCAAATTCCTTTTTTTTTTTTTTTTTTGCATGTGGATATCCAGGTTTTCCAACACTACTTATTAAAGAGACTGTCCTTTCCCCATTATGTATTCTTGTAACATTGTCATTGTCAAATATTAGTTGACCATTTATATGTGAATTTATTTCTGGGCTCTTAACTCCATCCCATTGGTCTTGTCTGTTTTTATGCCACTACCATACTATTTTGAAATCAGGAAGTGTGATGTTTCCAGCTTTGTTCTCTCTCATGATTGCTTTGGCCGTTTGGGATCTTCTGTGTTTTCATATGAATTTTAGAATTTTTTTTTAATTTCTGTAAATAAATGCCATTGTAATTTTGATAAAAATTGCATTGAATCTATAGATGGCTTTTGGTAGTATGGACATATTAACGATATTCACTCTTCCAATCCATATATATGGGGTATTATTTTTCCATTTATTTGTGTCTTCATTTTCTTTGATCAGAGTCTTACAGTTTTTTAGTATATAGATATTTCACTTCCTTGGTTAAATTTATTTCTTAATATTTCATTGTTTCTACTGCTATTTTATATGGTATTATTTTTAAAATTTCTTTTTCAGACAGTTTGTTGTTATGTATAGAAATGCAGCTGATTCTTGTATGTTGATTTTATATCTTCAAACTTTACTGAATTCACTTATTAGGTCTAACAACTTTTAGTATTTTCTGTACACAAGCTTATGCTATCAGCAAGCAGAGGTGTTTTTCTTTCTGATGTGGATGTCGTTTTTTTTTTCTTGCCTGATTGCTCTTGCTTGTTCTTCCATTACTATGTGGAATAAGAGTGGTGAGGGTAGGCACTCTTCCCTTGTTTCTGATTTTGGAGGGAAAGCTTTCAAACTTTCACCATTGAATGTGGTGGGTTTGTCGTACATGGCCTTTATTATGTTGAGGTATGTTCCTCCATGGGCTTCCCAGGTGGCGCTAGTGGTGAAGAGCCCCGCCTGCCAGTGCAAGAGCCGTTAAAAAAAACCCGAGGGTCCAATCCCTGGGTCGGGAAGATCCCCTGGAGGAGGGCAAGGTAACCCACTCTAGTATTCTTGCCTAGNTGAATGTGGTGGGTTTGTCGTACATGGCCTTTATTATGTTGAGGTATGTTCCTCCATGGGCTTCCCAGGTGGCGCTAGTGGTGAAGAGCCCCGCCTGCCAGTGCAAGAGCCGTTAAAAAAAACCCGAGGGTCCAATCCCTGGGTCGGGAAGATCCCCTGGAGGAGGGCAAGGTAACCCACTCTAGTATTCTTGCCTAGAGAATCCCATGGACAGAGGAGCCTGGCAGGCTGTAGTCCATTGGGTCACAGAGAGTTGGGCATCACTGAAGTGACTTGGCATGCACATACATGTTCCTCCATATCAAGTTTGTTGAGAGTTTTTTCACGAAGGGATGTTGAATTTTGTCATGTGTGCTTTTTTTTTTTTTACCATGCATTGAAATGATTATGTGCTTTTTAACCTTCATGTTGTTAATGTGGTATATCACATTGATTTATTTGCATATGTTGAGCCACTTTTATATCTCAGGGATAAATATCCCTTGATTGTGGTGTATGATCCTTTTAACATGCTGTTGAATTTGGTTTGCTAGTATTTTGTTGGGGAAGGCAATGGCACTCCACCCCAGTACTCTTGCCTGGAAAATCCAATGGACGGAGGAGCCTGGTGGGCTGCAGTCCATGGGGTCGCTAACAGTCAGACAGACTGAGCGACTTCACTTTCACTTTTCTCTTTCATGCATTGGAGAAGAAAATGGCAACCCACTCCAGTATTCTTGCCTGGAGAATCCCAGGGATGGGGGAGCCTGGTAGGCTGCTGTCTATGGGGTCACACAGAGTCAGGCACGACTGAAGTGACTTAGCAGCAGCAGCAGCAGCAGTATTTTATTGCGGAGAAGGCAATGGCACCCCACTCCAGTCCTCTTGCCTAGAAAATCCCATGGACGAAGGAGCCTGGTGGGCTGCAATCCATGGGGTTGCTAAGAGTTGGACACGACTGAGCGACTTCACTTTCACTTTTCACTTTCATTCATTGGAGAAGGAAATGGCAGCCCACTCCAGTGTTCTTGCCTGGAGAATCCCAGGGACGGGGGAGCCTGGTGGGCTGCCATCTATGGGGTCGCACAGAGTCGGAGACGACTGAAGTGATTTAGCAGCAGCAGCAGCAGCAGTATTTTGTTGAGTTTTTTGCATCCAAATTCATGAGGGTATTTGCCTGCCCTTTTTTTTTTCCCCTTATAGTATCCTTATGTGACTTTGGTATCAGGGTAATGTTCATCTCATAAAAGAGATAAAAGAGTTTGGGAGTGTTATATCCTCTTCAGGTTTTTTTTTTTTTTTTCCTTTCTGGCATGGTTTGAGAATTGTTATTAATTCTTCTTTTTTAAGTGTTTGGTAAAATGTAGGCATAAACCCAGACTATCCTGGGCTTTTTTTTGTTGGTTTTTGATTACTGATGTAATCTTAAATTTGTTATTGGTCTGTGGAAAGTTGTATGTTTCTAGGTTTTCTGATTTGTGGCCTACAGTTGTTCATAGTAGTCTCTTATAGTCTCTTACGACATTTCCTCCCCCTGTGGTATCAGTTACAATGTTTCTTCTTTCATTTATAGTTTTGAATTCTCTTTATCTTGGTAAGTCTATTAAAGATCTGTTCTTTTTTGTTTTATCTTTTCAAAAAGACAACCCTCTTGTTCCATTGATCTTTTCTACTGTTTTTCTATTCTCTATTTCATTTATTTCTGCTCTGATTTTAATGTTCTTTCTGCTAACTTTGGGCTAAGTTTGTTCTTATTTTTCTAGATCCTTGAGATATCAAGTTAGGTTGATTACTTGAGACTATTCTTTTTTTTAATGCAGGCATTTATTACCATAAACTTTCCTTTTAGCTCTGCTTTTGCTGGATGATAAGGTTTGGTATGTCGTGTTTCCATTTTTGTTTGTTTCAAAATAGATGTTTTTAATTTCTCTTTTGATTTCATCTTTGATTTGTTGGTTGTTCATGAGTGTTTGTTTAAATTCCACATATTTGTGAATTTTCCAGTTTTCCTCTTGCTGTTGATGTCTAGTTTTATACCACTATAGTTAGAAAAGATGCTGGGTTTCAGTTTTTAAACATTTGCTGAGACTTGTTTTGTGACCTAACAGTCTATCCTGGAGATTGTTTCGTATGTGCTTGAGAAGAATGTATACTCTCGTGCTGTTGGATGGAATGTTCTTTATATGTCTCTTGGGTCCATTTGGCCTCAAGTATAGTTCAAGTCCGATGTTTTCTTGTTGATATTGCGTCTGAATGATCTATCCATTGTTGAAAGTAGAGTACTAAAATCCCCTACTATTATTACATTGATGTCTATCACTCCCTTGAGCTCTGTTAGCATTTACTTAATGTACTTACTTCTCCCTGTAAAGCGTCTGCCTACAATGCTAGAGACCTGGGTTCGATCCCTGGGTTGGGAAGATCCTCTGGAGAAGGAAATGGCAACCCACTCCAATACTCTTGCCTGGAAAATCCCATGGACGGAGGAGTATAGTAGGCTACAGTCCCTGGGGTCGCAAAGAGTCGGACACGACTAAGCGACTTCACTCACTTCACTCCCTCACTTAATGTACTTGGGTGCANGATCCTCTGGAGAAGGAAATGGCAACCCACTCCAATACTCTTGCCTGGAAAATCCCATGGACGGAGGAGTATAGTAGGCTACAGTCCCTGGGGTCGCAAAGAGTCGGACACGACTAAGCGACTTCACTCACTTCACTCCCTCACTTAATGTACTTGGGTGCATAGATGTCTTTGCTGCTGTCACTCATCTGCCTTCCTGGGTCCACAGTTCAGTGGAAGGAAATGAAGGACTGAATGGGCCTGGGAGGTGAGCCTCTAGTTTTTTTCTTTTTCTCAGTTAAGGGAGACAGGAAGGAGAGTGAGTACGAAATGCGCAGCATTCGAGCAGATGAGAGCCAGCTCTTTTACAGAAATATGAGAAGATAATTAAACCTAGATCATCACTAGCAGGGAAGCAAAATGACCATAAAATACTAACATCTAGTAATTTACTGTCATAATCCTAATTCTTCTGTAAGAGTTTCCTATTTTTTAAATTGTAGTGATAATTCTGAAATTAAAAAGAATACTAGTTTAACATGCTTATTTTAAACTAGTTCCTAGCAGTAGTAACCACCTTTGTCTTCATGGGAGGGCTGAGACTTTGTTAACAACTGTCCAGGCCAAGTATTATAAAATTACTGATCCTGTGTGCTTAGTTAATTAGGAGATCTCAGTTACCTGACATTTGATAGTGGTGAAGTACGAACAGATACATCTTGTTGGTGATTTCACATGTCTAAGTCTCCTGGTGGTGGGCACATGAACTTTGTAGTAATGATCAGCCTTGGATGAAAGAAAAACAAAAATCCCATGTAGAACTGGGGAACTTCCAGCTTTGCTAGGTAGGGTATTTTTAGATTGGGGCTAATGAACTGATTTTCAACCTGAAGTCTTTAGGGACAGGCAGTCTGCAAGTACCAAGTGAAAAGCCAAGCCAGTATTCTTGAATTGACAGATCCAGTTTACCAGATTGAAGGCCACTTGCTCTTTGTAACTGACTGAACTAGCTGGCCCCTGCATGCCGAGTTTCTATGGCAATATGATCTCAGTGACCTCTCTTCTCTGTTGTGGAATGTAGGTGATAAGAATGGAGGTGAGCCTGATGATGCTGAACTGGTAAGGCTCAGTAAGAGGCTGGTGGAGAATGCAGTGCTCAAGGCTGTCCAGCAGTATCTGGAAGAAACACAGAACAAAAACAAGCCAGGGGATGGGAGCTCTGTGAAAACAGAAGAGGCTGGTAGGAATGGCACTGACAGTGACAACAGGAAGTGAGACCCAAATGCAGGCAGGACCCCCGGCTCCGGGAGAAGCACCCCTGCCCTCCTCTGCCGAGTCAATGGACTGATTCGCATTGTGCTGTCTGAGTGTCTTGTCCAGTCTGTGAAGATTGCCTAATACTTTTCATGATTGACGTGTTTGCATTTCTGAAGCACAACAGAAGAGGAATGGAGAACTGGGACTATCAGAGGAAATCAATTTACGAAGGAAGAATGGCCCAGGTTTCACTTGCCCTCAGCCGTGGCTGAGGGAGAGGGGACTTTGGGTTATGCCTTGTGGACTCAAATTAAAGGCCATGGAAGAGGCCTTGACGTAAATGGAATACTGCCATTTCAATTGCTTAGCAGGGCATTTGACTACCTTATCTGAGGCCAAAACACACACAGAGATAACAAGTGCTACGATTAAAATGATCACTGTTGAAATTATTACCCAGAAGTTGGTCCACAGTATTTCATGTTTGTCCTATGTGTGTTGTTGCTATGCATTATTTACAGTAAATTTGATTCTTGTAAATGATATATTTTGGTGAAATGCAACCTTTTCTATAAAATGTGGGCAGCATTTTAAAGGTTTCTTTTTAACCTTCTTTTGATAAGTCAGTGTGCCATATTTAATGTTTTTCATTGGCATTTGTATGTGAAATGTATCATATAATTTTTTTCCCATAGGCCCGAAACCTATTGGAATCCGGGACTTAATTAATGAAGCTTTGCGTCGAGAGAGGATGGGTCTGCAGTCCAAAGTGAAGGAGATAAAAGCACTTTTATTAAAGCCTGAGATTCAGGCCAAAATCAGGAGGGAGCTTTTTGAAGGAAGATTCATTAACAACAGTAATCAAGGAAATGATGTGGATTTCAGTGCAACTTTGACATAAACTCTACATTGCTATCATGGTACTAGAGTTTATGATATCTTTCCAGCTCATTAAATAGCTCTTTGGTGAATACCAAAGAAGTGTTCTGATAGTTTGCACAACAGCAAACCAACATTTGGTAAGGAATGAACAATTTCTTTCCAAAGAAAACTGAATTCTGCACTGTTATTTTTAAGCTAAACTTGTGTTTTAGAATGTTTATCTCTGTAATATCAAGATTCATTTTATAGAAAAGACTTCTTAATTAGCTGTTGTGAGATGTTCCTTGAGTCCTCACAGATAAAATACACAGACTGTGAAAAATCATTTACTAAAAAAACAACAACAACAACAAAAAAACCCAGTATTTTAAGGGTTATTTGTTTCCTATTGACATGACTTTTGTTGTTGTTCAATCAAAAGAAGCATTGTTCACATGTATCTATATCTAGTGTTACTTTTAAGGAGACTTTGAATGTTTATTGATCACTAGTACTTGAATGAGCATTTATAAATGTAATTATTGCAGTCACTGGTTAAGAATGTTTTATAATTTCCATATGTATTATTTTTCAATGATTGAAATGTAGTTTGCTTTTTCATTTCTTACTGAATATTTGGGGTTTTATTTTCTACTTTTCTGAAGATAAGCTAGCCCATGTCTTATTGTATCCCTTATAATCTGAATTTGCTTGCACTGGTTCATTTTTAAAGAATATTCTTGAAAATTTTTCTTCCCATATGATAATCACTGGTAACAGCTTTTTCTATAATCATTGTAAAATTGCTGCTACTAACAGATCATGATGGAGGGGGAAATTATTAGAGATCAAATATGTAATCATTTCAAAGATGAAATCCAGTTTACTCATGGATTTTTGCTATTTTTTCACTGGGTAAATTATATTACATTTATTTATAAGTGAGTTTATGCATTTTCATGCCTCTTAATAAATGTATTGTTTTCCCTTGTTGCCTTTCTTCATTTATTTTTTTTCTTCTTAGAATCTGAATATAGTGAAGTCAGAAATAGGGGCTCTGGTAGTTTCAGTGTTTTTTAAGACTATTTTGTATTAGATATAGTTGGATAACAATGTTGTGATAGTTTTAGGTGTACAGTAAAGTAATTCAGTTGTACATATCCGTGTGCCTGTTCTTTTTCAAATTCTTTTCTCACTTAGGTTGTTACATACATTGAGCAGAGTTCCCTGAGCTGTGCAGTAGGTCCTTGTTCAGCGTTTGTTAACTTTTATGTTCTTATCCTACGTGCTAAGATAGCACAGTTGTCAGAGCACTTTTAACCTTAGACTTTTAAATCACTCCAAATCAGTCAGCTTCACAGAGAATATCAACAGAATGTTAAGGCAAAGAAAATCTCAGTAGCAGCTCATAAACTACTCACAGTGGGTCACTCCAGCAATGTCAGTAGCAGAGATAAGAGAGCATGTGCATCCAGATGTGGAGACCTGGGTGCTGCTTACCATGAGCCTTTCCGAGGGTGGAGGTTTTATTATATGTAGACAACTTCCTTGAGTTAACCCTTGAGGTGGGAAGCAAAGATATTTGGGAGCTTGCCTTGTTCTTTAAGAGAGGAAACAGTCATAAGGAGATAAAGTGCTTTATCCAAGGCCACACTGCTGCTAGGCAATTGGACCTGTGCTGGGACCTAGGGCCCCATCTCCACTGTTCAATAACCTGTTAATAGTATTTTAGGAGAAACAGCATGCTGTTATTAGTATTTTAGGAGAAGCAGCACATCTTATAGCATATCTATAGATCTCTTTATCTTCAAGGAGCTACTTCAACACTTCCTAACAATTTGAAAAGCTAAAAAGGTATCCTTTTTGCAATCTGGAGTTACATGACTTTGTACACAACTTCCTGGTTTTTTTAAAATTAAGCATTATACCTCCCAGGTGTTACATACCTGGCCACAAGCCAAGTGCTCTAGGCACATTATTATGTTTCTTCCCTTCAGTGACCCTGTTAGGAAGTTACTAGTACTGTTTTACAGATTAGGAAATTAGGAAAGTGGGGCTCTAAGTGGTTAAATGGCTATTTATAAATTAGCTAATAAAAGGTAGGGCTTACTTTAGACTTGGGTCTATTCTACTTCAAAGCCACGCTGTTTCCACAACGCAGCAGTTCCTCTGTCCACCGAGTACAAGTCATTTCACAAATTAAGAATATGGAACAAAGAGAAGTCATTTTCTTTTGACTAAATCATCTCCCTTGCAGCCCTGAAGTTCTATGAACATAGGAGAGTGGTCAGCTGATGTGATGGAACTGGAGAAAAAAAAAACCTAGGTATTTAGTTTAGGGATTAAAGATTATAATAATATAATATTACTAGTGAATTTTTCATTTAATCAGGTTTACAAAGACAATGAAGAGTATACAATAAAATAAATCTTGTTGTTTCCATTTTAAAAAATCTATGACATTAATTTGCAAAAATTAAAGTCTGTGGTGGGAAATATTCAAAACAGCTTTTTCTCCATTTAGTCAGAACTGGAGAAGAATCATTTGTTGGGTCACTGAGACAGACTGTGTTGTCCTCGATTGGTGTAGTATGTTATATAGCCTTGTCTTCTGACAAGGGGGCTGCATGGTTGGTGAAAGAGTGTCAGTTTGGTCCAGGAGGCAGACTGTGGTCTCTAGACCTGGACCGCACCGACAGTGATTCTAAACAAACCAGTTCCCTTTTCTGAATTGAAACAGTTTGGTGATAGGTGATTTTCAGGGATCCTAGTCTCTTTGTGACTTTATTTTGATGGTATTCGTGCTGATGGCATGTCTCAACCAGCTACCCATACGTGAGACCTTGCTTACTCCATTCTAGTACATCTGTTGTCAACAAGAGATTGAGACTTCTAGAAGGGCTTTGTCAGCATCATGTAGGCACAAATTTACTTTTATGACCAGATTCCAACATTTTCTGTCACTGGTAAAATAGTAGACCCTATATGAATATTTTTTTAAATGTCAAAAAAGTAATATTTTCAACAGCAGAACAAGACTCTGCTAGCTTTGAACTTGGTCCTATTTATAGCATAGATAGCCATGACAAACACTGTGTGTTGAAAAGCAGAGACATTACTCTGCCAACAAATGTTTGTATAGTCAAGGCTAGGGTCTTTCCAGTGGTCACATGTGGTTGTGAGAGCTGGATGGTAAAAAAGACAGAGTGCCAAGGAACTGATGCCTTTGAACTGTGGTGCAGGAAAAGTCTCCTGAAAGTCCCTTGGACAGCAGGGAGATTGAACTAGTCAATCATAAAGAAAATCACTGAATTCTCATTGGAAGGACTGATGCTGAAGCTGAAGCTTCGGTATTTTGGTCACTTGATGAGAACAGCGACTCATTGGAAGTCCCTGATGCTGGGAATGATTGAGGGCAGAAGGAGAAGAGGGCATCAGAGGATTAGATGGGTGGATGGCATCACCGATGCAGTGGGCATGAACTTGGGCGAACTCTGGGATATGGTGAGGAACAGGGAGAACTGGCGTGTTACAGTCCACGAGGTCACAGAGTCAGACACAACTGGGCGGCTGAGCAGCAGCAGCAACAGCATCTTAGATGATTGTGGCATTACTCTACTTTCCATCCTAAACTTCAGACCGTTGAAATATTCTAGTTATGGCTGGAGCATACTTCAGATTCAAGCTATTCCCTCTAAAACCCCAGTGTGCTTCTATGTGTCATCTCAGCAGCCAGATGTTCCCATAAGGAGATAATTAAAACAGTTTTGACTTCACATTCTAGATATCCTTTCAGACATAAGACTAATACAATATGTTTGCACCTCTATAGTTGATCACCAATTCATAAACCAGTTACCATGTTAAATATAACAAATTAAAATTTTATCTCATTATATACTCAAAACAAACCTATAATATCTCCAAACCTAGTATCAGTTTTATCTTTGAACAAATTGTGGATGTATTCCTGAATTCCAACTTTTCCAGGTATTCATATAAAAAAGAAAGAAACCCAGTGTACTTTAAAAAATGGTTTACAAGTCCTGACATGAATTTGATGGCAGCATACATTCTTAATAAGACGGACCCCTAGATTTTTCATTCACAGTAAAAATGAATATTATTAGAGCAACTCGCTCTTGAGTCAGTGAATTTAAAATTCACAACAATTCTTTCCTGGAACACTGTTTTGGGGATAAGAAAGCTTGTTGATAAGGTAATTTGAGAGTTAAAGGAAGGTGCTATTACCATCTCTTGTGTAATGTCCTCAAAACTACTTATTTGCAGTCATTAAATGTAACTGATAAATTC
Source organism: Oreotragus oreotragus (assembly GCA_006410675.1). Lineage (NCBI taxonomy): Eukaryota > Metazoa > Chordata > Mammalia > Artiodactyla > Bovidae > Oreotragus > Oreotragus oreotragus. The sequence continues at coordinate 452,412 of SJYX01010221.1, forward strand.
AAGCAATTTGGAATTATTTTAAAATGTAAACTGCAATACTCATTGAAAGGTTATGAAGTTCTATTAAAGCATCAAAGATAGATACAGTGAAACTGAGAAATTGGTTTATTGTTTTTGGGAAACATATGTTGCTTTCCCTTTAGTGGTTCAGTGGTTTCTGAAAGCCCACTCTTCTGTGACACTGCTCTATATATGTATATGTAAAATTCTTTGACCCATCCTTGTTTGCAGTCTCGTCCATTTAAGCTGCTTCACTGTTCAGCATGCTTGTTCTTAGGTAACTATATAGTAAATGGGTGCGACATTTCCAATTACTCCCCACACTTCCTGCCAAAAACCACGTGGGCGCAAAATCACCAGGTTATGTCTTTGAACCAAAGAACATTTACTTTTTTTTTTTTTTTTTTGCCTTTTTTAACCACAAATATATGATCTCTCCCCATATTTAAGTTTTTTGGTAAATGCTCACATAATATATATAAAGTTGAAGGTGAGAGGACAAAAAAAACAGACACAGTTCGATAGGAATTACAGTGCTGAGGAAAGAAACAGAAGTGATATGTACACACCAACCCAAGAGTTATCTGATATGCTAATTGAGGTAGGGAAAACAATGACTATGCAACAGTGGGAGAGACTAAGTATATCTTTTAAGATTCTGGAAGACAGTTTTGGAGGCTATTTTTACCAGGTCCGAGCTTGGGAAATGTCTTTATAGAAGAGGATGTGATGAGGGCTTTTGATAGTTTTGTGGGCATTTCTCACAGTTAGTGACTGCACAGCATCTTTTGAATACCCTTTCTTGTTTGAGGAAGCCCCTACCTTGTGATCCCCACTTCACCAGGGAGAGGTCTGCAGTAGAGGCCAGGAACCCCCGCCCTTCTCAGTCTCCTTTATCACTGGGGTTCAGCCATAAGCCTTGGGCTCCACCAAGCAAGAGAGAGACCCTGCATGCTGCAGGGGCAAAGTCGCTATTTGGGATCCTGTGCCCTATGTAGGTGTCCCATGCTGGCAGAGGGTAGAGGCAGGAGTGTTCGCTTGGAGCATCTGACAGTGGAATGAGGCATCTTTCCTGCTACTTGGCCACCCAGCCTGATTCTTTGGACATTCTGGGGATTCTGTGAGTTACTGAATATCCTTTGCTATAAAGTTCCCTTTCCACTTAAACTAGCTAAACTGATTCTGCTGTTTGCAACTAAGTCCTGGCTGATACAGGCCACACTCCACTAAGTCAGTATTTCAACACAGGGCATGACTTGGCATTTTGAACTGGACAGCTCTCCTAGCGTGAGACGGGTATTTGTGATGTAAGAAGTTGCCATTCCCGACCCCCAGGGACTAAATGTCAGTAGCAGACTCCAGTTACTGTGACAAATAAACATCCGCACATATTTCTCAAATCCTCTCCAGATGAGGGCAACATGACCCCCCACATGGGAGACACACCATGTGCTCTCCTAGCAGCATAAAAGAGTTCACATGCTTCCTCTCATGCCCATTCAATCAAGAGGTAATTCAGGTCTTAAAAAGGACGTGCTCATTGGGGCTTTGTACACTATTACATTCCTGGATAGAAGCAGGACAATGAAGCCATCTCATGTTTTAAGTGACATGGATCGAAACACCTAGTTGCTGCATGAGAAAAGTGACAGCATGGATCGTGATGATAAGGACACCATTGTTGAATCACCATTGTGATTCTTTGGGCACACTTAGAGAATGAAAAAAGATGACCTCCAAAGTGAAAGCTATGTGGCATGATTAACATATTGCTATAATAAAAAGGCTCTTTCTCATTTATTCAAAAATATTTTGCATAGTATGCTGAAGAGCAAAAGTTTATAATAAACAGATGTAGAGATATTTTAATCAAAGAAATCTGAGAGATATGTTTGAAATATAAAAATGTTTTAACATACCAAAAATATTAATTTTCCCTGAGCAAAAAAGGTAGAAAGATTTCAGCTATAGAATGGGAAAGCACTGTTCCTATAGGGCTCTACTGAAACCTGGAGAAGAGCGGCTTCCTGAGTTAAGTGACACACATGGAAACACAGAGAAAAGTTCAGTGGAGCATTCAAATCAAAGGAATATAATAAATAGACAAAAGAGAATGAATACATTAGCGATAAATTGTGGAGAATTCAAATTTTACGTTTTAAGAGAAATTACTAGTCTTTAGTGCATTCAGAATGTGTCTTGAATGTTTATGCTAAATAGCTGTTGTAGTTTGTTGTTTACCATAGAGAAGTATTACCCCCCCTCCCCCAAATCAGTGAATATCCTAGACCTAATTAGAAGGAAGTGATATAAACAAGAATGGCTCAGCCTGGGGTAGATTATTGCTTCCAGTTCTTCTCCTTCCCTGTATCCTTCTCATATGACTGCCTGTTTCACATGGCTTTACAGTGAATCTCACCAAAGGCAGCGTGTATTTCTCTGCTCTACTGATGATACCTTACTTGGCCATGTGGCTTGCTTTGACCAATGGGATGTATGTGAATATGAAGCAGGCAAAGGCTTGAAATGTGAAGACTTGTGAAACAAACCTGAACCAGACCTGCAGCCTGGAGCCAAGCCCTGCCAAGTGCAGTCGTGACTGGCAGACCCACCCCTGCAGACAGGTGAGTGAGAACCAGATGCCTGCTGTTCTGTGCCGCCTGCTTTTTTTGTTATGCAGCAGTATTGTAGCAAAAGCTAACTAGTGTAGGACCTACAAGTCAATGAAACACCACAGCAAACTTGAGCTAAATTGTGCTTTTGAAAAAGGCAGTAGCATCCAGAGAGGACGTACCATTTGGGGGCTGTATGGATTTCATATTATATAATTTATGGTATTTTCATTTTTAAAAATATACATAATATGTTTATAGATGCTTTTAAATATTAACAGTGATAAGTCCTAAGAGGGATTACAAGTGGAATTACTTCCTAATTTGTGCATTTTAGTAATTTTGCTATCTATTGTTGTTGTTAAGTTGCTAAATTGTATTCAACTCTTTGTGACTCCTTGGACTGCCTGCCAGGCTCCTCTGTCCATGAGGTTCTCCAGGCAAGAATAATAGAGATTTTAGTAATTTTACAATCTATATTAAGCATTTATTCTTATAGATAAAATCTTAAATGCTATTTTAAAATAAAACTAATCTATTCAGATACCACACAATTCATCATGTTGCAGCTGTAAGAAATTACTGCCTAAAGATCACCTTACAAAACTTACCCCATTCACTCATGCATTCACCCACTTTCTGAACATTTCCTCTGGGCTAGATATTGAGCTGGGTGTTCGGTATGCAAAAATATCTATATTGGAATGATACCCAGCATATTGATGTAGGTGTATTTATTCCTCTCTCTATAATCTCTATTTCCCTCATTTTCAGTAAGACCTTGTCTTAAGTGGGAGGCTACAACCAAAACAGAAAGAGAAGCAAAGGGCCGATTTTCATAGTTCTGGTTTTTCTGCCCCCAATGGCCCAATTCTCAGTATAAGCCATAGGTTTGGCAACGTAACAGGATGTTGGAGTCTTTCCCTGCCTGCCCTCATTTCCACTGAGGCACTAGGCAGCTAGATACACAAGAAGGATATATGTGCAAAGGGAGAAACACCCAGACCCCTCAATGAGGTCAAGAACACAAGAAAGGAGTAAGAAAGGATCTTGTGAGGAGGAAGTATTTGGAGCAAGCTGTGCTTTAAACCTTATGCTTTTCCTGGTGGGGAGGGCCTGCTGAGGACTGCAGAAACTTTTAGAATAAACAGCTTCTTCCAAACACCAGCACTAAGAGACATGAACTCTGCCATGGCTTCTAGTAGTCTAAAATTATGTCCCCATGGTGACCTGTCCCCCTGGCAGTTCCTGTCTGGAAAAGATCAAGGTTGCCAAAATGTTGGTTTTATTTTATTTTTTCCAACTTTGTTGAGAAATAATTGATGACTATAACTAAAGTGTATAATATGGTGATTTGAATACATATACATTGTAGAATGATGACCAAGATCAAGAAAATTAGCATATCCCTCAGTTCACATGTTTAACTTTTTTGTGTGAGAATGCTTAAGATCTAGTCTGATCAAATGTAAAGTATACAATACAGTATTAACTATAATCACCATCCTGTACATTTGATCCTCAGGGTTTATTCATCTTGTAACTGCAAGTTTGTATCCTTTGATTTACATCTCCTTGTTTCCTTCTTCCTCAACCATTCTACTCTTCGTTTCTATAAAATCAGCTTAAGAAACAGACTCCACATATACGTGACACCATACAGTATCTGTCTTTCTCTGTTTGGCTCATCTCGGGCTTCCCAGGTGCGCTGGTGGTAAAGAACCTGCCTGCCAGTGCAGAAGTTGTAAGAGACTCAGGTTCAGTTCCCTGGGTCTGGAAGATCCCCTGGAGGAGGGCATAGCAGCCCACTCCAGTCTTCTTGCCTGGAGAATCTCATGGACAGAGGAGCCTGAGGGCTACTGTCCATGCATTGCAAAGAGTCAGACATGACTGAAGCGACTTAGCACACATGCACACAGGCATTTGGCTCATTTCACTCAGCAGAATGCTGTCCAGGTTCGTATGTCCTGGCATCATTGATAACCAGTTACAGGACAAACTGCTTCTCAAAAAAAAACAAAAAAAAACAGATTATTACAATTTCTAGTGATTCTTCCAAGGAAGGAAGAATGAAAGAAAAATTAAGACAAATTGTGGTGAGCCATACCATTTTGGTGTAAAAGAACAAAAATATCCTGTTATGTCTGTATCTTGCTAGTTGTGTATTTTAGAATGATGGCCACAAAGTGAGAGAAACAAGTGAAATCTGGGAAAATGGGAAAATTGGATACTTCACACCAACCATTAGTTTGATTAAATTCTTTAGGTAAGAGGCTTAAGAACCTCAAGTGATGCTGAATTAACATTGGTGTAGTGATACTGAAAATACTGCTGTAATGACATTCTAATGATGTGAAACAATAACGCTATAATGATGCTAATTAAAACAGCATCATTATAGCAAGGAGAATCTCTTATTGCTATAAAATAGGGACTCAAATTACTTCTAAACCAACTAAAAATTACACAAAATTCACTTTTTTATATATGCAGTTTTATAAGTTTTTACCCATACAGATGCTTGTAATGACCACCATAGCTAAGATACTGAATGATTTTAATATCCCAAAGAATACCTTCCAGCTACCCCTTTCTTCTTAGACCCTCCCTTCACGCCAAAGCCCTGGCAATCACGTGGTCTGTTCTCTGTTACTATATTTCTGCCTTTTCAAAATGCCACAGAAGTGAAATCATAGAATATGAGTTCAAGATTCCTACCCATTGGAGACTGAGTTCTTTCACTTACCAAATACAGAAATGTTTTTTATTTTTAAAAGAATGTTTATTTTTGCCAAATACTAGATAAAGGAAGAAGACGAAAAAGAGTCAGTTACTGCAGGACTTAAAAGGATAGCATCTTGACATTTTTAAAGAAATGGAGAAATAATTAAGACACTGCAGAAACCCTGTTTTCCTTCATGTATAAGGAGAGCTTCTGTTTAAAGCAGATGGATTTGGGTTTGCCTTTTCTATTTTGGGCGTGTTCAAATATGTGTCCTCTCGACGCACAATGCAAGAAAATTCACCTCCCTGCAGCCTCCCCTCAGTCTCTGCATATGGAAACGTAATTATTCAATGCTTAACTAAATTTTTTATCTGGGCATTTGAACTTATTCTATGGCTAGTGAGATAAATCCTTAGCAGCATATTTCCTTGTTCCTTGGAAAAACACTGACCTTCTAAACTGTCATAAATTTATGCAGCCCAGGCTGTGTGGCATAGCACATTTATGTGCAACACATAATCGAGTTGGATCTCTGAGAGGTGAGAGGAGCCATGCTTGTATTTTACTGCCTGTGGGGCATCGCCAGCTTCCATCAGCGTGCTTCCACTGCCATTATAGCAATGCATTTTCTCTTCTGCTGAGCTCTGCTCTTTCATATAATGGAAACCATTATTTATGGAGGAAAGTAATACTGTGGTTTAGAATTCCCATAGAAATGAACATATTTAGCAGATCGAGTTCATACATGCTGAGTAAAAGCAGCAACGTCCATTTCCAGCTGTAAACACACACACACACACACACACACACACACATTCATATGTGCTGTGGGAGTTGGGGAGAGGTGACTTTCAGGGAACAATATACATTGCAAAAGGGTTCGCTAGTGTGTTTCTAGTGGTATGCTCCCATAAAGAAGCAGACGTATTGTGAGATGTATAAGACTGGGCTTCCCAGGTGGCGCTAGTGGTAAAGAACCTGCATGCCAATGCAAGAGACATAAGAGATGCGGGTTTGATCCCTGGGTTGGGAAGATCCCTTGGAAGAAGGCATGGCAACTCACTCCAGTATTCTTGCCTGAAGAATCTCCATGGACAGAGGAGCCTAGAGGGCTACCGTCCCCAAGGTCGCATAGAGTCAGACACGACTGAAGTTTCTTAGCACACATGCACATAAGATGGACTAGAGCCTAGAGAATGGCTATATGAAAATGTAGCCTTGAATGAAGAAATGAAGAAATCTGGCTTTCTTCAGATGGTTAATGTCAGGCCATTTGAATTGCTCATGTTTTCCAGTGAGCTCAGTTCTGTACTTGCTAGGATTTTCTCTAAAATGTATTACAACACACTACACAGGAATTTATTTTCAGTTTTAATTTTCGATTGCATTTCCTTTGAGGTTGACTGTATTCTCTATTTGTGTTTTAAATGCTTCAGTTTGAAATTATGAAACATTTGTGATCAAGAAGCAGAGTAGTTCAATAACCAAGCAGAACACTGAAATGTGATTTCTATTTTTATCTCCAGTGTTGTGCCAAGCAGACTGGGAAACCCTTCCCTGGTTTGTACTGCATCAAAGACTCAAACATGAGTAGATCATTGTCTGTGTCTCCTTGGAAAATCAGATTGACTACATTTTTTTGTGGCTGAGCTACCCTGTTTTAAAATCAGAAAGGTGGTAATGAAAGATCTGTTTTGAATTATATAAGAAAATCAGATTGACTGCATGTCTTGTGGCTGGGCTATCCTGTTTTGAAATCAAAAAGGTTGTAATGAAAGATCTGTTTTGAGTTGTATAGGTTTGGCTACTATCCAAACAGCAAAAATTGCTTCTTTGTGCTCTCATTACACCTTGAACATACTCTTATAAGCATTGGCTTAACACACCTGTTTCTCCCTGGGGTGTCTTGGAGGCCTTCAATGACAGAGACTTTTCTTTGTAAACACAGAAGTTCAGTAAATATTTTTGAATAAATATTTACATATTGAGAATTATAGTTTTTCCCATTGTTTCTAGACTTAAAAGGCAATATAATATACGATGGCTTTGAAAATGAGTTTGTGGATCTAGTCTGCTATAAAAATACTTTTCAATTCATTTTTTGAAGCCAGCATAACTATGATACCAAAACAAAAGAAAATGCAAGGAGAAAAAAAAACACTACAGATGAATATGCTTCCTGAACAGACACAAAAATAACAAAAACCTAGCAAATAAAACCTAGCTCTGTGTGTGTATGTTTGTGTATTAAGTATAACCAAGTGTAGTTTACATTAAAATTGAAAGGCTGATATAATATTTGGAAATCAATGTAATTTACCATGTTAAAATAAGGGAGAAACTGTATGATCATTTCAAGAGATGCAGAAAAAGCACTTGACAAAATTCAACACTTGAATTATTAAAAAATTTCTCAGTAAGCTAGGAAAAACAGGAACTTTCTTATAAAGGGCAGTTATTAAAAAGACGTCACTCATATCATCTTTAATGGTGAAAGACTGAATGCTTTCCCCATAGGACCAGAAATAAGCATGCCCACACTCAAGATGACATCTGCTCATCTTTGTACTGGGAGTTCTAGCCTATATAGGTAGGGAAAAATAAAGTAATACAGATGGGAAAGGAATAATTAAAATGGTTTTAATTCACAGATGGCATGTTTATATAGAGAGAAATTCAATTAGAATCTATTAAGAAACTAGAAGGGTTGATAAGTTTGGCAAGGTCCTAGAATACAAGGTCAACATATAAAATTCAATTGTATCTTTAATGTATTAACAATAACAATTAGATACTAAAATTTAAAAAGTCATTTACAATAGCATTTAAAAACAGGAAATGCTTAGGAATAAGTTTTATAAAATATGTATAAGACTGGTACAGTGAAAACTATAAAACATTGACATTAAAGAAATTAAAGAAGACTCAAATAAATAGAAATATATCA
>SJYX01010222.1:11864-50406 GCA_006410675.1 Oreotragus oreotragus
GCTGAGCGCTGAAGAATTGATGCTTTTGAACTGTGGTGTTGGAGAAGACTCTTGAGAGTCCCTTGGACTGCAAGGAGATCCAACCAGTCCATTCTGAAGGAGATCAACCCTGGGATTTCTTTGGAAGGAATGATGCTGAAGCTGAAACTCCAGTACTTTGGCCACCTCATGCGAAGAGTTGACTCATTGGAAAAGACTGATGCTGGGAGGGATTGGGGGCAGGAGGAGAAGGGGACGACCGAGGATGAGATGGCTGGATGGCATCACGGACTCGATGGACGTGAGTCTGAGTGAACTCCGGGAGATGGTGATGGACAGGGAGGCCTGAAGTGCTGCGATTCATGGGGTCGCAAAGAGTCGGACACGACTGAGTGACTGAACTGAACTGAACTGAACTGAGTGTCACTTGGGAAGGCCCCTGCATTGGCAGACAGATTCTTTACCACTGAGCCACCATCATTCTAATGACAAAAAAAAAAGGTAGGTTGAGACCATAGAGGGTCCTAATAGCCGCCTTAAGAACTGACTCTTAACTCAGAAGACAACAGATAGCTTTTGACAGTTTTGAGCAAAGCACTAACAAGATCACAAAAGTGTAGACTTGTGCACGCATGCTCTGTCGTGCCTGAGTCTGAGATCCCATAGACTGCAGCCTGCCAGGCTCTGCTGTCCATGGGAGTTCCCAGGCAAGAATACTGGAGTGGGTTGCCATTTCCTTCTCCATGGGGTTCTTCCTGATCCATGGATCAAACCTACATCTGCACCAGCAGATGGATTCTTTACAACTGTGCCACCTAGGAAGACAGTGTAGGTTCTCTAGAATTCAAATATGAGTTGAGCCACTGGTCCCTAGAGGGCACTCAAGACTCTCCCCTTCTTCACTCTCTTTAGCATGAGGTCAGGGAGTTGAGCAAGAAATTTCATCCCACCCTACCCCACCCCATAAAAGAAGAAAACCTTGCTAAATTTGGAGAATATGGACTAAGTTATGTTTTCCAAGCGTAGAGTCTTTAAAAGGTAAAAGGTTCAACATTGAGTGGATGCAGTCTCCCATCTTCAACACATCCTCAGTGGTAACAAGGGCTACCCTTTCCCTACTAGCTCAGCTGGTAAAGAATCTGCTTGCAATGCAGGAGACCCCAGTTCAATTCCTGGGCCAGGAAGATCCCCTGAAGAAGGGATAGGCTACCCACTCCAGTATTCATGGACTTCCCTGGTGGCTCAGATGGTAAACAATCCACGTGCAATGTGGGAAACCTAGGTTCGATCCCTGGGTTGGGAAGATCCCCTGGAGGAGGGCATGGCAACCCACTCCAGTATTCTTGTCTGGAGAATCCCCATGGACAGAGGAGCCTGGCAGGCTACAGTCCATGGGGTTACAAAGAGTCAGACATGACTTCTGTATTTGGAAGCACCCCAGCCAACATCCTTTCTTTTCCTCTTCTACAAGCCTAGCAGGCCCAGTTATGAAGGCTTGGGACAGTCTAAGCCTTTGAGCCAATAGACTTCGGATTTGTCTTTCTCTTCATTTTCTCTGTTGAGAGTGGCTTTTTGTCCCATTAGACAGTAAGATTCTAAGACTCAAATTTGAGTATTGACAGAGGAGAATAGACAGAGATGACCAGGGTCCCGCCTGTCTTTCTTGACTTCTGTATTGTGATTTAAGGCCAAATACCCAGCTAATGGGATTTCCTTGTGGCTCAGCTGGTAAAGAACGCGGGAGACCTGGGTTTGATCCCTGGGTTGGGAAGATCCCCTGGAGAAGGGAACAGCTACCCACTCTGCATACCCAATTCTGGCCTGGAGAATTCCATGGACTATATAGTCCATGAATTCACAAAGAGTTGGACACAACTGTGTGACTTTCGCACTCACTCACTCACGCAGCTAATAATAAAGTTCTCTTTTGCCTGGTTGTGTTGTTGTTCCCTGTACATATATGTCCTCCCCAGGACCTCACAAAGAAGACATGGCTGGCCAAGGCAGGATTCAGGCATTCCCAGATCCCCAACCAAATATCTTCTCCTTACTCTCTTAATATCAGTCCTTGAAAGATAAGCTGAACAGGCCAGAATTACACTGGAGATGGCTAAAAAAAAAAAAAGAAAGAAAGAAAAGAAAAAGATCAGTGAGGGAAATTAAGGAAAATTCAACACTGCTTGATAACTGATAAGATATTGAAGGACTAGGAGGGCAAAGGTCAGAACATATCCCAAAGTTTTAAGAATGAAATGATGGAGGGCTTCCACAGTGGCCCTGGGGTAAAGTATATGCCTGCCAATGAGGAGCATACAGGTTCAATCCCTGGTCCAGAAAGATCCATGTGCCTGTGTGTCACAACTATTGAGACTGTACTCTAGAGTCCAGGAACCACAACAAGAAGACCCACCCAAGTGAGAAGCCTTCATACTGCAACTCAAGAGTCACCCCTGCTCTCCACAACTGGAGAAAATGAAGACCCAGCAGAGCCAAAATTTAAAAAAATTAAATATACATGAAAATAATAATTAAAACCATTTCAAGTGTAAGAAAAATAGATATATGGAACAAGAGTTTAAAATGAATATGTTTATACACAAATTTAGGTAGCATTTTAGATGAGTGAGATAAAGATGCATTAGTCAGGGATATGTGACTATTGGTATGATTAAACAGCTCATTAGGAAAAAATAAAGCTGGGATACTACGACACTTCATATGCAAAAACAAAAAAAAGAGAGAAGGAATTAAGTGATGGAAAGAGGGTGGTGTCATTGACAGTCTTCTAAAGGGATGACCAATTTAGATGGAAAGAGGCTGTGTTTGGTTTCAGGCAGACTGAGTGGCAACAGGGAATTCATGTGTCATGGAAAAGTTACTCTGGGCATGGTCAGCAGAGTGGAATGAAGGCAAGGAGGCTGAGGTGGAGCAATCAGGCTTTGAGCAAAAATTTGTGCATGAAGGTGCAGCGAAATAGGAGGGAGGGGAGGATTTGAGAGACAGGGAAGAAAGCTTAATCAGGTCTTGGAGACTGATTAGATTTTGAGAGTGATGAGTGAGTTATCCAATAACTCCCTAAGACTTACCTAGTAGCTTTGGACAGTTGCTCTTTTTCACAGGATTCTTTACTCATTTATTTATTCCACAAATATCTTGTAACTGTCACCTTTGAGTGCGACTTTGGCTGGAACGAGCTCAACAGATTTCCCCCTTCTCTGGAAACTGCCGCTATTTACAGAGTGGCCCCCGGAAGTCAGGCCTGCACTTCAGAAACACCTGTCCCACCCCACATTAGTGAGCAAGGCAGGCATAAAATCATCTGACCCATGCTGTACCAACTTTAGAAATTTAGCCCGTTTGCCTAAGAGACACAGAGACTGGAAGCACGCTGGTCGCAGGGGACAGAGTTACAGATGAAAAGCCCATGAACACCACTGAGGCTCTCGAGGTGCCAGGCTTCCTATAGTGCCTTCTGCCCACAGGTGATTAGCCCAGAAGCAGGTACCGGACTAAAGCTGGACTAATCACACCCCTTCGTGGAGCTATTGACACTGACGCTGTGATCTCTCTCTCCCCTGCTCTTTCTCCCTCATCCCTTCTCTCGTTCTCTCTCTTCTTGACGACTTATTTAAGGTTGGGAACTGGAGACAGTGGCCCTTTGTGCATGCTAAGTTGCTTCGGTTGAATCCGACTCTGTGATCCATGGATTGTAGCCCACCAGGCTCCTCTGTCCAATGGGACTCTCCAGGCAAGAATACTGGAGTGGGTTGCCACGCACTCTCACAGGGGATCCTCCAGACCTAGGGATCGAACCGGCATCTCCTGCATTGGTAGGCAGGTTTTTACCATCAGCGCCACCTGGGAAGCCCTGGAGACAGAGGGCATTTTCCACCAAATGGACTGGAAATAAACAGTAGTGAGAGAAAAGTGAGGCAGACACATGCAGAGAAGTCAATAGGAAATGGCACCCACTCCGGTACTCTTGTCTGGAGAATCCCATGGACGGAGGAGCCTGGTGGGCTACAGTCCACAGGGTGGCAAAGAGTCGGACACGACTGAGTGACTTCACTCACTCACTCACTTGAGGTCACCAGAGTGCCCTAATCTCTGGTCCTCTTCCTAGAACCCTCAGGATCCCTGTCCTGGAGTTCTGGAAGTTCTTTAGTATTCATCCTCTTAACCAATTCCTTTTTTTTTTCTTTTTTTGGGGGGACTTAGAACACTTTGAGTAGATCTTTTAATGGGTAGACACTCCAACCTCGAGTTCTAATGAATATACATCTGTGTATGAGGCTCTGGGCAAGGCACCAGGGATCAACATGGATCAGGCTTGGTTCTATGCTCAAGGAACTTTGAACACTGGGGAGAATATAAACTCTGTAATCAATAACTATCTTACAGGTAGGAAGAGAAAGCCCACTAGACATGTATGAAGCAAGCTCTTTGGGGATTTAAAGCAGTTTAACACTTGCCCAACCCTGAGAGTGAGTATGTCCTTAAATTTTGCACCCCAGTCTTATAGTGAGGGTCAGGAGAACTTCATAGAAGAATTAATATCTGAGCTAACCTAGGGGCAGGGAGGATTTGGTTTTGGTGTCAAAGTCATACACCTCAAGGTAAAGTAACAGAATAGAAAATACTTCCATGAGAACTCACAAGAGCTGCTCTAGGGCCCTCATACTCGTCAGGATGACTTAAGTGTTCAAAGGATGAAGGAAGAGGGGAGAGTAAGAAAAAAAGGAGGGGTCATAGAGTCACATTCTGCAGGCACCAAAAGAAAGAGTGATGACTGTTAAGCTGAGAAATGACTTAATCAGAGTCTGTTCTTGCTGTTCAGTTGCTAAGTTGTGCCCAACTCTCTGTTACCTCATGGACTGTGGAATACCAGGCTGCTCTGTCCTCCACTATCTCCTGGAGTTTGCTCAAATTCATGTTCACTGATTCAGTGGTGCTATCTAACCACCTCATTCTCTGCCACCCCCTTCTTCTTTTGCCTTCAATCTTCAATGATAGCATCAGGGTCTTTTGCAATGAGTTGGCTCTTCGCATCAGGTGGCCAAAATATTGGAGCTTCAGCATCAGTCCTTCCAATAAGGGTTGATTTCCTTTAGGATTGACTGGTTTGATCTCATTGCTGTCCAAGGGACTCTCAAGAGTCTTCTCCAGCACCACAATTCAAAAACATCAATGCTCTGGCACTCAGCCTTCCTTATAGTCCAACTCTCACATTAATATATGACTACTGGAAAAACCATAGCTTCGACTATATGACTGACCATTGTCGGCAAAGTGATGTCTGTGCTTTGCAATATGCTGTCTAGGTTTGTCACAGTGTTCTCTCCGAGAATGAGGTCACCATCCACAGTGATTTTGGAGCCCAAGAAAAGAAAATCTGTCACTACTTCCACTTTACCCCCTTCTATTTGTCAAGAAGTGATGGAACCCTTACGTCTTGATCTTAGTACTTCTTAATACTAAACTATTTCAAGCCAGCTTTTTCACTCTCCTCTTTCACCTCATCAAGAAGTTCATCAAGCAGAATGCTACAGATAGTCTAGATTTTTCTCAGAGTAATAACTGTTTCAATCCATGCAAACTACTAGCTTAAGGTAGTGTCATTTCCATGTTAGATTGCACCACATTCCTTTGGATGACATATTTTTACAGTTACTGTGATTTTTGTTCTTTTAACACTGTTGCTTGTGAAAATCAATGTAAAGTGGGAAATGAGGGTTATGGTATTGTTTCCAGCCCGATTCCAATGCCTGAAATGTTGTGCAGAGTACTGTAATTATTTTAAAATGAAATACAAATATTATTTTTTTCTTTCTGTCCTTTGAGTATTAAAAATAAAGAATATTAGTGGAACAGAATAGCATGAACCAAAGGAAGGGCTAAAGTCTGAGCAAATAATGGAGGCTATTGTGTTAATCCAGGCAGAAAGGTGGTGAAAGTCTAAACAAATTGGCACTGGGAATGGTCAAACTGTAGGAAAAATAATATACAATCAATATAACTTGGCAGTTGATTGGGTGTTGGAAACAAAGGAAGAGAGAACTCAAAAATACCATTAACAAAGCATGAAAAAGCATTTGATGAAAACAGTCTCCAAGATATGTATATGAAAAATGCAAGGGGTAGAACTGTGTATATGATAGTTTACCAGTGGTATTTTTAAAAGAGAAAAATAGCTAAATAAGCCTATTTGCTTACATATGCAAAGTATATGTAGCTATCCTTAAAGGAATTCACACAAACCTTATAGCATTAGTGGCCTCTGAGAGTGGCTAGGGTCAGTAGAAGGGTGTTCATCATTGAACCTTTTGAATCTTAAACCATTCAGATATTTTGCCTAATGAAAACAACTGCTTCACTTGCTAAACAAGGGCTTCCCTGGTAGTTCAGTGGTAAAGAATTCGCCTGCCAATGCTGAAGCCACAGGTTCGATCTCGGATCCAGGGAGAGCCCACATGCCACAAGGCAACTAAGCTGGTGCTCCACAATTACTCTAGAGCCTGCGTTCCATAACAAAAGAAGTCACTGCTTTGAGAAACTTGCGCACCGCAACTAGAGAGTAGCCCCTGCTGACCACAACTAGAGAAAGCCTGTGCAACAGCGAAGACCCAGCACAACCAAACTGTAACTAAAATAAAATAAAAATCCAAATGGCAATATCAACTGTCAACCACTCGATTTTTTTTTTCACTTCTATAGACCAGGAGTCCCCAGCCTCAGGGATGTAATGCCTGATGCTCTGAGGTGGCGCTGATGTAATAATAATAGAAATAAAGTACACAGTAAATAAAATGTGCTTGAATCATCCTGAAACCACCCCACCCCTCACCCTAGTTCATGGAAAAATTGTCTTCCAGGAAACTGATCCCTGGTGCCAAAAAAGTTGGGGACCACTTTTATAGACAATTGCAGATGTAGAGGTGATGAAATCAAACAGAGCAAACCTCAAAATGATTCTCCACTGGAGCACCGTGTCAATTGTTTAAAGCATTGAGCTTTGAGTATGATCTTTCAAAATTATTTCAACAAAGATTACATGTTTTATTAGAGACTTGTTTATCTAAAAAGCATTTTATACGCAAATAATTTTTAAACTTCAACAACAGTAGGAGCATACATTTCATAGTTTAAACATACTTGGATATAAAATGAATTCAACTTTGGTTTATGTGTTTGCAGGAAAGTATCAGCCAGTTAATTTTTAAAATTTATTTAAGTTTTTGAATATATTACTTGTGGTTCAAACATTAAAATGTATATAAAGGCATACAGTCTAGTCAAGGCTATGGTTTTTCCATTACTCATGTATGGATGTGAGAGTTGGACTGTGAAGAAGGCTGAGTGCCAAAGAATTGATGCTTTTGAACTGTGGTGTTGGAAAAGACTCTTGAGAGTCTCTTGGCCTGCAAGGAGATCCAACCAGTCCATTCTGAAGGAGATCAGCCCTGGGATTTCTTTGGAAGGAATGATGCTAAAGCTGAAACTCCAGTACTTTGGCCACCTCATGCAAAGAGTTGACTCATTGGAAAAGACACTGATGCTGGGAGGGATTGGGGGCAGGAGGAGAAGGGGATGACAGAGGATGAAATGGCTGGATGGCATCACGGACTCGATGGACATGAGTCTGAGTGAACTCCAGGAGTTGGTGATGGACAGGGAGGCCTGGTGTGCTGTGATTCATGGGGTCGCAAAGAGTCGGACACGACTGAGCGACTGAACTGAACTGAAAGGCATACAATGAAAAGTCTCTTTCCATCTATTTTCCATCCACCCCAAGAGATAACTACTGCTAGTGGTTTCTTCTTTTTCTCCGGATATTTTTAATACATATATAAGCTGCCATGAAAATACATTTTCCACAATAATAGTATGCTCTATACACTCTTCTGTACCTTATTATTTTTTTTAAAACCACAACATATAAAGATTTTTCCAAAATAATACAAAAGGAGTCTTCAATCGTCTAGGTAGCTGCATAGTGTTCTGCTACACATGTATTATATGTGTATCATAATTTAATTACCCTGGTGATGGACATTTAGTTTTCATCTTTTGCTGTTATAAATAATGCTACAATGAATAACTTTGTCTGAATGGCACTTTACCTGGGAGGGAGTATAACTGTAAGATACATCCTTAGAAGTGGAATTATTAAGTCAAAGAGTTTCCTTGGCCAGATACTAACAGATTCTCTTAGAGATTATTCCAACCTACACTTTCATGGTTGCTTATTTGCCTGGAATAATGGAGACTAGTAAAACAACCAAATATATGTAATCACATTACACATTATAATTTTTAAAAAAGATTTTTTATGGCCACTTATTGTAAAAAAATAAAAACTTTTATCCGTAAGTGGAGTACACTGCCTACCCCAAATCTTAAGCTCTTTGTGCTCCATTTTTCCTTTCTTTTCATATGGATGATTCTTTACTTCCCCATGGCTCAAAATAATTTTGACAAGTGTTTTATCTATTTTAGAAATAATATTTATCACTTTAATAGCATAATAACCCTTAAAATTGTTTTTATTATATAAAAATTATTCTCCCATCACCCAGCTTCAACTCAGTTCATAGCAGATCTTATCCACATCTTCCCTACTCAGGATTATTTCAAAGCAAATCTCGTACTTCATATCATTTCTCTAAAAATATTTCCAAGTGGATCTATAAAATATATGGGTAGAACCACACTAGGATTATCCTACCCTAAAAAAATGACAATAATTTCTTAATATCATTGAATATCCCATCAGTGTTCATTTTCCCCTGATGTCTGTTTAAAAATTTTTTTCTCATTGTGTATTTCAATCTTGATTTGAACAAAGAATATATATTATGATGGGCTGAAGTGAAAGTCGTTCAGTCATATCTGACTATTTGTGACCCCATGGATTATGCAGGCCATGAAATTCTCCAGGTCAGAATACTGCAGTGGGTAGCCTTTCCTTTCTCCAGGGGATCTTTTCAACCCAGGGATCAAACCTGGGTCTCCCACATTGCAGGCGGATTCTTTACCAGCTGAGCCACAAGGGAAACCCAAGAACACTGGAGTGGGTAGCCTATCCCTTCTCCAGCAGATCTTCCCGACCCAGGAGTCAAACCGGGGTTTCCTGCACTGCAGATGGATTCTTTACCAACTGAGCTCTCAGGGACTGTCTATGATGTTCTAACATTCAAAACTGCCTAAAAATTCTCCACCCCCTCTCTCTTCCCCAGGGAAGAAGGTGACACTCATCAACTGGTGATCCCAGAACAGGACCTTTTAGAGAGGTTATCCTTTGGGTGATAGCATGCTGGCCTCCACGTGGTCAGCTCCAGAGCATGCTCTATCCCTGCAGACTCTAATATGACTCTAAGATGAGGGAGAGACCCAGCAGGAAGTATGTGACTAATGTTGATATTTTATCTCTATTTCTGCATTGCTTCTACACTCAGAGGGTGCCTATAGGCTGAATATATGTGTGTCTCCCCCTACCCCCCAAATTCATATGTTAAAAACTAACCCCCAATGTGATGATACCGCCTTTGGGTAGTAATAAGGCCATAAGAATAATAATGGGGGGGGGCTCCTGAATAGGATTAGTGCCCTTATAAAGAGACTCCAGAGAACCCCCTCACCCCTTCTGCCATGTGAGGGCACAGCATCTATGAATGAGGAAGTAAGCCCTCACCAGACACCAAATCTGCTGGCACCTTGATCTCAAACTTCTCAGCCTTCAGAATTGTAATAAACAAATTTCTGAGGTTTATAAACCCCTCAGTCTATGGTATTCTGTTACAGTAGCCTGAATGGACTAAGAGGGGAGTTGTAAACACTGCAGATTATCTGATATGTTTGTATGAGAAATTCAACCGAAAGACTATTAGAGGGTGTGCTTCCTAGAAAACAAATTAAATGAAAAATCAAGGTAAATATTAACTTAGAGGGTGTGTGTGGAGAGGGGAGATTGTACAAACAATGAGAGCGAAGCACAGAAAATCAGCAGGCTCAGTATTCATTCACTCCAGGTATTTACAGATAGACTTCTACATGCCAGGCATGCTCCTAGGCCTGGGGGACACAGTGATAAACAGAATCCCTTCCCTCAACAAATATATAGTCAATATTTAAATCAGTAAGTATGTAAGTAAGTATGTAAAATAATGTCAGGGTGTATGTGTGATTAAGTTTGTGAAGAAAAGTAAAGCTGGAAAAAAAGATGGAGGAGGGGAGTGTCATTTTAGTTAGCATAGTCTGGAAAGACTTCTCTGGTCAGGTGATATTTGAGAAGATTCGTGACTGAAATAAGAAAGCGAGTTAGACAAACATCAGGGACAGGTGTATTCTGATAGAGTGAAGAGCAAGTGCAAAGAACCCGAGACTCAAGGGCACTCAGTGTGGCCAACTCAGTGTGGTCACAGGTTTGAGGAATCACAGAGGCCACTGGTGCTGGGGAGAAGTCATGGAGAGAGAAACAGCAGGAAGAAGAGGGAGCCAGGGCCAGATCCTATAGTGCTTTGCAGGATGTGGCACAGACTTGAACGATTCATTAGCAGGATAAAGTATGCACTGAATACTGATGTAACTAAAACTCATGAGAAGAGATGGAGATTGACCAAAATGTCAAATCCTCATCTACTACAACAGAAAGTCAACAGATAATATCTAGAAATCCAGCAATATGAAGAATTAGCATATTATTTGGAAATATGGAGATAAATACTAGAAGAAACAGCTAAAAGAGTTGCTAGTGATTGCCTCCAGAGAGGAACTAGGCTGGATGGCAAGGCAGTGGGAAAGGAGGCCATTGTTTATTATTGCAAGGCTTTTAGTATGGTGTAATTTTTAAAAGCATAAACCGTATCATTCTGACAAGATTAAAAAACAAAACAAGGAAAAAAACACCAAAAAACCGATGTGACCTCTCATGTCCTAGTTTCACAGGCAATGACGGGGTGATCTTCCTGTCTTAAGGGGAAATCTGGCTCCCTGTAATTGTCACCCATTGGCCTAGTTCACCTGTTTGGAAAGACCTGAGAAAACTGCTCCCTCCTCCCTGTGAAGCAGGTCTCTCAGAAGACACTCTAGGACGGTCCAGCTGTTTCATCTCTTCCTCCCAAAACAAGGTTTCCTCACAGAACCAACTCAACTCAGTGATAAGCAGCAGCCCAAGTGGGCAGTCTGGGGGCTAAGATAAGGGACAGGACAGGGTTTGAACTTAAAACCCAACCCACCAAGGCGTTCCTACACAGTTTCACCAGGCTGGGCCGTGTTTAGAGGGAGAAGTTATGAGGGAAGAGAACTTATATTCGCTGAGCACTCACTATGCTTTAGTTTTAAAAGCCAGAGGCTTTACATATGTTATTTCATTTAAGCCTCAGAAACAACCCTATGTGTTTAATACACACTGAACTGTAGATTTAAAAATGGTTCAGATGGATGTATTGTATAACACAGGGGATATGGCCAATATTTTTATAATAACTATAAATGGGAATGTAACCTTTCAAAACTGTATGAAATTTTTTTAATAAAGAGAAAAAATGGTTAAGATGGTAATTTTGTTATGTGTATCTTACCACAATTAAAAAAAAAAAAACCTTGTGTGGAAAGTATTGTCCCAATTTTTCAAGAGGAAACAGAGACCCAAGAATTTGAGCACTTGTAAATCAACTATACTTCAATAAAAACTATTTTAAAAGAACGAAATTAAGCAACTTGTTCAAACTACCCAGCCAGTAGCTGTTTGAGCCAGGTGTATGTGTGTGTGTGTGTAAAGTTGCTTCAGTCATGTCTGACTCTTTGTGAACCTATGGACTGTAGCCCGCCAGGCTCCTCCATCCATGGGCTTCTCCAGGCAAGAATATGGAGTGGGTTGCCATGCCCTCCTCCTGAGGATCTTCTCTACCCAAGGATCGAACCCTCATCTTTTACATCTCCTGCACTGGCAGGCAGGTTCTTTACCACTGGCGCCACCTGGGAAACAAAGGAGCCTGTGTCAGGCTTCAAAGCCAGTGACTTTCTGCCCTCTGGGAGATCTCAGGAGAGAAGGTAAATGCCAAGGGAAACAGAAGGAGTCAGCCACAGGAGGGGTTCATGGTCTTTCTCCAGTATATCTCAGTTTTGCCTGCTGCCAGCCTGGCACTCCTCCCTGTAGATGTGAGCAAATGCAAAGTGAGGCACATTAATTACCATTCCCCCACACTCAGCAGCTCTGAGAGGGGGGTTCTATCAGTCTGTCTCTCACGCATGAAGGCCACGTCCATGAGAGGCGGCCCAGTCTGCGGCAGGGGGATGCGCAGCTCTGAGACTTCTCAGCTACTCCGCGGGAGGCTCCTTTCGCTTGATTATAGGTTCCAAATTAGCTGAATTTTTAGATGATGCAAATCCAATTCTTTCCCCACAGGAGCTGGAGGAAATGACAAGTACTTGACAGAGGGCAAAGAGAGCATCAGCATATCATTAAAATCCAGTTGGGAGAGTGGGGGTTGAGGGAGGAAGGGCTTAAGGAGGACAGGTGAAGGTGGGAAGAATAATTACAATAATAATGCCATCAAACACTTTTAATAAAGCATGCCATGTGCAGACACTCTTCTAAGTACTTTATACGTATTAATTCATTTAATTCTCATGACCATGCTATGGGGTTATTATGGGCTAGCTAAAAAGTACACAGTTTATGGGCCTCCCCAGGTGGAAAAGAACCCGTCCGCCAATGAAAGAGACATAAGAGATGTGGGCTCAATCCCTGAGTCAGGAAGATTCCCTGGAGAAGGGCATGGCAACCTACTCCAGTATTCTTGCCTGGAGAATTACATGGACAGAGGAGACTGGCAGGCTACAGTCCATAGGGTTGCACAGAGTTGGACACAACTGAAGTGACTTAGTATGCATGCATTACAGTTTACAAAACATTGAATTATCCTATATGCCAATTTCCACCTAAGAAAGTGCGAGAGTATTATTTATAATAGGTAAGTATTGACAGGGGCTTTCCTAGTGGCTGAGATGGTAAAAGAGTTAGTTTGCAAAGCAGGAGACCTGGGTTTAATCCCTGGGTCGGGAAGATCCCCTGGAGAAGGAAATGGAGTATTCCTGCCTGGAGAATTCCATGGACAGAGGAGGCTGGTGACTACAGTCCATGGGGTTGAAAAGAGTCGGGCATGACTGAGAGACAACACGCACATACACAACTATCGACAGAAACTGCCTAAAGGTCTAATAACAGGGAATATTAAAGCCATAAAGCCTCTTGATGAAAGTGAAAGAGGAGAGTGAAAAAGTTGGCTTAAAGCTCAACATTCAGAAAACGAAGATCATGGCATCCAGTCCCATCACTTCATGGCAAATACATGGGGAAACTGGAAACAGTGTCAGACTTTATTTTTTGGGGCTCCCAAATCACTGCAGATGGTGACTGCAGCCATGAAATTAGAAGACGCTTACTCCTTGGAAGAAAAGTTATGACCAACCTAGATAGTATATTCAAAAGCAGAGACATTACTTTGCCGACTAAGGTCCGTCTAGTCAAGGCTATGATTTTTCCTGTGTTCATGTATGGATGTGAGAGTTGGACTGTGAAGAAAGTTGAGCGCTGAAGAATTGATGCTTTTGAAGTGTGGTGTTGGAGAAGACTCTTGAGAGTCCCTTGGACTGCAAGGAGATCCAACCAGTCCATTCTGAAGGAGATCAACCCTGGGATTTCTTTGGAAAGAATGATGTCAAAGCTGAAACTCCAGTACTTTGGCCAGCTCATGCGAAGAGTTGACTCATTGGAAAAGACTCTGATGCTGGGAGGGATTGGGGGCAGGAGGAGAAGGGGACGACCGAGGATGAGATGGCTGGATGGCATCACGGACTCGATGGACGTGAGTCTGAGTAAACTCCGGGAGATGGTGATGGACAGGGAGGCCTGGCGTGCTGCGATTCATGGGGTCGCAAAGAGTCGGACACGATTGAGCGACTGAACTGAACTGAACTGATTAAAGCCATGGAATTTATGCAGACAAAAAGGACTAATAATAACATTATTTCCTAAGTGCTTGCGATATATACATTACCTCCTTTCATCTTTAAACAACCCTTTAAGGGAGGTCCCTGTAGGAGTCCATTTTACAGGTATGCAGACAGACTTGGAAGCCTTAGAAGGTTCACTGGAGCAGATTTGAAACTCAGCTCCATCTGACTTCAGGACTCAAGCTCTTACGTATGACATTGTCCTGTCTCTGAAGACTGGAAGGTCAAAAGTGTTGCACAAAACTGCTATTCACCAGGATTACAATCACATAGAACCTGAGGCTGTGGGAAAATGCCAGCAGTGACCATAGTGTGTGGATTCAGTAAGGTGGTCATTTGAGTGAAATGATCAGAAGTTGTTCTCTCTAAATACAGTTGTTAAAAGAATCCCTGAACAGGGTGTTCTCTTCTCTGGTCTCATGGTTAACAGTCCCCCTTACATTGTCACCATGCTCTGTGCCGCTTTGAGCATCTGGGCCTTCATGTCTGAGGCGCCAAAGTGAGAGAGGTGGCAGGATACAGGACTTTTCCTTTCCTGATTCCCCTGGGACCTACAGACCTGCACTGACAGTTCTATGCTGACGTCACCCCTCCTTGGAGCAGGTGACTGTGGCCCAGGTGTCTCTGGGCCATGCTTCAGTTGAGTCCCAAGCCTTCTGGGAGCCCAGGACTCCATTTACAAGCCTCCTCTCTGCCACAGGCACCCATGTCCTCATACATACCACCAATGGTCCAGGGTGTCTCAGGGCTGAAAGCTGGCTCTTCCTTGACTTCCACAGAACAGACCACTCCCCCAGAGCTTCTGTTGGTGTAGCTGAATTTCCTGATGATTTCAGAGAGCAGACCAGAGAGGTCCACGTTGAAACCACATGCTGTCACATCACCTTTCTCCGAAGTCTTTGGCCTTTCTCACCTGTGCCAGCTTCTGGCCACCTCTCTGGCTCCTCTACCTGTCTCCTGCCTGCCCCCTCTCCCATCTCTCCTTTCACTAGTGTTCTCCCTGTTCAGGCAGCTTCCCTGACAGCTCAGTTGGTAAAGAATCCACCTGCAATGCAGGAGACTCTGGTTCGATTCCTGGGTTGGGAAGATCTCCTGGAGAAGGGAAAGGCTACCCACTCCAGTATTCTTGGNCATTGTCACCACGCTCTGTGCCGCTTTGAGCATCTGGGCCTTCATGTCTGAGGCGCCAAAGTGAGAGAGGTGGCAGGATACAGGACTTTTCCTTTCCTGATTCCCCTGGGACCTACAGACCTGCACTGACAGCTCTATGCTGACGTCACCCCTCCTCGGAGCAGGTGACTGTGGCCCAGGTGTCTCTGGGCCATGCTTCAGTTGAGTCCCAAGCCTTCTGGGAGCCCAGGACTCCATTTACAAGCCTCCTCTCTGCCACAGGCACCCATGTCCTCATACATACCACCAATGGTCCAGGGTGTCTCAGGGCTGAAAGCTGGCTCTTCCTTGACTTCCACAGAACAGACCACTCCCCCAGAGCTTCTGTTGGTGTCGCTGAATTTCCTGATGATTTCAGAGAGCAGACCAGAGAGGTCCACGTTGAAACCACATGCTGTCACATCACCTTTCTCCGAAGTCTTTGGCCTTTCTCACCTGTGCCAGCTTCTGGCCACCTCTCTGGCTCCTCTACCTGTCTCCTGCCTGCCCCCTCTCCCATCTCTCCTTTCACTAGTGTTCTCCCTGTTCAGGCAGCTTCCCTGACAGCTCAGTTGGTAAAGAATCCACCTGCAATGCAGGAGACTCTGGTTCGATTCCTGGGTTGGGAAGATCTCCTGGAGAAGGGAAAGGCTACCCACTCCAGTATTCTTGGGCTTCCCTTGTGACTCAGCTGGTAAAGAATCTGCCTGCAGTGTGGGAGACCCAGGTTCGATTCCTGAGTTGGGAAGACCCCCTGAAGAAGGGAAAGGCTACCCACTCCAGTATTCTGGCCTGGAGAATTAGCAAAGAATTGGACACAACTGAGCGACTTTCACTTTCACTTTCTCCCTGTTTAGGAGCAAAGCCAGTAATTCCCCCGGCCTCTGGCAAACCACTTCCCCTCCTCTTCCTGCTAAGTCCATTCCCACAAGTCACACCAGATCCCTGGGAGACCCAGCAAGGGTCTTTTCCTCAGAAGACACCTCCTTTCTGAAGAGGAGTTTTAATAACAACTATGACGAAAAAATGACGGGTTAAAAACCAAAATAACAACAATAACAACAACAAAAACTGTTACGTTTGAGATCATCAGAGTGCGGGAGGTTTATTGGGACGTGCTCCTGGGAACAACCCCATGAGAAAAGCAAGAATCAGCACTGGGGGAAGTTGAGCTTCAGTGCAGTTGCAGTAAGAGTCCTCTGCCAATCTTGAAGAAAGTTCTGAAACTGGAATATCCCTTTGGAGATATAGCACTGAGACTAGGGGGCCAGGCCTTTGTGCTCCCATCTCCACAAGCATATTGGCAGTCAGTCACTGTGTCAGACAGTTCCCTCAGTGGAGGACTGGTCTAGATGGAGACACAGCAGACAAATTCCCAGTACCCCGGGGAAAGGAGCTCCCGGCTCTTGAAAGGACCATATGAAAGGTGGACATTGCGGTAATAAAAATTTTTTTTAAGTAGAAAACAATCTAAATGCCTATCTATTGGGGATTTGATAAATCAGTAATGGTACAGTCATACCAAAGAATACTACGCAGTTGTTAAAAACTCAGCCCGTTTACTGACATGGAGTGGTATTCTAGATATGTTCTTAGGTGAAAAAGCAAGCTGCAAAATTATCTCATTACTCCGTTTTTGTATCTAATTTTGTATTTAATATATTAATATATATTTAATATATTAAAATATAGACATACA
Source organism: Oreotragus oreotragus (assembly GCA_006410675.1). Lineage (NCBI taxonomy): Eukaryota > Metazoa > Chordata > Mammalia > Artiodactyla > Bovidae > Oreotragus > Oreotragus oreotragus. Next base: position 28,708 of record SJYX01010222.1, read on the forward strand.
GTCCAAACTTTTAATATAGACTGTCTCTGGAGAGGCAATTATGCTAAAAAATTAATGTTTCTGGGGAAAAAAGTTCTAGTCAAATGAAACCAGGTAGCCATTGATCAAATTTAAGCCAAGGAAGTGACTTTCCTTGCTGCCGACTTGAATTTCTCTCTCCATCAGTCTTCTGTAAGAAACGGCATCTCTCTCCACTTCCTGCCTTAAATCGCGCTGCAGCCTGAGCAGCTGTTGAACAGCTGTCACGTTCTGTTCCAACACAGAGGTGGCTGTGAGCACCTAATGGGAAGGTTGTTGACTTGGTGTCCCGCGTGGGAGGAACCGGAAGAGCTGGGGTTGCCCAAATTCCACAGATTTGTTGCCATGCAACAAGCTCCCAGGCGGTGGCGCCCTCTCAGTGTCCCTCGGAGGCAGGAATCGTGGCAGCTCTCTTCAGCCCTCATCCCTGTCATCATCGTCATCAAAAGAACAATGACCACTTAAGGAGAGTTCACCATGAGCCAAGCGATGTACCAAACACTTCATATTCACCATCTCATTTCTTTCTCGCAACAGTCTGATGAAATTATATACAATTATTCTGTTTTACAGACAAGAAACAGAAGTCTTCACATTTTTTGTGACTATCCTAAAAGCCATTGAACTGTACTTTTTTGGCATGTGGATGCTTCTTCAATACTTTATTATTTATTTATTTAAATGAAAAATACAGAGCTTTTATTAGATACTTTGCCCAGTTTAGGTATATAAGATCTAGTGATGACCAAATGGTGCAGAAGTTTATCAAAGTTTATTCTAAAAAAATATATATATTTCTTTGGCTGAGCCAGGTCTTAGTTGCCATGTGAGATCTAGTTCCTTGACCAGGGATGGAACCAGGGCCCCGTGCGTTGGGAGTGCTGAATCTTAGCCACTGGACCACTGGAAAGTCCCTCAAAACTTTTTTTAAAAAGAGAGAACTACAGTCCATATAGGTTAGATAACGCCCAGGATCACAGAGTTACAAAGTGGCTGGATACAGTCAGTAAGAAAGAAGTAGGCGGTGGAGGCTCGCAGTGTCTGCTACCCTAGAACATCCTGCCAGCCTGCACACATGCTGCGGTGGGTGCTCAGCGTCCCTGACAGCCTGAGTGGGGCCTCTGGGTTGGGCAAGCTCTCTGGCAGTCCCAGCTGTGAGCAGCAGCCTCTGGACTCCTCAGAGAGGGGCCCTAGGGGTGTGAGGGTAGGGAGGGAGCTGTAAGAATGGGAGTGAGAAAAATGAGTGACATTTATCACAGGAAGCCCCCTGCCAAAGCGCTTCCCTGGGTGGAGGGAGGCGGAGAAGGGGCCAGAGGAGATGCAGCAGCAGGGGGTTTCTATTGCAGGCGCCCTGGGAGCCTGGCATTGCACAGAGTCGATAGAGAGAGGGGCTTCTGCAGCCCTAGGCTGGCTTGCCAATCTCCGTCTTCACCCTTGCTGGAACCTGTCCTTCTGCGCCAGTGTGCACTCCCAGCTGTGGATCCATGCCGGCTATGTGGGTTTTACTCCAAGGACACATGCATGTGCTGCTAAGCAGACTGGCAGCATTATCCTGAAACAGTTAGTGAGGAAAGTTTGATGGGTTTGAAATCCATTGCCTTATCACAAGAAATTTCCATAAGAGCTGTTAAACTCTGTAAAGATAATTTTAAATTCTGTAGAACTTTGAAGGATGGTAAAAAGCCTTTCCATTTTTTTATCGCCTGTCTGGGCAAAATTTCTCACTGATGGTGATTGCTAAGGACTTGAATAAATCACCATTCAAAAATCTTCATTGGCAATTATTTATCGCTATTGCAAGCATATAAAAAAGGATAATGGAGGACTTCTTTGGAGGTCCAGTGGGCACAAGTTCAATCATTGGTCAGAGGGATAAGATCCCGCATGCCACAGGGTATAGCCAGAAAACAGGGAAAACAGAAAAGAATGTTTGAAAGAGTTATGTTCATGCTATATTTATCATCCTCACTGCAGAGCAGTGCGGTCCAATGAGGAAGCCCCATGGAGCCACTGAGCACTTCATTGTGGCTGGCCCAAATGGAGATGTTCTGTAAGTGAAAAGTACACCCTGGACTCAAAGGTCTAGTAAGAAAACAAGAATGTAAAATGCCTCATTCATAATTTTTATATTGATGACATACTGAAATCACAACATTGTGGCCATAAGTTAAACTATGTCATAAATTTTTTAACGTTATGTTCATAGACGCAAGCTCAAGTTTCTCAGTAAAATTTGAAAATATTTTATTTGGAAAATTTTATATGAATTCAGTATGTAATATGTTCTCTAGTTACTGTATATTTATTTTTATAATTCTTTAATATAAAAAAACATAATTATTTTTTCCATCAAGCCTCGTACAGATGTCCTCAAATCCCCTCCAATTTACTCGAACAACCCATGAAAACGTGAATGCTTCCTGTGAGGGTGATGACATGAAATTGTTTAAAAGAAGGCATTTTTGAGCATCTTTCAGGTTTGGAAAGGCATTTTTGAGCATCTCATAACTCCTGGAGCTATGCTGGATTCTGTGGATACACAGAGTTGTACAAATGGTATATTGTATTGTATTGGGTTGGCCAAAAAGTTCCTTTGAGTGTTTCAACATCTTATGGAAAAACCTGAATGAACTTTTTGGCCAATCCAATATAGAGAGTGACAAATACTCAGCTGTGCTTTGGTGTATTGTATGCTGTGTGCGTGGCAAGTCGTTTCAGTCGTGTCTGACTCTTTGCGACCCCATGGATTATAGCCCGCCAGGCTCTGCTGTCCGTGGGGTTCTCCAGGAAAGATTCAAGGGAAATTTTTGTTGTTCCACTAAGGAAAGAACATCTGATAAGAAGCTCCCAGCAACTTGCTCTGTTGGCCACAGAATCCGTGGGCATCTTAGCGAGGCTTGGGCCAGTCACAGAGCAGTGGGTCAGGAGGCCTCGGTTTGAATGGAGTGACAAGGAGAAGTGAGGCCTTTTGCGTTTTTTGAGTCTTATGTTTAAGTGGAGCCTCTGGCCCAGTTCCATATTACATGTTTTCAGGACATGAGGGCTTCTCTCTTTCCTCCTGTAAACTCCAGAAGCCCTGGCTCAGCTGCCGAGCATCTGTGTGGGTTTCCTATAATTCACATGCCTGAGGCAAGGTGTGTCCAGAAGTCAGAGGCCAGGCTACCCAGGTGACTGTAAACTTGTTTAATTTTTGCATGTGTGGCTTTGGCAAACCATTTAGTCCTCATTATGGGCCAGCTGAACGCCAGGGCTGACTCTGCTTCCAGCTTTGCCCCCCAGGTGGAATCCTGACTCCATAAAGGGGCTCCGAGGAGCAGGACACCCCTTGTGTACCCCTACTTGTGTAAGTGGAGGTGTTAGCATTGTCTCAGCTCCTCTGAGGTGAAGCCCAGGAGACAGTCCATTTAGAAAATCATCAGGGAGCTCTGAATGTGATGGAAATCAGTGTTAGAGCCTAGATTTTAGATTCACTTCCTGGAAATGCAGAGAAGCAATAAAGCATGAGGTCAGATGAATATTTCCTTCTCAAATTCTGTGTGGCCTTGGGACTGTTCTGTGATATAACTGTCATACTTTCCCTATCTTTGCCCCCATATGCCTGTTACTTGTGCCTAAAGCAATTGACATACAAGTGTAGGTGGTATATATTACCATAAAAAATGTGTATATGTGTGGATGTACATTGAGGGGGAGGACTTAGTGATAAGTGTTGTATTGAGATGACAAGGGTCCTGGATGTTGTTTATTAAGTTATTTAATATTAAACTAACAATTAAACTTTTAAAAACTGTCCAGTTAAAGGCAAAAACTAATAAAACCCTTCGAAGAAAACTAAAAGAATTTCAGCCAATTAAATGTCCAACAATAGGGGAGCAATTAAGTAAAATAGTAATAATGAGTAACGGCTTACTGTACCCTTTACTATGTGTTAGGAACTAGTCTAAGTGTTTTATACGCATTATTTAGGGCTTCCCTGGTGGCTCAGATTGTAAAAGAATCCACCTGAAATGCAGGAGATCTGTGTTTGATCCCTGGTTTGGGAAGATCCCCTGGAAAAGGGAATGGCAGCCCACTCCAGTCGTCTTGCCTGGAGAATCCCATGGACAGAGGGGCCTGGCGGGCTACAGTCCATCGGGTCACAAAGAGTTGGTCATGATGAAGAGACTCACATACATACATGTATTATTTACTTTTGCTTAAGTGCTCAAAATATCCCAACAGAAGAGGACTATAATTATCACCATTTCCATTTTCTAGACAAGAAAACTGGGGCATAGAGACATTCAGCCACTCACCAAAGATCACATATCTAGTTAACAGCAGAGGTGGGATCTGAACCCAAGACTGCTGGGTCCTATGACCAACTGTCAACCACTAGGTTACCAGATAACCCACTATCACACAACTATGGTAAGTTTCACAGTCAGGCACACTATAGGTGGGGCTGTTAATGGCTAGAAGCTTCTAAAAAGAAGGCGATCTTGTGGCATCTATCCGAATGTTAAGCTGTCACGCAATTACTACCATCCAAGAGAAATTGCATAAAGACAGTTGTACAAGTGGTTGGAAACATTGTCAATGTCCATTAACAGGGAAGTAGCAAAATAAATTTTGCCACATTTATAGATGAACCATGTGGCAACTTTCTTAAAATGCAGTGGATTTTCCTATGTTCTGATAAGGAAATGTCTTGAAGACATGAAAAAGCCAGTTGTAGGGAACATTTTGAAAAAGCTGTTTTGCATGAATATATAGAAAGGTCTATAAGGATAAAAACTACACTGTTAGAAGTGGTTTGCCTCTGAGGCACGCCAGGGAAAGGAGAAGTGAGGGAACAGTCTCCTTTTTCCTTTTTATATTTCCAAATTGTTTTAATTCTTTACAGTGAGTGTGAATTACTTTTGTAATTAAAAAAATAATATGGAAACTTTTCAATGTTCCCAACCAATTTTTAATGATATGGGAAAACATTGTAACAAGTGAAAAAAATTAGAGCATGAAATTATATATACTGTATGATCTCAGCTACAGAAAAATGCATTTAAAATCCAGGAAGGAAATATATCAAAATGTTAATAGGGACTGCCTCTGGGTGGCAGGATTAGAGGTGGTATATAATATATATATTTCTTTACCTTTCTATACTTTTAAAATATGCTTTAATATTTTTATAGAAAAAAAAATTAAGCAGGTCTGCCAAAGGTGCATGGCAGGTTGTAAAACACAAGCAGCTGCTACCCACGCTGGGTGGCGTGCTGATCTAAGATTGCCAGCCACCTAAGGAAAACTTCCTAACTGCAAGGGGACGGATAAGCAGAAAAGATGATTTTTCTCCATTTTGCTTTTCCGATGAAATTCCAAGAGGGAGAAGGAGAAGGAGATACCCAAAGAAGGTAGAGTCTCCCAGCAAAGAGGGTGAGACTCGGAAATGGGGCCAGAATGAGCTTGTGAAGATGAGAGCACCAGATCCCCGAGGGAAGGTTTCTGATCCTGGAAGTCAGTGGCGGTCTCTCCCAGGCATTGGGAGACCACTGTGGCTTTCGTAGTGTCTGCATTCAATAGCTGAGTGGAGGGAAAGCAGGTGCCCCAGCAGCTGAGGGAGCTTGTGCGGTTCCCAGAGACTGGCCAGGATGCTGCAGCAACACGGCGTGGAGGTGGGGTGGCAGTGGCTGCGGGGGAAAGCAGCTCTGTCATTTGACCCCTATGACCCAGTGGATCCCATGCTTCTGGAAGTACAGCTCCGAGACTGGGATTCCTCCTGAAACCCAGGGATCTAAGATTCAGGAGGAAAGGACCTCTCTTTCTACAAGTAATCTCTCTCCTTTTGGTAAAGAGCTCTTGGTTTACGTCCCTGTTCTAGGCCTGTTAGCACTGGATGCCTTCCCTGCTCTTCTTCTGCTCCACACCACACGTAAATTGGGAGGGCTGCCCCATGAAGCTGGTTCCAGGCTTCCTTTTATCAGCTGGATTCTGACTGCTCTTAGCCAGTGGAAGGCGGCAGCATCAGGGGATGGGAAGACAGGAAGCAAGGAGAAGCCGGGGTGTTTCTCCTCCACCCTCTGCTGGTGATGTCTCTGCCAGCAACTGAGTTTCCTCCATGACAACAGCCAGGTACTCTTGGTCTCCAGTTACCCCACTTCCTCTCTGTCCCCCTCAGCATAGGGGCAGAGCTGACCTCCTGTTGTTGCCTCTGGCTTGTTTGAATCCGCATCCCTTGTTTGGCTTCTCAATCACATGTGTAATCAATGCCCTACTGTTAAATTCTCTCTATTGAAAGTACTTTAAAAGTGGTTTCTGTGGTCCTGCTTAGATTCTGAACGAATACCTTCTTGGTCTAGGTTTGTCCTTGTAAAGAGAATCCCGAGATGAGAAAACTGAAGAAGAGGTATTATGTGCCAGTGGCTTAGGCGCTCCCTTACCGTGTCCCTTAGGGGTGCCCAAAGCTTCTCAGCTTTCACTTTACATACATATAACCTGGGAAGCTTGTTAGATGTAGATCTGAAATCAGTAGGAGTGAGGTAGGGTCTTTACAGGTTAGAATCTGTATTTCTAATAAGCTCCCGAGTGATGCCAGTGCTGTTGGTGCAGACCTGCCTGAGAAGCAAGACACTGTATCAGTGTCTTGAGCTATATCAGAGGGAAACACCAGTGTCCTTTCAGAGCTCAGTGGCCTTCGTCCTCTGTGGCACTACCACTTGCTGAATCTGTGTCTCAGAGAGGCAACATAATTCCACATTTGAATGTATTCTTCTGACGTATCACTGAGTGAGAGATAGAAGGTGGAAGGCTACCTGGTGGCAGGTAGACTACATTCATGTAGCTGCTAGCGTCTGACATCTTTATTATGACATCTAGAGTTGTTGTGTCTGACTATTTAGCCATGCCATGTGGCACAATCTTAGTTTCCCAACCAGGAATCAAACTTGTGCCCCTTGCAGTGGAACCACACAGCCCTAATCATTGGACCACCAAGGAATTCCCAGCATTTGTTTATTTAAATATATTTTATTATTTGTATAGTCAAAGTTCATACAGGCAAAGCTATGGCTTTTCCAGTAGTCATGTAGGATATAAGGGTTGGACCATAATAAAGGCTGATCACCAAAGAATTGATGCTTTCAAGTTGTGGTGCTGGAGAAGACCCTTGAGAGCCCCTTGGACTGCATGGAGGTTCAACCAGTCAATCCTAAAGGAAACCAACTGAATATTCATCAGAAGGACTGATGCTGAAGCTCCAGTACTTTGGCCACCTGATGCTAAGAGCTGACTCATTGGAAAAGACCCTGATGCTAGGGAAGATTGAAGGCAGGAGGAGAAGGGGATGATGGAAGATGAGATGGTTGGCTGGCATCATCAACTAACAGATATGAGTTTGAGCAAACTCGGAGGTAGTGAAGGACAGGGAAGCCTGGCATGCTGCAGTCCATGGGGTCATGAAGAGTCTAACATGACTTAGTGACTGAACAACAGCAACTTTCTTTTTAATAAAATATAGCTTTATTTTCCCTTTATTACAGTTAGGAATACATATATATGTGTATTCCTAAAAAATTCTGGTTATAGTTAGGATATTTTACTTCCAGATTTCATTTTCAGGATAGTAAAAGGAATGCTACAAAGTATATGCTTTACAAAGAGGCCTTGGGGTGGAAGAAGGTTGAGACCACTGGGTTAGAGGTTCTATTGCAGGATGTCGTGGATGGTGGCATCACACAAAAATTCTGGTCCAGAGGCAGAAGTGGGCACTGACAAGATTCTGGGTTGCTTTCCTTGCTGGGGGATGGGAGGAATGTACACACTCTTGATTAAACAAGGGGTAATGTCATTGTGTCTGTGCAAAGCATTTTCACTTTCGAAGTGTAAGAATTGGGAGAATGAATTACCTTGCTGCCAAGCAGTCAGAGAAGTGGGTTCTAGTGGGCATCTGTCATTCCTCTCGGGCTCCTGAAAACCTTTCCTCGGGCTGGACCGGCCATTCCTCATCCTTGGGGTTTCAGAGCCTGCCTGCCAGCACAGATGCTGCAAGCCCAGATACTCGCTCTCCCGGGTCCCCTGTAGCTGGGTGTGGCCACACGGAACAGGTGCACCTGCCCAGAAAAGAGAAGAAACTCGCGTTTTCCACATTCTGGGGCAGGCTCATCCGGCACCTCCCCGAGCATCTGGTCTGGCCACCTCCACCGCTCTGTGGGTAGCCTCCCTCAACTTTTCAGTCACTCCTTATGGCAAATGCCTTGTTATTTGCTTTCTCTAGTTGGTCAATATCTTCAGTCACATTTTTAATTCTTAATTTTTATCCTGGAAAGTAACGCTAGTTTCATTTTGGGGGAGTTTTGCCCATTCTGCCATGTTCTTCTTGTAGAGTGTGATGTGTGGGAGTAAACCGCCCATCAGTCTTGCACTGAAGAAGGGCAGAGAGGCTCCTGTGTCCAAGGCTTCTTCTCAACACTGTTCACGTAGATATCACATGGATGGTCCTCAAGAGCCTCTAAGGTCACTGGGGCCTGAGTGTCCCGGGGTTAGAAGGCTGCCTGATCATTCTGCCAGGGCCTGGAGAGCTTAGAAGGCAGTGGGTAATGAGAGATGGTTGGATGGCGTCACCGATGCAATGGAGATGAATTTGGGCAAACTCCAGGAGATGGTGGGGGACAGGGAGGCCTGGCGTGCTGCCATCTATGGGGCTGAGAAGAGTCGGACACGACTTGGCGACTGAACAACAATAATGAGAGCGAAACAGCCTCCCGCATTCCTGGCCTCGTCCCTGCCCAGGCAAGCCCTTCTCCTGCTGCCTCACACCGAGCCTGCCAAACACACAGCGTCAAGAGAACCAGCTTCACACGGAGGAGTTTTCACACCTGTGGCCAGAAAACATTCTGGAGGCAAATGTGTGTCCCCCCGCCACCTGCCCTACAGCCTGGGGTGGATTCCTCAGGAGCTGGTGTGAGAAAAACGGAAAATAGGGGAAATAAAGTCAAGGTTGGTCCTGATCGGGGCCCAGCCTGGCTTTTCCCTAAACCCAGACCTGGCCTGTGGGCTTCAGAGGGTGGGAGAGGCAGGAACCAGAGGAAGACCAGAGAGGAGAGGCTGAGGCTGGTCGTAGGAGGATGAATTTTCTCCCCTGAGTGGGAGAGAGGGCGCTGCCACGAAGTGTCCCTCCTCTTCCCTCAATTTCAAAATGAACCCAGGATTTTGCTTTTACTCAGTTGTGGTGAGGCTGACAGATCAGGAGATGACTGCCATTGATAAGTCTGCTACCCACAGTTCCAAAGAGGAGAGGCACGCCACACACACGGGCAAGCTGTTCACTATTTCTAGAAGGTTGTTAACCTTGGGAAGGGCAGTCCCCATCCCAGCCCAGGTCTACAAGGCCCCAAGATGTCACAGCATTACAAAATACAGAACATAAACAGCAGAATGTCAGGGACTTTCCTGGTGGTCCAGCATCTAAGACTCTGAGTTCCCAACAGCCTGCATTCGAATCCTGGTAAGAGACCTAGATCCCACAAGTCACAGTTAAGACCTGACAAAGCCAAATAAATAAATATTAAAAAAAAAAAAAAGGCAACGGCTTTCCTGGTGGCTCTGTGCCAGTGCAGGAGGTATGTGTTCGATCCCGGGTCTGGGAAGACCTCACATGCCTTGGAGCAACTAAGTCCATGCACCACAACTGTCAAGGCTGTTCTCTGGAGCCCGTGAACCGAGCGCAACTACTGGATCCACGCACCGCATCTACTGAAGACCCCGCACCCTGGAGCCCGCATTCCATAACAAGAGAAACCACCACAATGAGAAGCCCACTCGCCACAGCTAGAAAGTAGCCCAAGCAGCAGTGAAGACCCAGCACAGCCAACACAAAAACTTTTTTTTTTTTAAAAAGCAGAACATCAGAACATGCCAGAGCATCTGGGCATCTTTGCAGGGACTGTACCCTTTCCAAGTTCCCCAGCCAATGGGGTAGAGCACGCGAGCCAAGATGGGGATGTGAAATTAGGGTGTGCCCAGCCAGGTCCCCGCATTTAGCCTGAGCTGGGGGAGACCTGCCTTTCCCCCTGTTCTACAGGATGGAGTAGGGGATGGACTAGAGCTTTGGCATCAGACAGACCTGACTTGAGTTAGACCTGGTCCTCAGGTACTGCTGTGTGACCACGGGTAAATTACTTCCCTCCTCTGTGCCCGAGAGCATCCTGTTAGAGAAGCTCCTCTACTTTAGCTTCTGGCTCTGTGTGTGCCACCACCCGGAGGCTGCTCCAGCAACAAAACGCAGCTTTCCTGGCTCCACCCAGACCTTCCTATGGCCGGTGCCTGGGCGACGCTCAACACGTGGTACAGAGATGACCAGACCAGAAGTGACTGTGCGACGGAGACATTTCAGGGAACAGCAGGGAGACACTGAGGCAAAGCCAGGTCACTCCAGCCGAGCGGGGACCTGGCCAGACTGGGTGAGCCTCATGGCTTAGGCTGCAAGTGGACGCTGAAGCCCCAGGACACAGACTGTGAGACGCTCTGCCATACACAGGAGGCCGGCGCCCCTCGGCTGGGTCCAGAGACCGAAGCCACACGTGTTCGGTGAACACAGGACCAGGACCCATGTACAGCTCTGTTAGGCCCAGGATGAGAAATAAAGCCACATTCTCAGAGGAAAAGGGAAATATCACATGCTTTTCAAGTTCCTGGTAGCACCTGTACATTCCAAACTGTGGAGAATGGACCGTTTACTTATATTTTTAGGAATGGACATTTTTAAAAGTAAGTGCTGATTTTTCCCTGGTTATCTTTTCTCAACAAATTACAAGAAGGCTGAAACTCTAGAGTTCACCTCTAACAGTCCTTAATCCTGCCTGTTCCCCAACACGAGGATATCTTTGTGGGATTTCTGATGAGAGAGCCGTGTTTCTCTGAGATGGTTTCACAGAATCCTGGAGTCGACCCTCTCGTCTCCCATCTCCCAGCTGTGATGGAGAAAACTCAGACTTGGGGCCCCAGGGAACCCCTGCTTTCTGAGACACCTGACTCATCCTGCCCGGGCTTTCTTGAAGAAAGTGAAGTGAAATTGTACCCTCCCACACTTCTTTAAAAATGTATACTCTACATTCCAGTTGTCGTAGTAACATCTTCAAGCTGCCCGGGGGCCTTTTATATATTTCAGTGCTGATGGACCATTAGTTACCATGAGAACAGGAATGATTTCAAACACAGCCAGTCTTGTGGTGCTTCTATTTGTGATTTGTAAAAAGCAAAACCCACGTCCACAGGGACAGCTTCAACAGAGCTCAGATAGTTGACCGATGGAAGGATGCGGTCCTCAGTCAGTGGATCCTAGAGACCACTAGAGGGTCACTTTATCTGTCCTCTGAATTGTATTTTAGAGAAAAGGTGTATATATATATATATATTTTAAGATGTAGTTGCTCTATTCACTGTCGCTCTTTGGTAAGCAGATTAGTTTCAAATGCATGTTCCAACCCTCAGCCTTGAAGTCAAATTTGTCACTCCTGCCCCACAACTGTGCTCATGCCCCGAGCCACGCTTCACTCTGCTCCTCCAGCCTGACCCCGAGACCCACGGGCAACCAGGCAGTGCTATTTCAGGTGCTAGTTCAGACCCCAGGTCTGTGCATTTAGCCCCTCTTTCCTAGTTGAATGTTTGGAAAATGTAAGTCCTCTGAGTTCAAGGACATAACTCTTGAATCTTCAGAACTCTCTGCACAGTCCTATCTGTTAATTGACTTGACTTATAAGCTTTCCATTCTGATGGAATTAAGTTTCAGCTGAGAATTTTAAGTCATTTCAGAGGATCTGTGTGTGGGAACAACCTGAAGGCAGACACCAGCCCCACAGCCTGAACAGCAGGCTGTGACACATTCTTTAATTGGTCCTGTTCCCATAACTAACATGTACTGTGTGCTTACCACGTGCTGGGCACATGGTGACACACGTGACATGTATTATTATCTCATTTAATCTTCAGAATACACTGTGACGTACACTGTTTTTAAGGTTTTTAAAATAACATTTATTTCTGAGAAGTTAACGTGTGCATGATAGGAAACCAAGACACACAAGAAGCACAGGCCAAAGCCGTTCACAGCCACAGGCAGTTTACCGCTTGTCCTTCTGGGTCTCTTTTGTATATTGTCACAACTGAGACCCATTTCTATGTAAATTGTTTTTAACCTTTCATTTTATGAAAGAGAAAACAGAGCCACAGATATCAGACAACTTGACCCAAGCCACACACTAACTACCCACTGGAGCTGGAATTTGGTTTCAAGTGTCTTGCTCCACTACCCATGCACTTGCTCACCAAGCCAAGTAAACCTGCGCTACAAAGACATCCTCAGACCAAGGCCCGTGGTTCATCTGTGCAAACTCAGCAGCAGATGGCAGCAAGGAGACCCTGTAAAAACTGGTCATTCCCTGTGTTCTGGCTTTTCTGCCTTACCATTTTGCCACTCCTGTCCTGGCAGGATTCATTGCCCCGTGTATCAACTCCTGGTCCTCTGGGAAACAAGCTGGTCCCTAAAACACCAAGAGGCTCCATAAAAGGATTTCAATTTTTGACCCAATATGCTCATTCATTGGAACTTAGTCTAAGAAAATTATTCAAAATGAACCTAGGCACAAAAAGGCATTCATTCAGCATTATATATCATAGCAAAAGTTGGAAGCAACATCAGTGTCCCACTATACTGGATCTTCAGGTAAATTATAGTACATTGATGAAACATAATATCACGTAGCCATGAACAGACAGCTATGAATATGAAACCACCAGTTAAAATTTTGTAATTCAACACATATACTCAGTTCAGCTGCTGAAAATTAACCTTCACCTAAGACTATGGCAATGTTTTATCTTTTTTAAATGTTTATGGTTAGTGAAAAGCAGAATATAAAATGTTTTCAGTATATTTTAAAATTAAAATATTCTAATATGCTGCTGTTGCTGCTAAGTCGCTTCAGTTGTGTCTGACTCTGTGCGACCCCATAGACGGCAGCCCACCAGCTGCCCCCCATCCCTGGGATTCTCCAGGCAAGAACAAGAAAATATATTCTGTAATTAAAACCGTGTAATTCCCTGGTGGCTCAGAGGTTAAAACGTCTGCTTGCAATGCAGAAGACCTGGGTTCGATCCCTGGGTCGGGAAGATCCCCTGGAGAAGGAAATGGCAACCCACTCCAGTATTCATGCATGGAAAATCCCATGGAGTGAGGAGCCTGGTAGGCTATAGTCCATGGGGTCGAAAAGAGTCGGACACGACTGAGCGACTTCATTTAAACAATGAATTGACTCTGCAAAGGGCCTGGAAAGACAGGGAAAAATATGCAAAAAGAATAGGGGTCAAGCCTGATTCATCTTGGTATCCCCAATACCTAGCTGGTGCCTAACACACATGAGCTAGTCAATGGTTTTGGTTGAATCTAAACTGCTATATCAGTATGGGAGAATCAGGTTACTAATTTTTCTTCCCTTATAATTAATGTAATGCTGTTACAATAATGGCAATACAATTTTTAAAGGGCAGTGTTCTTAGAGTCTTCTGGACTGGAGGTTGAGCAGTGTATTAGCCTGCTTGGGGGGTCATAAGAAAATGGTGGTTTGGGGACTTCCCCTGGTGGTCCAGTGGTTAAGACTCCTCCTTCTAACACAGGGGACACGAGTTTGATCCCTGGTCAGGGAGCTAAGATCCCACGTGCTGTGCGATGCAGCCAATAAATAAACAAATGGGTGGTTTAAACAACAGAAATATATTTCTCCCAGTTCTGGAGGCTGGGAAGTCCAAGACAAAGGTGCGAGCAAGGGCAGTGGGCTCGCTGGATCCTAGGATAGTTCTATTATTAATTTTTTGAGGAGTCTCCATACTGTTTTCTGGTGTCTCTGTTTTCTCTTTTTTTTTGGCCACCCCATGCAGCTTGTAGGATCTTAGTTCCCTGACCAAGGATTTAGCCCTGGCCCTGGTAAAGTCGTAACCACTGGACTGCCAGGGAATTCCCTGGTGTCTCTTCTTATAAGAATACCAATTTTATTGTACCAGGACCTCACCTTCATGACCTCACTTAACCCTAATTACTTTGCAAAGTTCCCATATCCAAATACGCTGAGATTAGGGCTTCAACATATGAACTGGGCAGGGGACACAGTCAGTTAACAAGCAGTTAATGCCCAAAAGAGTTTTCTGTATCTGAGAGCAGCTGGAGACCATTCTGGGCGAGGCTGACCCCAGCAAGAATGGTGGCAAGTCCCATGGAGAGACTGGACAGGCATTTTGGCATCCCTTGTTCATCCATGGAGCCTGCAAGGGACTGAGGTCAACTTAGGGGCTCTTGGGAGACAGCAGGACCCTCCAGTAGGACCAGTGAATAGAGGGATCTGGGGAAGAGGCAAAGACCTGGGGCAGTGGGGAGGACAGCCAGACTTCTACCACACCTGGTGGCTCTGAAGGGGCCCTGTGGTAAGCCAGACTCGTTATCCAAGGAAAGGACTAGTCAGTAAGCCACTTCATTTGGACCACAGGCTGAAACCAGCAGGAGAACTTAGGCTGATCCATCAAACAAAGCAAAGCTGGGCAAAGAGATTCTTCAACCCACTACTGCCCCCATGGCAACTCTTTTCCCTCCTTTCATTGTCTCTCAATTGGTTCTCAAGGTCAATAAGCAGCCACACCTTCAGACACACACGCACACACGCGCACACACACACGCACACACAGCCTGGCTGTACTGCAGCAACAGGCTGCCTTTGTCACCTTGGTGGGTTCTTGGAGGCTGACTGTGGCAGTGCTGTTGAGCGACAGTCTTACAGAACAGAAGCCCACAGGCTGCTGAAGAGGTCAAGGTGGAGGGCACAGGGAGCTGGAGAAGAGATCAAGTGATTCTTGCCCGTTCAGGTCCCACAGTCAAACAGCGGACCCAGACGAGTGGACGGTGCTGTTTCTAGCTCTCCTGCTGACCTTTCGTGGCAAGTACGATGGGGACTGGTGCCCCAGAAGCCAGAGACCAGGCGGCCCAAGAAGATGCGGTCTGAGGGGCCCCCCTTCGCCCGCGGGGGCAGTGGCCCTCAGTCTGCACTCTCGCTGCGCTGACACTGCAGCAAGCCTGGCCTCTCATTCACAGTGTCTCTGCCTCGCTTATCATTAACTCACTTCACGGGCTAAGCAGGGAGAGAAAACGCAGGGCTGAAGTAACTGGAGGCCGTTCACAGAGCAAGGGGAGGGAGGGCAGGCGGCAGCTGGGTGGTTCGGGGCCTGGAGGGTGAGCCCTTCGGGAGGACAGAGAGGCACTGTTCTCTCTACAGCGCGAGGGGGAAACACTGCACTCTGTGCTGGGGGAGGGAGCCAGGCCAGGGCCCGGTCCTGGGGGAGATTATACCTGCCCCTGTCACCTCCAGCTGGAGAGAGAAAGCCTTCTGTGGGAGGTCTGCCCTGCATATGCCTTCCTCTCCCGCCTCCACCAGAGATCTACAACAAAAAAGGAAAATCCTTCATTTTTAAAAAAATTGTGGTAAAATACATGTATCATTTTAACTGCTGCTAAGTCTACACTTTAATGGCATAAAATACATTCACGGGAATTCCCTGCCAGTCCAATGGTGAGAACTCCAAGCTTCCACTGCAGGAAGCACAGGTTCAGTCTTTAATCAGTGAACTGAGACACCATGCAGTGTGGCCAAAATAAATTTACAAATAAATACACTCACAATGTTGTACAGCCGCCACCACCATCCATTCTTCATCATCCCAAACAGAAGCTCCATACCCCCTAGAGAACAGCGTCCCATTCTGCCCTCCCCTCAGCCCCGGGACCACTGTCCGGCCTTCTATCAGTGCTGTTGCTGTTGCTCAGTGGCTCAGATGTGTTCGACTCTTGTGACCCCATGGGCCACACACCCCAGGCTTCCGTGTTCTTCACCATCTCCCGGAGCTTGCTTAAACTCATGTCCATTGAGTCGGTGATGCCCTCCAGCCATCTCATCCTCTGTCATCCCCTTCCCCTCCTGCCTTCAATCTTTCCCAGCATCAGGATCTTTTCCAACGAGTCGGCTCGTCGAATCAGATGGCCATAGTATTGGAGCTTCAGCTTCAGCATCAGTCCTTCCAATGAATATTCAGGATTGATTTCCTTTAGATTGGCTTGATCTCCTTGCAGTCCAAGGGGCTCTCAAGAGTCTTCTCCAGCACCACAATTCAAAACTGTCAATTTTTTGGCACTCAGCTTTCGTTATGGTCCGACTCTCACATCCATATATGACTACTGGAAAAACCATAGCTTTGACTATATGGACCTATGTCGGCAAAATAATGTCTCTGCTTTTTTATATACTGTCTAGTTTCTCTAGTTTGTTATAACTTTTCTTCCAAGGAACAAGTGTCTTTTAAGTTCATGACTGCAGTCTGCAGTGATTTTGGAGCCCAAGAAAATAAAGTCTGTCACTGTCAGTATAAATTTACCTATTCTAGATAACTCATGTAACCGAATCTACAAT
Organism: Oreotragus oreotragus; assembly: GCA_006410675.1. Classification (NCBI taxonomy): domain Eukaryota; kingdom Metazoa; phylum Chordata; class Mammalia; order Artiodactyla; family Bovidae; genus Oreotragus; species Oreotragus oreotragus. Next base: position 45,204 of record SJYX01010222.1, read on the forward strand.
ATTTGTCCTTTTGTCTCTGGCTTATTTCACTTTGTGTAGTGTCTTCAACGTTCATCCACACTGCAGCATGTGTCAGAATTTCATTCCTTTTCCAGGCTAATATTCCATTTTATGTAAGACCACTTTTTGTGATCCACTCATCTGTTGATGGACATTTGGATCCTTGCCATCTTTTGGTTATTGCGAATAATGTTATGAACACAGGTGTACAAGTATCTGTCTGGCCCCCTGCTTTCAATTCTTTCGGGTATATACCTAGAAGTGGAATTGCTGGATCATATGGTAATTCTATGTTTAACTTTTTGAGGAACCGCCAAACTTGCCCACAGTGACTAAACCACGCCTCGAGCTATTTAAGTGAAGGATGAATCTATCCCAAAAGCCTCATGTCTAATGTCCTGGCCTGGAAGGATGATCCAATGTCCAGAAAGGCACAGTCTCACTGTGCTGGGAAATGTGGGTGCCCCACCTTAACAATGGGGGCAATGGAGAACTGGTAATGACCAGGAGAGGGTGACCAGGAGAGGTCATGTCAAGTAAAAGTGGTTGACTCTCAAGTGGTTCGGACTCCCACGTTTTCACCACCAAGGGCAGGGGTTCAATCCCTGGTCAGGGAACTAGGTTCCACACGCCACAACTAAAAAAGAAGTTCTGCATGCCACAGCTGAAGATCCAGCCTGCTGCAACAAGACCTGGTACATCTTAATAAATAAATATTGAAAAAAAGACGACACCTGGGTATATAGATGCAGCATCTTGAGGACACAGTTCTTTAACCAGATACCCAGTACCACTTGTCTCTCAGCTTTATTTCCATTTTAATTGTTTTCTGAGTCCTTTCTATTTCTTACAAAAGTAATGCACAAATACAATAGTTATTAGTGCTAATAGTTACTAAGAGTGCTGTCCAGCAAATATTTCTGGTTTTCCTCTGGGGCATGTTGGGTATTGTGGTGTCAGACTTTATTTTTGGGGGCTGCAAAATCACTGCAGATGGTGATTGCAGCCATGAAATTAAAAGACGATTGCTTCTTGGAGGGAAAGTTAGCACGTTGATAGCATGTTGAAAAGCAGAGACATTACTTTGCCAACAAAGGTCTGTCTAGTCAAGGCTATGGTTTGTCCAGTGGTCATGTATGGATGTGAGAATTGGACTGTGAAGAAAGCCGAGCACCGAAGAATTGATGCTTTTGAACTGTGGTGTTAGAGAAGACTCTTGAGAGTCCCTTGGACTGCAAGGAGATCCAACCAGTCCATTCTAAAGGAGATCAGTTTTGAGTGTTCATTGGAAGGACTGATGCTGAAGTTGAAACTCCAATACTTCGGCCACCACATGTGAAGAGTTTACTCATTGGAAAAGACCCTGATGCTGGGAGGGATTGGGGGCAGGAGGAAAAGGGGACGACAGAGGATGAGATGGCTGGATGGCATCACTGACTCGATGGACATGAGTTTGAGTAGACTTCAGGAATTGGTGATGGACAGGGAAGCCTGGCGTGCTGTGATTCATGGGGTTGCAAAGAGTCAGACATCACTGAGTGACTGAACTGAACTGAACTGAACTCCTTTAAAGGTAGATGTGGCCACTGTGACTTACCTTAACCAATAAAATGAGAGATGCAAATTGGGACATTCAAGGTGGGAACTTTAAGGGCTGGTGTGCAATTTCCACGTCTTTCTTTCCTTCTTGATGCCTGGGGCAGCCTGTGACACCCCTTGTGGTGGCTGCTGAGTAAACCTGAGTCCCTGAGTGAGGAGGATGGAAATAGGCCCCCAGCTCACCCTCAGTGGACACTGAGACTGAAGGAGAAAGAAAACTTCCAGACAGTCCTCCCTGAACTGCAGTCTTAATAAGCAATAAACCATTGGTTGTTTAAAGCCACTGAGATCTGGAGTTTATTACCATAGCATAGGTGGCTTGTTAGCAAAATCCTTCAATGAATATTTATGTGCCAAGGTACTGTCAGTGCGGCTGGGACCAAGAAAGCCATTAATAAGCCACCAAGCCCCTCTTAACAGAGAGCCAACTCCTAGCAGGAATGATAACTACTAAATATTAACTATTTCACTGTAAAATGTGTGGAGAAGCACAGGGCCCTGAAGAGTGTGAACAGCAAATGACCTAGTTTGGTGCGGGTTCAGGGAGCCTTCTTTTGGGAGGCTAGAAGGAGGGGCTCTAGCGGCTAACTGAAGTCACCTGGGTGGAAGAGAGGGCAGTGGTCCAGGCAGAGGGAACAGTGGGAGCAAAATCCCTGAGGCAGAAGGGAGCTTGAGCAGCAGGGATGCTGAGAACAGGGCAGCGAATTGCTGGGAGGCCAGAGGTAGGGACCTGACCACTTGGGAGCTTTGGGCCATGGTGGGAAGCTTGGTCTTATCCCAAGAGCGATGGGGTAGCCACGAGAATGTTCAAAGTAGAAGAATCGTGTGATAACTGTATTATTACTTTTTTTGGTAAATATTTCTTAAAAAAAAATTTTTTTTTATTGAAGGATAATTGCTTTACAGAATTTTGTTTCTGCTGTATTTTTAAAGAGCAGCAGCTAACACAGTATTTGTGTGGGGTTAAGAAACAACACGGAGAAGGCAATGGCACCCGACTCCGGTACTCTTGCCTGGAAAATCCCATGGGCGGAGGAGCCTGGTAGGCTGCAGTCCATGGGGTCGCGAAGAGTCGGACACGACTGAGCGACTTCACTTTGACTTTGCACTTTCATGCATTGGAGAAGGAAATGGCAACCCACTCCAGGGTTCTTGCCTGAAGAATCCCAGGGCAGGGAAGCCTGGTAGTATGGGGTCGCATAGAGTCGGACACGACTGAAGCTACTTAGCAGCAGCAGCAGCAGCAGTAGCAGTAAGAAACGTCAGATGGGAAGAAAATCGATCCCTGGTTGGCCCGGACCCTCAAGACCAAACACAGACGCAGCCTCTAACAGCACGCGGGCTCAGCCTCCGGGAGCCTCAGGCTACACTGAGAGATCCTGTTGCAAGCTGGCGGGGACTCGGGCCGTCGCGGCTCAGGGACACATGCTCCATCCTCCCACCACCAGGGGGCGACGAGGAGACGCAGGCTACGGCCTGCGGGGCTGGCGCAGACCCGGACACTGACGCCTGCAGGTTTTGGTTTGTGCGCCCACGGAAGCCCCGGTCCTTCCCTTCTACATTTACCCTCATCTCCTGTTTCATAGAGGAGCCTGTCCAGCAGATCACGGTCCCTGTTTCCGTTCCCCACCCTCCCTGACATCTCGGCTGCGTGCAGCCCCACAGACTCCCTTTTTTCCAGGTTTCCTCTTCTCCGACTCCGTCTGTGACAGTTTCTCTTCTTCCTTCTGCTCCTAAATCTAAGGAGGTTGTCCGCCAGGTTTCAGCTTGCTGCCCCTTTCTCATCTCCGCACTATGTTGATAGGCGGTCGGTCCCAAACCGTGTGCGCTTGCGCTGAAGTTCAGTTCAGTTCAGTCGCTCAGTCGTGTCGGACTCTTGGCGACCCCATGAATCGCAGCACTTCAGGCCTCCCTGTCCATCACCAGCTCCCGGAGTTCACTCAGACTCAGGTCCATCGAGTCTGTGATGCCATCCAGCCATCTCATCCTCGGTCGTCCCCTTCTCCTCCTGCCCCCAATCCCTCCCAGCATCAGAGTCTTTTCCAATGAGTCAACTCTTCGCATCAGGTGGCCAAAGTACTGGAGTTTCAGCTTTAGCATCATTCCTTCCAAAGAAATTCCAGGGCTGATCTCTTTCAGAATGGACTGGTTGGATCTCCTTGCAGTCCAAGGGACTCTCAAGAGTCTTCTCCAACACCACAGTTCAAAAGCATCGATTCTTCGGCGCTCAGCCTTCTTCACAGTCCAACTCTCACATCCATACATGACCACAGAAAAAAACCATAGCCTTGACTAGACGGACCTTAGTTGGCAAAGTAATGTCTCTGCTTTTGAATATACTATCTAGGTTGGTCATAACTTTTCTTCCAAGGAGTGTCTTTTAATTTCATGGCTGCAGTCAATATCTGCAGTGATTTTGGAGCCCCCAAAAATAAAGTCTGACACTGTTTCCACTGTTTCCCCATCTATTTCCCATGAAGTGATGGGACTGGATGCCATGATCTTCGTTTTCTGAATGTTGAGCTTTAAGCCAACTTTTTCACTCCCCTCTTTCATTTTCATCAAGAGGCTTTTTAGCTCCTCTTCACTTTCTGCCATAAGGGTGGTGTCATCTGCATATCTGAGGTTATTGATATTTCTCCTGGCAATCTTGATTCCAGCTTGTGTTTCTTCCAGTCCAGTGTTTCTCATGATGTACTCTGCATATAAGTTAAATAAGCAGGGAGACAATATACAGCCTTGACGTACTCCTTTTCCTATTTGGAACCAGTCTGTTGTTCCATGTCCAGTTCTAACTGTTGCTTCCTGACCTGCATACAGATTTCTCAAGAGGCAGGTTAGGTGGTCTGGTATTCCCATCTCTTTCAGAATTTTCCACAGTTTATTGTGGTCCACACAGTCAAAGGCTTTGGCATAGACAATAAAGCATAGTCAATGCGCTGAAGTTGAGTATGTCTAAACCTACACACCTGGCCAACAACACTCTCCTGAGCCCTGGTCCCCAAATCCTGAGTGCCTGCAGGGCATCTCCTTGAGTTTCCCGTGCCACCTCAGGGGCCTTAGGGAGAAGGTCTGATTCACCTGGTTCAGGTTTTACAGTTAGGTGGGAGGCAGAAGGTGGGAAGGAGGCGGAAGCGATGGAGAGCACAGCCAGTGTGGTGCGGCAAGGGAAGAATTAGCATAGAAATAGAGTCCACAGAACGAGGAGAAGTACAACAGATGTAGAAGTACAGGTAGAGCTAGGGGAGCCAGGAGGGACCGTGTCAGAGTCCAGACGGAAGAGTCTTGAGAAGAAGGGAGAGGACAGAAACAGGGCACTCAGTTCCATTCAGTTCAGTCGCTCAGTCGTGTCCGACTCTTTGCGACCCCATGGACTGCAGCATGCCAGGCCTCCCTGTCCATCACCAACTCCCGGAGTTCACTCAGACTCACATCCATTGAGTCCATGATGCCATCCAGCTATCTCATCCTCTGTTGCCCCTTCTTCTCCCACCTTCAATCTTTCCCAGCATCAGGGTCTTTTCAAATGAGTCAGTTCTTCCCATCAGGTGGCCAAAGTACTGGAGTTTTAGCTTCAGCATCAGTCTTTCCAATGAATATTCAG